>WBNO01029616.1:0-67608 GCA_013400575.1 Peucedramus taeniatus | reverse complement strand
ACAGATCCAACCCCCAACAGTTATGTTCTCAACTACATGTCATGGGCCCTGGCATGCCTTGCCCTTTCCCTCTCCTCCCACGCTAACCATGAGTTAGCCACATACTGGGACATATATGACCCACAGGGCCAAATGCAGCTGCACATCTTGTCCACTCAGTAGCTGCCTTGCTGTTTGCTGGATAAAGAAGAGCATTATTTTATAGGCTTTAGTGTCTTTGCCAGTTTTACTGGTAACAGTAAGGAAGGCTATGAGCCAGCTTGCTGCAAAGAGTGAGCACAAACTAGTCCTTCATTTCAATTAACAGTATTTCTGTAGTGAAAGGCCAAGAGTTAAAGTCGACTTGAGACACTAGTCAAAATTCCAAATGTGTCCCTTTGTGTGGTTTAACTCCATCCAGGAAATAAGCACCACAGTTACTCTCTCTCACCCCACATGTCCCCAGTGGGATGAGGGAGAGAAGCAGAAGGGTAAAAGTGAGAAAACTTGTGGGTTGAGATAAAAGAAGTTTAATAATTGAAAAATTTAAAATAATATTAAATTGTAATAAAAATGAAAATAACAAAGGGGTAAATAAAAGACAAGAAAGACAAGTGAAGCAAATGAAAACAATTTCTCACCAGCAACTGACTGATGGCCAACCAGGCCCCAAGCTGTGCCCCTGCACCAACCTTCCTGCAGTTTTATTGCTGACCATGATGCCTTATGGTATAGAATATCCCTTGGCTCAGTGGGGTCAGCTGTCCTGGCTGTATCCTCTCCCCACTTCTTGTGCAGCTTCCTCCTGGCTGCTGAGGTGGGGTGAGAGGCAGAAAAGGCTTTGACTCAGTGTAAGCACCGCTCACCAGTAACTAAAGCATCCCTGTGTTATCAACACTCTTTTCAAAACAAATCCAAAACATAGCCCCTTGCCAGCTACTAGGAAGAAAATTAACTCTATCCCAGCCTAATCCAGGACATACATGTATGTGCTATATAAGACACAAGGACATTGATCTTGTTAATTGAACAGAACAAATTTAAAGGCTGTACATTTATTTTTCTGGCTGACATTGAGGACACCAGAAAATGAGAAAAGAGTGTAATTTCTCTGTGGAGAAAATCTTTCCAGTAGGTAATCTACTTCAAGATCCATATAGTGGCCTATAGCTCCAGTGCCTCTGAATCAGGAAAGAATTGAAACCAAAAAGAAGGGGAAGTGCTGAGTACTGCAGCGTCAAATCTCAAAGCATGTCCTCGGTGCCTCAGCTATATATGACAGATGTACACCTCTGATATGGTAGATAGATAGATAGATAGATAGATAGATAGATAGATAGAGCAAGCTGTGCACTTAAGAATGGGCTCCAAAACAGCTGGTGTGCTTGTGAGAGAAGAACACTGCTATAGCTGAAAAAAAAAATATTTTAAAGCCATCCCTTTCTGGAATCCCATCTCTTACTCCATGATTTAGGTGGTATCCCTGAGATACTTTTCCCGCTTAAGTTATCTTTCATATCAGTATTTAGAAGCTGCTTCACTTGGTGAGGCTGACCCTTTTCCCTCCCTGTGCAAGCTAGGCCACTGAGCAGCACAGGTTTCCACAAGTGCCAGTCCACAGAGACACAAAATGGACCCTGAATCACTGGCCCTGGTGTTTTTGCAAGTACTCTTTGTGCATTTTTATCTGGTTAATTAATAAAAGGTGTCAGCAGCCATCGCAGCAAAAACTCATGTTTTCCCCATATTTCAGGTGGTGTCTAACCAAAAATGGATGTAAAAAAAAAAGTAATAAATTATGTCCTTGGAAGTCATAACAGTTCTGTACAAAGTAGCCCATCTGTATGCTATCACAGCCTTCTCCAAAGCCCTTTTGGGCCTCTTTGAGACTGTCATTGCCATGTGACATGCACAAAGTGGGGCAAAGTAGTGCAAATACAGTTATTTAAAACACTGTCTTTTTTATAGGAGCTACCGGATTAGGCTGTTGGACTTAATCCCATTTAATGTCTCTGAAGGCCGGGCTGACAGGTGCTCAGCATCGCTGCAAGCAAGCGCTCCCTCTCCAGCCGGGCACTTGGCACTTGTGTAGCCAAACTGTTCCCTGCTTCGAGCCCTTGATTTTATAGCAGATGTTACTGGGACCCACAGTGGGCTTTGGTCTACCCAAATACAACATCTGTTCTGTGTAGCTCACCACGTGTGCTAAAGGTTATCTGCAGGAAGGGGAGCTCTGTCTTCATGATGGGCAAGGCTGGCGTTAGTGAGCTCTTGCCTCAGAGATGACTGCCGGTGTTTTGCCCTCCGTGCTTCCTGGTGGGTGAGGCAGTGGCGGCACGTAGCTCCTGTGACAGGAAGAGGTGATGACCCTGACAGGCACTGCTGGCCCAGTGGGTGCGTGAAGCTGCCAGTGCATGAGGTCAATACGGTAATAAGCAAAGCATTTATAATGACAGTGCTGCACTGCCCCGTGCTGCGTTCCTCAGCGGGTGCTCAGCAGGCCTCCGGACACCACAGCCGCGAGCGAGACGGGTGACTAAAGTCAGCCCGGTGCCGAGTGGCTCCCCCGAAGCTGCGGTGGCGGGGGTGGCAGTGGGGAGCCAAGATGGCGCGTGGAGGGGCACCTCACTACCGCCCCATCGACAAGGCAAGGAAACCAGGGCAGGAACATAGTTAAAGCTGCCTTTGAACATAGTTAAAGCTGCCTTTGCACTGCACAACGGCAAGCACACACAGCCTGAGGCGATGTTCCATCCCCTGCAGAGCATAGCCCATTTCCCCTAGGCTCTACGGGGTCGCTGTTCCCGTCCCCGAGCGGCCCGAGGGTGGGGCCGGGGCGGGGCCGGCCCGGACGGCCGGGGCCCTTCCGTAAACACCACTCGGCCCGTCCCCCGGCCTACCCCCCGCACGCCGGCACGGCCCATTGCCAGCGTGGGGGAGTCCGCCGAAGCATCTTCCCGTGTCGCCGCATATTTCCCCATGCTTAGTGCCCGGTCGCAGGCAGAATGAGGAGATGCGGGCATTTTCTACGGGCTTAAGCGGAGGCTGGCCCAAGCGCCTCGGATAACTCGCCGCTGGCAGGCAGGAAAAGATGACGCACCTCCCCTCGTCCGCCGTCAGAGATGGACGTGCCTGAGAAAGACACTAATAGTCTGGGCTGGGTCTTTAAATCTGAGGGGGGGGGCTGTGTGCGGCCCCGGCGAGCGCTGCGCAGGACGGCGAGGGGCAGCGGTGAGTGACCGGCTGGGGACAGCGGCACGGGGCAGGGCTGGGCTGCTCCGGCTGGCCGGCGGAGCTGACACGCGGCGGGGTGTCCGGGCACACGATGAGTCGCGGGGTGAGTCCGGGACAGCGCTGGCTCGGGGGCTGCCACCGTCCTGTGCGCTGTGGGTGGCAGGGACGTGGTTGACTGGCCCATCGCTCTGCTGCCCCGGTGGGGCACCCGCTGCAGCAGGTGGGTTTCGCAGTTCCTGCGCTGGGTCCGCAGTTCTCCCTTTGCCCCGTGTCTCCTGAGCTTTTGCTATCCCTTGCTGTTCGCCGGGACGGTCCCCCCCGCAGCCCCGGTCAGCGGGGCAGGGGCACCTCGAGACCTCTCTGGGGCATGGGGCCGGGGCGCTTAGGGGCGGGTTCCCGGGCTCCTCTTCTCTGGGGCTGACAGGGAGCGTTCCCTCCTTGCTTCCCCCCCGGATTCCCTCCCTCCGGGCCTGTCCTTGGAAACGCTGTTTGTTTTGGTCGGTGGGTGCCAGACTCCTGCCTTTGCTAAGTGTTAAAAACATGGGGCCGGGGGAGGAGACAGGCAGCGAAACAGATGGAGGAAGAGGAGGAGCCGCCGGCTCCCCTCGGTGTCGCTCCCCCCGCGGGGGTAGGGCAGCAGGCAGGACGTCCCCGAGCTCCCCTTGGGGGCCACGGCCCCTCGTCCCATCACCGACCTGTCCGGGCGGAGGTCACTCCCGCGGGCAGCGCTCGGGGCACTCGACCGCATCTCACCCTCGCCGATTCAGTTTTTTAAGCCTTCACGAGGAGAAGTGTCTCTTCAAAGAGCTGTAGAACTTGAAAGCTAGAGGGGAGAAATGTCGGCTGTAAGCTGTGAAAAATGAGGAGGGAGGAAATGCAAGTAACTCCTAACAAAGGCTCTATTCTGTTCTCGTGTCGTGAGTGCTGACAGAGGTGGAGTCAGTGAAAGGGAAACTCGAGACCAAATGAGATTCAGTCGGTGCCAGCTTGAAGATAGTAAGAATGTGAGCCCAGCAGAATAAACAAAGTTAAGACCTTCACAGTGGTAAAACTGGACAGAGCACTCATAAGTCTCTATGTCCATGCACACTTCCTTTGAACAATGCAGGGCTGTGGGAAACCTTTCCTTGAAGATGGTATCTGAAGAAAAAACCCAACAAATTGTGAAACGGTCTTCCTCCCTCCTCCCCCCAGCTGCTTCGTAAAACAACTTCTAAAGCAAACCGTCAGAAATGAAAAGTGTGTTTGTGTCTTCTAAAACTAACCTGATCTTGCAGTCTTGATAAGTTCTAAATGAAGAATCGAGTTGGGTGATGCTGTAACCAGTTAAGAACAAGATGCCTTTAAACATCTACAGTTTTGTATTAATTTTCTTTTTACTAAAAACAATCCTCACCTGTCTAAATAGCAGAAATGTGAGAATTTATTTCTTCATTGTTAAATTAGCTAGAATATTGGGGTTGGTACATGTAGAAGATACTTTTTAGCTTGGTCTCCCAAGGAGTTTATCCTTAAAAAACCCTACGGTATGAAACCCTACAGATGGAAAGAAAGCAAATGGTGTTATGAAGCCCACTGTGATGGTGTCCAACCTAATATAAATGTAAGTGTGGGTAGTCTTTAATGCAGCAGAGTAAAGCAGGTTGTAACCTCAGGCTGACCCTTTAATAGAACACTTGGGATATTAATATGTGTATTAAAACAACAGCCTAATATGTAATAATTAATGAGCAAATAAAAAAATAACAAGATGGTATTGTTTATCCAAGATGGCGAGTTGCAAAGAGATCTTGCAAGGCTGAAGGGCTTTTTGAAATATTTTTATGTGACCACTATACTAATTTAAACTTAAAGTTCTAAATTAACTTGGCCATTAGTTATTAATGAGAACTTATGTGCTATCTACAAAAATGTAAGGAAAATCAGCTCTTCAAGTGTATGCGGTAAAGTAAAGACTAAGTGACTCAGTTGTCTATTGTTGTAACTAATTAGAAATGCCATTTTTGGTTTGTACTTACCTTTCATATGCTCAATGACTGTCTTTTTGTTTAAGTGTTTTAGATGGCCCCTGCAGGTTCTGCTTGTCTGCTTGTGTATTCATGTATGTTTAGTTTGTTGTGTTTATCTTTTAAATTTAGGATTTAGCAATAGTGTTCTGAATCTGCAGAGTACACCCATTCTTATTTCCCATTGTGCTTGAAGCATTCTACTAGGAAATGTGTTTGGTGTGGCAAAAAATTGTAGTGGTTTTTTTGTGTGTGTCATCTCCTGTTGCAGTGTTGAAACTTCTTACCTAAATTAAGCCTTCTGAAGCACTTTACTGACAGCTCTGCTGTCTGTATATGTGCATATATTGTAGGAGCAGGTATGCTCTTGATACATCAAAATGCCATATGCATCTTTGAAATGCAACTATTTGCATTGATCCTTTGCTGGGACTAGTGCTTAAGGACTTAATGTATATAGACATCCAATTTTACCTTAACCACTTGATCTTGGAAATCAAGATGGGGTGGAAAATGGCAGTGCTGACTCGCCTTCATGGCTGCTTTAGTGCTTCTCTCAGAAGAACCTTGCAAAGCTGAATATTTATTGACATTGTCATACCTAGAGGTAAGAGGAAGTTCATGAAATGATGATGTGTAAATTGTGTGAGAGTATTTGGGGTTTTAATGGTCATTTACCTTTTTCCATGTTCTTAACACCCGAACTGAAGCAGTAGACACACCGTGAATTGCTCATACTTGGCAAGTGATTTGCAAGACTTTGGGCCACTACACTGCAGAACCAGAACGTTAATCAAGTCTTTTGATGGACCATGTCCTGCAACATTAATCTTTTGGAGGTTAGTTATTTGTATGGAAATAAAGGGGTGTTACACAAGATTAAAGCCTGGGAATACAGTGTTCTTATATTGATTTTAAAAACAATTAGTTGGAGGATATTAAAACTTTGCAGGCTTTGTACAGTGTTACTGTGTTTGAGTGGGCAGTTCAACATGAAGAACCTCAAGTATGTTCTGTAACTAGTTTGTCACAACTAGTTTCTGGTCAGCACTAACTTTGAGATCTGTAACACAGATTTTAATTGAATAAATGGTTTGTTATTTTTCTAGCCTTAACTAGTGACCTATTTCTAATTGTAACTTGAATACAATTTCGAATGTATTTTTGTATATTTCCAATGTATATTCCAAGCCAAAATATCTCTGTCTTGTGTTTTTTAGGTTCTCTTGCAACTCTGTCTTGTCTAGCCAATACTGTTTTAAATATTTGCTTGCTAAAAATTATAAAATTGCTGTTCTAATAAGAGTTATGATGCTTAGGATCACAAGTAATGTTGCAAGTTCTGAATGCATAACTTCTGTGTTCTAGTCAAGTGTCTCTTACTGGCTCCTCCAGTACAGTGATAAACCGTTATCTGTGTTCTTGCTAATGTGACTAAATATTTTCACAAAAAAACCCAGTGTAAAGTATGACATAAATAAGGTGCTCAGGTGAATCCTCTTCCCTCTTGGGAGAGGGGAAGAGTGAACATACATTTAAGAAATGTTAATCATCTCAATTAACAGGGGAGTGCTCATCAGTGTAGTAGCTCATCAAGTTATAAAGGCCTATTCAGGATGAGTTGGTACCCAAAAAGTCAAAAGCTTTAAGCTGTAGCTAGGTGCCAGCATAAATAAATCTTCATTTTCACTGCCTTTTGTCTATCCCAGGACTCCACAATATGTTGATCCACATAAGTACAGACAAAGATCATCCTTATATTGCCAGAAGTGTCTTTTTTCCAAATTCAGCAGTTGCAAAGTGTGGTATTCCCTGCCTACTGAAGTTGATGCGATTTAATAATAAATGGAGTTATATATTAGTTAAATTTGCTGATGGAAACCATTGCTGCCTATGTCTCTTCATAGAGTCCACTACAGAATGCTTCATGGCCATAATCAGAGATGGACAGCTACTTTTGGTGTCTGGACCAAATTCCTTTGGTAGTAATTACAGCTGACTTCCAGGTTCTCATTTTAATACTATTATGAACATATTTTCCACTTCCTGTCATGCAGTTGGTAATCATCTGTATCACATTGTGCAGCTGTCCACATTTTCTGCAATTGCAGATTATCTGCCTGGGAGGCAGTTTCTTTACACAGACAGAAACACTAAGAAGCACAGCACTTCTCAGTGGAGGTTGTCTATGCTAAATAAAATGTTAGAGGCTCAGAGTTGCCATTTGACTTAAACCAGAAAACCTATCCACCCACCTTCACCCCTAGGAGGAGTGGTTTTTGGGTCTGTGCCATTGTTGATCTGATTCTGAGCACAGACCCACCTAAAGCAGCAGGCCAGACTTTCAGCTACACCCTGTCAGAAATACAATATTCTGAATTACTTGCCTTTTCTCCCCCTGCACTTTCTGTGTTTACTTCACACTCTGTGCAGCCTGTTTGTGGAAGGAAACTCATTGCTAAACGCCACTTCTTTGTGAAGTCAGGTGGGGGATGGTAGCATCATGAGATGCCTTTATGGACATTGAAAACTACCAAAATTCTTGCAACAAGCAGCCTCAGGGGCTCCTGGGGGTAGTCTTTCATTTTTTAAAATATAACCAATTTAGGGACTGTCTCAAACGTAATCATTAAGGTATGAAACAGCTGAAGGTACAAAGCTTTCTTACAGAACAGATACAGTTTGTTGGTAACTACATGATTCTGCATGTCAAGCCAAATCCTTTCCTTTGCTTTTCCTGTTTTGGAAAGACAACTACTTGATCTTCATTCACAATATAATGATCAGTAGCTGACTTTTGAGAAACTAACAAAAGTAAGTTCTGGTTCTATGAGAATTGTGTTTGCCTTTCCAGGTCTTGTTTACTCTGTAAACAGGGTAAAGGGAATCAGAATGCCTCACAGTGATGACCAGAACAGTGACTCAGATTCTTCACGCCTCTCGGAAAGCACAGCTTCTTCCAGCGACTCGGAATATTCCAGGCAGAGCTTTAACAGTGATTCTTCAAGCAAACCCAGCTCCCCAGCGTGTAAGCCTATTTCAGCCTTACCTGCATTGTGCATGGACCAATAAGGCTAACTTACCTTGTTTCTCTTTGCTGTCATGGGTAGAAACTGGGATTCTGAATCTGTTTAAGAGTACTAAGAGAGAGGCATGGCTTTCTCTCTGCTGTGAAGCAGTGCATCTCCTGTGTGTGGAACACCACCAGCAGCTGTATCCATGGGGGTCTCCCTGTGCACTCCTTCCCTTCAGAAAGTGTAAGAAAAGTGTGTCACCATGGTCTTCCTAAGCTTGACATTGGTAGCAGCCTCCCACTCAAGCAAATATACCTTTGTGCAAAGGGTTGGTTTCTTCTTTCTGATCCTTGCACTTAAAAATTAATTCTGTAACTTACAGATTTGTAATGCCATACCAAGTTACATGTAATTAGTCTTGAATTCACATTTTTCTTTCATAAATACTAGAATCAAACAGAAAGCACACATTTGCACAAGGAAAATAATTTGAGTAACGGTTAATAAAACCTTGGTTAAGATGAGGTTCTTGACTGTCTGTAAGCATTTGCAGACCATGCTTATTTCTTTCATCTATATAAATGAAGTCTTACATTAAAACAAGCTTGTTAGTGGAGCTGCAATTGGCAGCTGGCTCTTTGTCTTTCTTTGTTACCAGTCTTCCAAATGCTAAATTAAATTACAGAATTTGAGGATTTAGAAACTTTGGGAATTTGCTCTTGTTTTCCAGTGTAGAGTTTGTTTTGTCCTTGCTGCTAACTCCTAAAAAAATGAGTATAACTTACGTTCCACAGCTGATGAAAGATCTGCTGATCTCAGGTGGGGGGTTTTGCAAGTCAATAACTTCAGAACCTTTTCAAAAGGCAGTATAGCCATCATGTGCTCGGAATTATAGTGGACATGTGGTATCTCTTACTGCCCATGCTTTTGGTTGCGTGGCTTTGACAGAACAGTTAGTAGGAAATTTGTGGAATGCAAGATCCCATTTTAAAAGAAAAAAAAATATCTTAGTTCAGATGCAGAAATATGAAAATGCTCCTCAAAATGTTTTGAGGCTTGTGTGGTATTTCCCCACAAACACACACACCCCTGATAAGCTGGGAGTTTCCTGAGTTAGTGTTTTAAGAAGGTATAAAGACTTGGTGATCTTGGGTTGCTTCTTCCAGAGTTCTGGAGTCCAATTAGCAAGCAGTAAAATTTCTAGGTTTTAGTATATTCAATTGCAGTTATCAGCTATAGATATTTGGCTTGAATTGATGTTGTTTGTTCCAGCAGCAAGCCCTCCCAAAGTTATCACATTTGATGAACTAATGGCAGCTACAAGAAATCTGTCAAACTGGACTCTAGCTCATGAAATTGCTGTAAATGCAAATTTTTGCATAAAACTTGAAGACTACCCACAAAACAGGTAAGAGCTTGAATTTTGCAAAAAGCAGCGCTGGTGTTGGAGAGGGGAAATGAGTGGAGCAGTCTTGACCATGTTTTGGGAGCTGATGATCCACCACCCAAGAAAGATGTGGTCACAGGGCATGATATCTGGGGAGGTGTGTTTCCCATCATGTCATCAGTCTCATCTGAAACAGTTACAGGGATGGAAGCTAGTTGGGAGTCTCCCATATCTAATTGACTTACTCCACAGCTTTGCAGGCACAGTGAAACAAATTGTACACAAGGCATTTTGGGATCATTTGGAATCGGAACTGAATGAAGATCCTCCAGAATATGAACATGCTATCAAGCTCTTTGAGGAAATTAAGGAGGTAATGTTCTTCCTTCTCTGTATTGTATTGTCAGCTTAGCTTTAAGAATCCCTTAGTTCACTGAAGGGTCTGCTTAACTTAGCTGAGCCAACACCTTCAAGTTTTCTTTTTATATTACGAAGCCATGATTATTCAGAACTGAAAATAGATGTCTGTTTGTAGTTTATTTATATTAATCAGGAATATGGCCACAAACAGTGGCATGTTCACTCAACTTTCACTGCACAGTTGAAAGTCATCTCTTTTCCCAAAAAGGGAACACATCTCTACTAGCCTGTTTCCAGAACCAGACTGTGAGCTTAGGGCATGAACAAGAGTATAAACATGATTGCACCTGCCCACTTAGACTTCATTGTTTGATTATCACGCAGGTGAGCATACAAGCCTTCAATCCTGGCACAATACTAAGTCTTTCAGAACTTTAAGTTAGTAAATGTTTGTTTTACAGGGTAGCCTCCCAGCTTTTGAACAGGTCTAGTTGCTGACTTGCTTTTTGTTTTATTGGTTTGAGCATTTTTGCAGAACTGTACTGGTTTGGTTTTTTTTACAAACAATCCTTTTTTTTTTTTTTCCCACAACCTTTGATAATGTTCAATCTTAAAATGTCTGGTTATAATCTGTCAGCTATATACACCTGACATGAATATTAAAATTTCACTCAAGTGTGCTTACTAAGTGGTTTGGTTTTTATTGATAAGCTTTTTCTTTTTCCCCTCCTCTAATTTAGATTCTTCTTTCCTTCCTGACTCCTGGAGCAAACAGGATTCATAATCAAATTTGTGAAGTTCTAGATACAGATCTTATACGACAGCAGGCAGAACACAATGCTGTTGATATTCCTGGGCTAGCTAACTATATCATCAACACTATGGGGAAGTTATGTGCTCCAATAAGAGACAACGACATAAAACAGTTAAAATCAACTGACAATATTGTAGAGTTACTGAGGTTGGTATTTGAGTGTGGTTTTTAGAAGGGAAAAACTCTTCTCTGAAAGGGTAGTAGACAGTGGAAGGCGGGGGGGCTGGGTAGAGGAAGTCAAAAATTGTGTCAGTTTGCATAACACCTGTTCTGAAACTATAGGAGAACTTCCTGAAGCATTAAAGGGGAAGAGCTCTGACACGCCGACCAGATTGTGTATCTTACAGTGTAATGAAATTGGTAGGATACCTAGATGAAACCAGGCAGCTCTGAATATCTAAGCCAACAACTCTTGCAATAATCTCTGTTTCAAAAACTCTTTTTTTTGTCTTGTTCATTCTTACAAAATGTAAACAGCACACTTGTACTGTTTCTTCTTGAAGTGTTAATTGCATGTTTCTTCTGGAAGGCCAAACTTTGGATTTAAAAGCTCTTTAGTTAAGATCTTATTACTTGAACTTGAGTAAAACATTTGCATAACAGGACAGAAAACAGTGCTCCTGAGGTACTCTGAAATATTAAGACTAAATGGTAGTTGTTATACTGTGTGTATATATGGGGATCCAAACAATTGGCTCAGAATGATTGTTTATCTTAATGCAATCAGTGACCAAAAGGTTAAATCTGTTAATTTAGGCTGAAATATACCAATTCATGTAGTTTTTGAAAAACTTACAGGGCTGTAGCATTTAGTGATGCTACATTAGTCCTGTTCTTTTTAATTTAGGCCAAGCCTTATATATACACTACTCCTTCAAGAATTCCAGATGATAGGTAACATATCTGGTAGTCTGAAATGCCAGTTAAAGGAGTTCACTTCTCCAAAAATTGAAATTAAAGTGATAATGTACATGTGCTTCATGTTTGCTGGTGAAAATGAATAGACTAAATTAAACTGAAATTCTAAATTTCTCTTTTCAGACAAATATTCCGTGTTTTGGACCTGATGAAAGTGGATATGGCAAATTACACAATTAAAAGCCTTAGACCGTACCTCTGGCATAACTTGGTGGACTATGAAAGAACAAAATTCCAGGAAATTCTTGAAGAAACACCAAGTATGTACCATGGTATATTTAATTTAAACTTTTCTTTGAAAAGAAGACTATTTTAATACATGCTGTGAAAACTCTTTAAATTGCAGTTAACTTAGAGGAAAGCTTCAATCTCTTGTCTGTATGTAATGGGAAAATTTTTTGATGAGCAAGCTATCACTGGATGATTGCAGAACTTGCTGTCAAGTTTTGTCTGTCTGTAATCTGGGGCACTTTCGGACAAACTTATATTTGCCAAATTGGTTGGTGTCTGAAAAACAAACAAGTAGTGACTCTTGCTGTCTGGATGCAGAAGCCCTACGTAAGATGAGATTTTTCTCTTTTGTATGCAACTGTTCTGTTGTTAGTGTGAAGTAAACATGTAAAAGCAGTTAGTGTGCCTGAATGCTGGAAGGAGTAAGATCAGTTTTTTAATAAACAAAAGGCAAGCTCTGAACAAAACTTCTTAGATGATGCAAAGTCAGCTTGATCCACTATTACACATTTTGTGTGATTTGGTTAAACAGTGTTTAGAAATACATACTCCAAGAAGAATAAGTAAGTGTGTTAACATATTGG
This sequence comes from Peucedramus taeniatus, assembly GCA_013400575.1. NCBI lineage: Eukaryota > Metazoa > Chordata > Aves > Passeriformes > Fringillidae > Peucedramus > Peucedramus taeniatus. The sequence continues at coordinate 55,081 of WBNO01029616.1, read as the reverse complement.
AGCAGGGGCTTCTAAAATGGGAGCCCTGAGCCACTGATAGGGCCTGCAGCCTGAGAAAAACCTCTACCAGAACAAATTAAATGTTTTAATCTTCCTGCACCTCTACTTTTTAGTCCTATGCCCTATCTGATAAGTGGCCTCTTTGAAAAAGGGAAAACAATCGTTTAGGAACTCAAACTTTGAGACTTCTATTACCTAAAAGTCTTGTCTGAAGTCGTAACAATTTGTGGCTGGGTTTGTACAAATCAGGTGGAATTTAAAGGTGCCCGGTGGAAGATGATCAGTGGAAGAAAGTGAGTGAGACAATTACCATTTGTGAAGACTCAGCTGTCCACTGTGTTTGTCTTCAGAAGCTGAATTCTCTTATGTATGCAAATTTTTCTCAAGGTAGTAATTATTTTGATGAAGGCATGCAGTAAATCTGTGCTATTTGCAACGCTTAGGTGCCCTGAATCTCACAACAGAATGGATAAAGGAATCAATAGAAGATGAATTGTCATCTATTTCTGATGAGTCTTCATCATCCCCTGGTGCTGATAGTAGTTCAAAACCAATTATTAGTCCAACAGTGGTGCTGAACAATGGCTACTTGAAACTGTTACAGTGGGATTATTGCAAAACAATTCCAGAGGTAAGAAATACATTTTGGTGTCTTCAGATTACCAGCTATATGAAATAATTGGTGTGATACAATAATCCTGTTGTTGATGACAGTAAGTGAATACTCTTTTGTACTCCTTAAATTTCTGCACAGTAAATCTGAAATGTGGAGATTATGTTCTAGTCCAGATTCTGAAATTTGAGATGGGCAAGTCAACAACAAGAAAAGAACAACGTAAAGGTTGTTCTGCCTCTTTCCAATCACCAGCTCCACCCTAAGAGCAGTCTTGACTGTAGTCAAAGGCTGGGCCTTGTATTGACAGTACTTGGCTTTCTCTATCTTTAAAAGAACTGACTGTAGCACCCTGTTCTAACAGCAGTAGGAATGGGTGGGATCGCTCCTCAAAACAGAATCAGTAAAAACTTGAGGCCTCTAAAGTAGGTATTTTCCCTTTCAGTGTAAACTATTGCTTCAAAACTCAGTGTTCAGTTTTTCCCTCCAATTCCTGATTACTGACTTCTACAACTTTCCATAAAGCCAGTGTGAAATTTGCCATCAGTCAGGGCTAAAATTTGCATTTCCAGGGAGGGCCTTAGCTACATGTAGGATGGCCTGGCAGAGAATTTGTTAAATACATGGGAATGCTCTTGGTGTTCTCAGTCAGTGAACAGAAGGGAAACCCCTTTCTTACCTTACTGTGAGCAGTTTTGAGTAAGAACTACATACAGATGTGTTCTGGTAGATCTAGCTTGCCATACTATGAAATTGCTACCAACTGCAGTTGGATGTTAATGCCCCTGTGCTGCTCAGGATGAACTCTTCGTAACCTAAAATGAGCTCCAGCTACATCTTGCTGTGGGGATTACTTATGTTCTTGGTATGATCAACTGGCTTTTTGCCTGGAGCGGGTTATGTATCACGTGCAGAGCCTGCTCTGGTGGTTGAATTGATGCTTGTCAAGCATAGTTGTTTGTTATTATCCATCAGTTACAAATCTTGGCATTTTTTCAAAAGACACCCAAATCCAGAAGACTGTTCTGTCTGTAACTTGGTCATTACAATGTCCTCTGGATCCTCTGAGCATTCCATGTCGTGGGCTGAATTGTTGGTTGCAGATTTGTCAGCAGTGATGAGAAATAAGGTGCAATGTCCTCAGTTTCCTCATTACTTTTCTTCCCACCACAGATTTAATTCTGGTACTTTTACATAATGCCACTTCATGCTATACTACATATTTAGGGTATTTCAGTTGCTCTCTTCTCTGGGTTTGTGTATTTGAGATTAAAAATAGTAGTGCTTCATGACTGCATCCTAGATCTGTCCTTTTCCTGTCTCTCTCCCGCCTTATTCCTAAATTAGTATTATTGTTTCAATTCTAGACTCTAATAACAGATGAAGTTCGTCTTCAGGAGTTGAGAGAAAAGCTCAATCAATTAAAAGTCATAGCTTGTGTTTCTCTCATAACAAACAACATGGTGAGTGCAGCAATTGTAGATGTGCCTGATTTCGCTGACCAGCTGAAAAGGATCTCCCTTCCTCTTCTTGAAGGCATGAATAAGAAGTAAGGTCTTTTTTTACTTCTTTTTTAACTCTTTTTTTGGCAGTAAATAATTGGAAACAATTCTAGTGTCATAGCTGGTGGTTGTTATTAATAGGAAAATACCAAATTTTAATAGTTTATATATTCCCTTTATGATACAAGGCCACAATATGTTAGACACATGTTTTCAAAGGTAGATTTTAATGAAATCTTAGTCTTGACGTTAATGTACAGATTTTGGAACCTAGTATAAAGTTCATTCACGCACTCGTAATACTGGAGACACTGTGGCAATACACTCACTAAATCCTTTTGGGAGTTGTTTCAAACTTGTTGTAGGCAGTTCAAGTTACTTGGCTGCCTATTTTTTCGGCTGCTTGTACTACAGGCAAGTCTGATGTATGTGACCGTCTTTTAAAAGTTTTCCACTCTGTTTTTTCTCATGAACTGCTATTCACATGGCCCAGAAAAACACCTAGGCACAAGGATAAAGTGAACTGGGGTCGCTGCTGAACACTTGAAATTACTTTTCCCATTTGAATCACAACTAGGTCTTTATTTTATCTTGCACACAGAGATTTTCCTGTATATGTAGATTTACATAAATCTGCAGCAAAAGATGAAAACTTTGCAAAATTCTCATTGCAGAGACCAGGTTGAAAATAAAAGAGAAAGGAGAGAAGTGAGGGCACTTTCCAACCTGTGCTACAGAAACTGCAGAATTTAATGCTTTTCTCTTTCTTCCAGAAGTTTTGACTTGAAGGAGGCTCTGAATGCTATTGGCATCCAGATTTGCAGCATAGTGAACAAGTCTCTAAGTGAAAGAGGCCTTCCCACTCTTAGTGAAGAAATGCAGAGTAATTTAAAGGGTCAAATTGCTCATATTGTTGAGAAGAATAATCCTGTCTGTTCCTTGATTGGTTAGTAAGATACTACCTAATTGTCATACTGTATGTGTCTGTTTATAAACTTACTCCCAACAAGCTTAATCAGCTGTCTAATTATCTTCTAAAAGTATTTTCTTACTGCAGTAAAACACTGGCTCATCTAAGACTAAGGATATAAGTGCATGTAGAGACAAGCCTAGGCAGCCTAGTATTTTGGAGGAGAATTTAGATAAAATGAGTGTTATTTAGTCTTCTTTCTGTCCATTCTGGGTTTAAACCTAGTGGGTTTGTTTATTTCCTTTGAGTCTATTTCATATTAGTTAATGTAACTTGTTCCAGTAGGTTTATGCTGTGTCCACCTTGCAGTAGCCAAATGTAATAGGCTTACAGTATTGTTTCCCACCCCAAAAACAATCTTGGGAAAGAGTTGCTGCTTAACGTTGTTGGATTTCTTGCTGTGCTGATGTGCAGGGTACTTACAGAGTGACTATGGCATCATCTTGGGTTTACATTTGTTCTGAGTATACTTTATATTCCATTTCAGACAAAAGAATCCAGCTCTTCATGAGAAGCTTGCTTGCTCTTCCGAGTGTTCAGAAGTGTATGCCTACTATGCCAGGAGGCCTTTCTGTGATTCAGACAGAGATAGAGTTTCTGGGATCTCAGTATGCAAGCATTGTAAACTTCAATAAAAAAGTGTATGGACCATTCTATGCAAACATACTTAGAAAACTGCTTTTTCCTGAGGAAGCAATGGAGAAAAGAGGAGCAGAAACATGTAGCAATTAAAAAATGTACCTTTTTTTAATCTTCCAATACAGTGGTGAAGTCACATCTCTTAAGAACAGCCTACTCCAGTGACTGTTGATGGGGAAAGGTCTTGTAAAATTTATACAGATAGTTTCTGAAATTCACTGTAAAGAAGTTAATGTCAAGTTCACATATATATATATATATAAAAATAGAAAAATATTTGTTTAATGGATTGTCACTTGTAATAGCCAGTGAATTATTAATTTCCATAGTAAGCATTTCCCACTCACAGTGGGAAAGAGCTGGCAATGTACTTACTGTTTTGCCACCATCAAAACAATGTTATTTTTCAACTCAAATATATTTACATATAGCAGCGCATATTAGGAAATGACAAAACAACTGTAGATAAAATGTACTATGCTTACATTGTATTTTTGTAGAGTAACATCTCAGACAACAGTTATGTTTCTGAGAATACCTTGAAGAAGAAAGTATAGCATAACTGCTTTAGTAACCAAACCCAGGTTCATACTAGGCCAAGTTCAGGTACTCCTGCAATTCCTGGACCCAGGACTTTGCCTCTGTTACATTAAGGAATGCCAGTGTTAAAAGCTGTTTGCAGGATAGGTGTTACAGAAGCAGCATTCACCACTCAAGTAGGAATCATTCAGAACTTCTCAACTGTAATTGAGATTAATGATAAATACCTGAGAAACATGATGTTGGGGGGGTGGAGTAAATTTCTGTATATAATTAATGTGTTTATAAGCATTTTGTTTATTCAGTGAGGTCATACAGGACTTTAATATGTGTATGTATTGATCTTTGATCTTAAGGGATGGGTATTAAGTATTTTTTAAGTTAGGTCTTTATTCCCAAAAGCACTTAACCCTGACCTTACAGTGTACCACAGAAGAACTGCCCCTTTCATGCTCTTATCCAACAGAATGTAAATTTTTCACAAGATATTCTTAGGCCTAAAAACAAGAACCCAAGTAATTAGTCATTTTTGAAAATATTATTAGATTCACTTTTTTACAGAGTGTGTGAGAAATGCTCCTGTTTTCCTCAAATTTCTTTGGACTGGGCCCCATTACTTAGTTCCCATTTAAGGCACTGGGAATCTTGCATACAGAAAATGAATTGGATTGAAATAGAGAAATGTGGAAGTGAACTTCTTTAAGTTTACACAGGCTTTATCTTTCATACTTCAGATTACTGGGATTAGATAGTGCTGGAATACATATTATAGACATGTTCTTGTCTATGAAATTGAATAATTTACTTGAAAATGATATTTTAATATATTACCATATATACTCCTTTTAAGATGTCATATATAGAAAACCTCAGTGTGGTACAAGTTAGAGCTTGTTTTTAATATTTTATATTACAATCTATTTTTTATGAAGATACAAAAATAACCTGTAAAAGCGTAATGTGTCACACAAATTGTTTATGTACATTGCTGTGTCTATCATAAAGGTCTAAAAAAACCTGGGCATTATTAGTGCTGTGGTTTTGTAATCCATTTCTACAGGAATGTGTACCCTTTATAGCAAAGGAAATTACTTCAGTTGTTCTTCAGTGTCCAAGGACTTTGGTCACATGTAAATGTTAAGGAAAATTTTCTTAAAAATGCCTTTTTAGAGAAATTTCTCTAGTGCACTTCTGTTCTATCCCATGTGAAAACTTTGCACAAAATAAAGATGAACATATATTTTAAAGGGAGCTATTTCCTGGAAAACCTAGGAGAAAGGAACTCTTAGACTATCATAACTGTGCCACTAGGTAAGCCAGACTTGCTCAGATGAATATGAAATTTTGGTAGGCAATTCAAAATCATTAAAAGAAGAATCCATTTCAAAAGCAGGTAGAGGGAAGGTATCTTCATGATTTGCTACAGTTTTAGAAATACCTACATGATTTTGAGCTTCAGCCAAAAGAAGATTTTATGAATATTTGAAGGTGATTGCTAATATGATTATGAACTTTAAATTGTAATATTTTATATCTATTCTATTGTACAAATAAATATCAAACTTTAGCTCTTTAATGAGCTGGGGAAACTGTCGTAGTAGTTTTTACCAGTAAATACTCAAAGCTTAGCATTTATTGGGGGAGGTTGGTGATTAAGGTGACTTGCAAAGGGCATTTTATAGCATGGCCTGTGTTTCAAGTGATTGTTTCATGTGTTTTAATTTAATGTTTCAAACAGGGACATTGCATCTGTTTAATGTCATGTGTTGCATGCTGTTTATGCTACTGTGGCTGAAATGCACTTGCCTCTACTCAGAAGTTGTCCTTATGAAACAAGATGCCATTCTGTAGCAGCTTTGTTAAAAACCAAGTATTTGAGGGCTTATATGCATTAAATTTTGTTTGTGATACCAGCAGTGGTGAAAAATCATTTATACAAACTTTATTAAATGCAAGAGATTGTTAAATGCCAAAGATAAATGACTCCACTAATATTCTGTTGTGACTGTTTTTCTGTTACTTCTCAGAAGCAGCTCCAGTGTAGTGACTTTAACCCAGCTGTACAAATAATATTCGAAACAGTTGCCTGCCTAAGTCTGACTACTTGGACGAAGGATGTGTTGGGTTTGCACGGCAGCGTTGGAGGGGGAGTGGACTGCAGGGGTGGCTTCTGTGAGAAGCTGCTCCAGGCTTCCCCCTGTGCCCGACAGAGGCCTTGCATGGATTAAATCATGGATTGCTACGTATTAAATTCTCCACTGACTGCGTTTTAGGCAGAAAACCAAACGGAAGGAGTCTGAAATATTACTCCTCTTTAGGGTAGGGACCTTAGTCTGCAGGATGGGTGGAGCCCAGACCCAACCCCGTGAATGTTATTCATGTGGAACCTGAGCCAGAGCAGACGTCTGGATGTGCTGTTTTCACACTCTGTTTTTAGAACGAATTTACCAATAATTATATTTACACATATTTATATGTGTGTGTATATATATATATATATATACACACACACACACACACACACACATATATATCTCAAAACCTTTCTGCCACAGGAATCTGCAGCGATCACTAGTGCTTCTTGTTTCACCCCATTTGCGATTTTGGTGTCTAGCACTGACCCTTGTAAAGGAGAACAAATAAATTTGTGGACGATTCAGCTACAGCATTCAATAGTAATAATAACGCTAAAAGCTGATGCCCCGCGTTGCTTTACATGCTAAAAACTGCAGGAAAGCCGTTTAAAGCCCAACTGCTCCGTGTCCCTGCTGCCCCCCGGCTGCGCCGGCGGGGGCAGTGACCGGCTNGGGGGGACGCGCTGTGCTGCAGCGCCGCGGTGCGCGGGTGGCGATGGAGGCGTTGGGATTCGGCGCGCTGACTCCGGAGCAGGCGGCGGCCCCCATCAACACGGTGGAGGTCAGCGGGGCCGGGGGCGAGCGGTTGGGCGCACCTCGGCTCTCCCGGAGCGCGGCCGGGCTGAGCTGGGCTGGGCTGGGCTGGAAGGAGTCGCCTCCGGGCGCACACGTGGAGCCCCCCCTGCCCGTGCTGCGCCGCTCGGTGTGTGGGGTGAGGGGGGGTGTCTGGTCCGAGCTGCCCCTGGGCTGATGAACCCGGGCTCGGCCATCTGAGGTGCCGTCCCCAGTCTGTGCCCGAGCTGTGTCCCGCACGCAGTCACGGAGCGGTCTGGGGTGGAAGGCACCTCCCAGCTCGTATCCTTCCATCCCCCTGCCATGGCAGGGACACCTTCCGCTTCACCAGGCTGCCCCCTGCCCCTGCCAGCCTGGCCTTGAAATATTTACTTAATATTAAAATCATTATTCTCATCCTTAGATCATCAGTTTAATTGCATTACTATTTAATAGATGAAACCCCCTTTTATAGACATAACATTTAAATAATACAAACCTGAAATCAACCACTCTTCAGCTTTTCAGACTGTAAACACTACTGCATGTAAACCATAAGGGACCAGTTGTAAAAGCCACACCATACTGCAAGATTAGTAGATTAACAAACAGCAGCAGTGAGGGCTGAAAGCCAAGAGCACCATCAGCATTCCTGTGGATAGAGGAAAGCTAACAGCTTTCTACAGTTTTTTTTTGGTTATTAATTTTGTAGCATTTTTAAATGGTGGCGAAGCATATGAGGGTTGGGAACACTCCTCCTAACTAAAAGGATTTTGTCTCCAGCCAAAGATATATGTGGGTTTTTGTACTGCCATGGTGGGAGAAAGTGGGGCTTACATAAAGAGATGTTCCCTGTGCTCACTGAAGATTAGAAATTGGGGAAAATTTGTAGGAACCTTGATATGCTTAGCACTTGTCAATACTTTTGCTAAATCTTTGTAGGATTTAGGGTCCTGATAAGTGTTACAGAGACAAGTGCTGCTTCCAGGACTGCAGTTCTTGCATGTATTTTGTAAAGTAAAAGTTGCAAGAAATCTTCCCTTTCTATGAATATAATTTACAGTGTTAACAGAACAAAACCAAAACAACATTAGTTGATCTTAAATGAGGACGTGGTGTTGAGGAATTTTCTCAGAAAAATATATTTTCACAGAAGTTGCTTTTAGGAAAGGCAGTGTCTCATTGCATCCTGAGTAAATACTGCATGTATGGTTTACTGAGATGATCCAGGTAATTTTTATCCATCTGTTGGCTTTAGACAGTTGTTTTTTGATTGTTTGTTTTTTTCCTAAATGGATCTGATTTAAAATAATGTTACTGTTCAAAACACAACAGCAATAAAACATGCAGACAAAAAGGCTCAGGTATGTTAGATATTTGGCTGCTCCTTGGAAAGATGTTTCAAACTGTTTTTTGTTTTCAGGAAAAATGGAGACTTCTTCCAGCATTTCTAAAGGTTAGTGCTACACACTCATTTCATGGTGTGAATATTTAATCTCCTTTCTAACTTTACATTCCTTTCTTCTGGCTTTTACTGTTTCCCAGAATGCTTGTCCTCACTTTCCTGTGGATTTTGCCTTTTGTTGTAGTTCCTGGCAGTTATCAATAGACTTGTTCCATAGATTGTTTTCTTGATTAATTTACAGATTATTTTGTGGAGACATCCTCCTAGAGGTTTGCATTTTGGTGTGGTTATTCTCATTCCATACTGTATATATGTAATGCTTCCATATTATTTTCCTGTTTTACTGGCTCTCAGAGACCCTTTCCATGCTCTTTATATGACAGCTCTGGTGTAAGCTTGGAAATGTAGTGTAGAACCAGAGTGAGCCTCCAACCACTTCCCAGAGGTTTGTCAGCTGAAAGAATTTAGCACAGTTATGCAAAACCAGTTATAAATGCTTATATCTTAATTTCTGCCTCATGTGATTAACGTTACTGAAGCTGATTTTATTTGCTGTGTGCATTATTTTTCAGGTGAAGGGACTGGTGAAGCAGCACATAGACTCATTCAACTATTTCATCAATATTGAGGTAGGCTTTCTTGAGGGGGGGGAGTGGCTCTTAGTGCTCAGAAAAGGCCATCGTTCCATTTTGTTCTTTTTCTCCTCCAGATAAAGAAAATCATGAAGGCAAATGAAAAAGTGACGAGTGATGCTGACCCAATGTGGTACCTGAGGTAAGCATGAGAGGATTTCCACATCAGTATCAGCATGAGTACTGTCTCAGGGGTTTGTTATAAGCTATAAAGTGTTTATAAGCACTTGTGTAGGTATAAATCAAGGGGGTGTTTTCACGACTTCTCTCTTACTTTGTGCAATGAAAGATGGGAAAATTAAAAGGTTTACTGCACATGCAGGTTAAATTTTTACTAATTTGACCACAGCTCAAATACATTGAGTTACTTTATGAAGAATCATTGCTCATTATTAATCAACTTGTGTTCATCAGAGTAACTTCATTTTTAAGTGTATGTAAAATTTTGCTTCCTTCAAGTTGCCTGAAAAATATTTGCCTCATTGTTTTTTTTGAAACTGTATTACAGATACCTCAATATATATGTGGGTACTCCAGATGTGGAAGAAAGCTTCAATGTGACACGACCTGTATCACCTCATGAGGTAGTAATGTTTGCATCTATCTTGCTGAGTTTTTCTTGTCTTGGGAATGTCTTGGATAATAGCTGCATGTAATTTTGAGTACATTTGTGTAACATTAGGTAGTGCATTGCATTCAGCCATCACTGAATGTGAAAAGAAGCTTCAGGGACGTAAACATCATGGAATAAAGCTTTTTAATTTTATTTTAAATTGTTGAGGGTTTTTTTTCTGTATTCAGTGTTTTGTGTTAGTTTGAGTGGGTTACCATGAAAGTAGTGAAAAGTACTTCTCTTTTTTCATCTTGTGGCTCTCCTCATGACAGAATTGAAGTCCTCATGCCATAATGTAGGGTTCTTTGGTATTCTTATGTACTTTTTTTTTTTATTATTAGCCTTGCAACTGTCTGCACCATAGGTCACTTCAGTCTCTGTTTCCCTTCCAGTCTTTTTGAATTTGTGTCTGAGTTTTTTATCATATTTTTAAAGTCTGATTCAGAAAGCAAACATGGAAACTTTAAGCAGAAACAGATGGAAATTGTTAAAATTACAAGAAGCTGCAGAAGAACACTAGCCTTCTGGGAAGTATATTTAATTTCATTGCAGTGGTGTAGGCATGTAGGTTAACAAATGGATTGTGTACTTCTGGAATAAAGATGTGTGTTGGAGGATGTGCTGCTGTGACTGAAATCAGAAAGTCTCTTGGCTTTGACCAACAGGATATAAGGTAGCTTCTATATGTGTGAGAAAGCCATAAGCTAACATAAGCTTTGAACTTTTTAGGACTGCTTTCATGTATCTAGAGCCATTCAGTTCTCTTCAAAGTACTCAGGAACACAGTATTTCTCTTCTGCTACTGTGTTTTGAGATTTATACCAGGCAACCTCTTTTTGGCCTCTGGAGGGAGAACTGAGCTTGGAACTTGCACTTACTTACCTGCATGCAGACTGTTACCTGCATGCAGCCTGTTGTCAACCTCATAACTCAGTTCATCTATCAGTTGCTTTTTTCCTTGCTGTATCCACTTGATACTTGAAATGCCTTTCTTGTCATCTTATCTAAACTATAATGAAATACATTCTGTGCTTTGGAGAAATTCTGTAAGAATCAGCTGTGCCATTTGGGCATAGCCACTTTCTGTCTCCAGTGACCTGACTCAAAATCTCATTTGGTTTAATGGAAAGCTTTGAAATAAAGCCAATAGCTCAGCCAGGTGTAATGCATGATAGTTGCTGCATCTCACAAATGTGTAGCTAATGTTCAGTCAGTAGATGTGAACATGCACAAAATGCAACAGGAAACATTTCTTTCATATGAATGAAATTGCATGCAAAAAATTGCTTGTGGCCAACAAGTCATATTCAAGAATTCAGGTATTAATACGCTTGCTTACTGTATAGCTAAAGTGACTGTACATGCAGAAGAAAGCAAAATAAATGCTTATAGAGCATACTGACCTTGAGTTTAGAATAAGATACTCTTGTATCTCATATATTCTAATTGATGCTTAATGCTAGTGCATAATTTCTTTTTATTTTCAGTGTGCTGTACACACACAGAGGCCACAGTTATTTTCTTAAATAGGATGCTGCTCATGTCAAGCCTGGGTGCCTTAAAAAAAAAAATATTAGATAGTTAGGAGTCTGCTGTTATATTTCTCTGTTGAAGGCTTATAAAATTCCTTCCCAAAACCACCTAAAATCATTAGATTTTTATGAGGGTCTGAGTGTATATCAAGTCATGCCTTTTACTTTCAGGTTTCTATAGTACCTCAAGGAAGGTGATACAAAAATACACATGCTGGAATATTACACTGTAATTTGTATTTTATATCTGTTTCTTGTGTTAAAAAAGCATACTTAGTCCCAAGTAGTACTAAATTTTTTCTCCCAAGTAGTACTAAAGAGGCTGTCTCTCTTTTTCCTCCAGTTCTTATAAGAGTTTCATGAGCTATTCATACAGATGAATTTAAAGTAATTAGAATATGGAAATATTCTCAGTTACTTTTAAATTAGATGTATTTGCTGGGAGTAGAATGGCACCTAGTTTCCTGCAAGGGAGGGCTTGAAAGCGCTGGTGTATATCAGTATTTTATTACTGGAGAAGAGGTTTACTTTGTAGTGTGGAGAGGAGAAGCATCCAGTTTGCGATGAGTCTTGAGGGGTATTTTTCCATAGAGCTGCATCTTCAATACACAGCACAATCTTAATTGCCTTTTATTAGTACATAATCAATACACTGAAAGACTGCAGAAGCATAAATGTGCAAATATTAATGCTGTTGAACCTGTAATCCTGGAGCTGAAAGGTAAAGCATGCTCAGTGGAGTCACGAATGACCTGCTGAGTTGCTCTGTTTTGTTCAGCAGATGCAGTAAGGCCTGTCTAGCTTGAAGAGACATGATACCTTAAGGGCTGGCAACATCTTAGAGTGAGGCTGGGGAGAGCAGACCAGAAAGATTGGATTAGAAATTATTGAGCCTTGAGGTATCTAATGCCCTAGATATGTTTATTCTGCTTCTTTTGGTCTCCAAGGAATTTGCAGACAAATTCTGGGAATCTTTGCAGGAAGCAATTCTGTAGTGAGCCTTCTGTAAGTCATCTTTAGAAATGGTACCATGCAGTGAGGTTTGCTTATTCTGCTAGTAAGATAGCATGGTATCTCTCTCAATCTTGTGCCTTTCCATTCTGACAGAATTCATATGGCAGCACAAGTGTTCAGCTGTTGAGAGTCTGCAGTATAGAAATATCCCTGAGCTGAGCACTGCTCAGACACACTGTGGTCTTTGAGCCAGCTCTGCTGATTAGACCTGTTGGTTTAGTTAGACCTGTTGGTTTAATTAGAGAGTTTACAAGTTAAGCTCTGCAGTGCTGTCTTCTGAAGGCACAGATCTGCTGGCTGTTTTCAAAAATCAAAGCAGTTGTATTTGAATTTTCTTGGATTTTGTTTTAACAGGAGAGTCTGTCCGACATTCTTCAGGTATCATGAAGATGTTGCTGAAGCTTCTTTGTGAGGATTTGCAGGACATGGCTGTTTTAAGAGAGATTCTTGAGCTTGAAGTCAGCACCTGACCCATTGTGTGCCTGTTGTCCTTTCAGTGCCGCCTGAGGGACATGACCTATTCCGCGCCGATTACCGTGGATATTGAATACACCCGAGGCAGCCAGAGGATCATCCGCAACGCGCTACCCATTGGCAGGTGAGACACTGTGTGCTGAGCTGCTGCTATCAGTTTTCATTTGCTGCCATGTTGGGAACAGTTTTTACTGCAAAACAGATGTAGGCCAACCTTGCTTCCTTGTTAAAAGAAACAATGAGCAGGCGAATTTCATAAACAGCTGTACAGGATTTCTAGGGTCTAAGATCTTGTTTTGTAAAAGCTCTTGATAATGTCTCCTTCCAGAGAACGATGGGTATAAGGATGAATGCTGTTTCTGATTCACAGAGAAAAACACATGCCTGGAGCTGCAAGCTGCATTATTGTAGAATGAAATCAGGCATGTTTGCTTTGCAGCCAAATTACTCAGTCTTTTATATATAGTATGTAGAGTAGCATCTGTGGAAGGTGGATGATAAAACCAGTAAAGCAAGCATTAGTTCTGCTGCACAAGTTAAGCTTTTATTTAAAATTGCTAAAGTTACATTACTAGACTGGTTTTAAGGGCATACATGCAAAAAGCTTTTTGCTGTTAAAAGCTGTTAATATCCAGTTATTATATCCAGGGGAAATAATTTTCCCCACCTGTCCCTAGTATTATACTTGTTTCCTTTGGCCAGTGCTCTTGTTTGACATGCAGTTTGGACTGGGACAGATGTTTCACTGGAATTTTCAGTAATGGCATTTGAGTATTCCATTTTACCTTATGCCAACTGTTTCCTGTTTCTGATATAAACAGCCAGTGCATTAAACTTATATTGTGTGTGATAGATTTTGCTTGTCTTATGAAGCTTCTTAGCTCTAGGAAGCACTTTCTCAGTGAAATATAGTGACCAGATAGCTTTTTTTACTCTGCAGAAATACAGAATTTGAGTTCATCAGTTTTCTTTTAAGATATGAGAATATGCAAACAGCAAAGAAATTAAAATAATTTATGAGATTTGAATTCAAGAAATATAGCCTAATCTTGGTCTTTATTGAAGTAAATTTGAATGAAAAATGTCAGAGGTTGAAAATATTTGCGTAGTAGAACTCATGAATAACTTCTGTAAACATGTATTTTAGAAAACACCGTTTTCTGGAACACAGAAAACACCGTTTTTTTGGAACACCATTCTTACAAAGGCTGTCCACCAAGGAGTGGAATTCTGTAAGGTGGATCAAAAGTCAACTTTTTTTGTAGAAGAGTCTAAAGGGCATGGAGGTCTTTTGGTAGATGTAGTGGTAAACTCTTTTTATCTTTTGGGAAATACAGCGTTCTCTTTGGAAGTAAACTGTGCTGTCTTTACAACGTTTTAATGAAAAACCTGAGAGTGAGAAGGTACATTATGAAGCTGACTTTCAAAGTACACTCTTCAGTAATAACTGCAAAATCATTGCTGGTTAGATGTTGAATAAGCCATGAGCATTCCATGATTTATCATGGGGTGATAGAGCAATTCAGGTTGAAAGAGTACAGTCTCCTTCTCAGCCTCTAGTACAGCCTCCTGCTCAAAATGGGTCAGCTCTGTGATCAAACCAGGTTGCTCAGTGCTTTATCCTGTCAGGTCCTGAAGACCTCAATGAATGCAGACTGCCCAACTTCCCTGTGCAGCTTTTTCACTGTTTGACTGCCCTCATGGTGAAGAAGTTTTGCCTGGTATGCAGTCTGTGAATCTTTAGTTTCTCTTTTATTTACTTCCCTAAGCATTGCATTTTTAAAAATTTCTTGGAATATCTTTCCACCACATGTTGCTTCACAAAATGCTTGCTTGCAGGCTTCTCTGCTAGGACACCAGAGAAATCAGAGCTACTACTGGGGAAACTTCATGCCTAGGTTATGAATTAGAGGCACTATCTCTCTGCAGCCAGAAGGTGGCATTCCTGTGGGAAATGAGATATGAACAAACTTTATCTAATAAAAACTGGTAACAGTGGATCTGCAGTGGCATGTTCTCTGCAGTTTTGGGGACCAGGAGTCTTTGCACTAATTGTCACTGGCCTTGGTGACCCTGCTTGTCACAATGCCTGAGTAGTTGCATAACAATTAAATAGGAAGTCTGTTTTCTGCTTGCAGGTATCCAGTTTCAGGTCTCTCTTCAATTACATGTTCAGTGAAATAAGGTGGGCTGAAATGAAAACCTGTTGGTTACAGCATGCATGAGTTCTGATAACCTTAAATGTGTATCTCCAGTTTGTTCAGTGTGGTTTTTGTTCTGAATTTGACTATTCATATTTTTATGTCTGAGTCTGAAGTAAAATTGTAATGGTTTTCTTGCAGAATGCCTATAATGCTGCGTAGCTCCAATTGTGTACTTACTGGGAAAACTCCAGCAGAGTTTGCCAAACTAAATGAGTGTCCCTTAGATCCAGGTATATTTTCACTCATGTTCTTTTTTTTCCCCATCTGTACTTTGAGTTTTAAATCTTTTTCAGCAAAGAAATACCCCTTTGGTATGTTTCCTGCCACCATTAAGTCTTTGTGGAAACTTCTCAAGTGTCTGCTTGCAACTAAAAGAAATTGTCAGGGTTTTGGTTGAGAACATGAATAGTTGGTATTTGCAAAGTTTTCAACCCAAAAAGCAACACACCAGAATTTTGAATCTTTTATTTTGAATTTTGTATATTGTGTTGTACAATGATGTGCTATATGAGAAAAGGGATGGAGTTCATTCATTGAAAATTAAACAGATGAGGAAAGAGTGAAGTATGATGTCCTCCAGAATGGGAACTGTCATTTGTCAGTGCCTTTTGTAAAGCAAGAATAAAGTGTTACATATTACATGGTATTATTTGATATCTAGAGAGGAGTTGGAGGCTTATAGCAAACAACTTCTTTGGTTTTTATCTGTCAAGTTCATTCATTTCTCTTTTAAGGGAGAATTTACTCTCCCATTGTGTACTTATGGTTTACTTTCTAATAATTTACATTCAGAGGCATATTGGAAGAGGCAAGTAAGGTGCAAGGGTACTGACATGCAATATATTTTTTTTCTGTTAACTAGGTGGCTATTTCATTGTTAAAGGTGTAGAGAAAGTCATTCTTATTCAAGAGCAGTTATCCAAAAACAGAATCATTGTTGAAGCTGACAGAAAAGGCACAGTTGGCGCTTCTGTTACCAGGTATGGTAAATTCCTACCATTACATAAAGGAGATAAACCCAAAGCTTTAGAACTTCATTGGTGTAGTTGAAATAGCTGTGTAGCTGTGAAGGTTTGTACTAGGTTCTTAACATAGTTTAACAAAAAAAAAAAAGAAAAAAAAAGCCGAAGAAAAAGCTGTAGATACTCAATGCTCCTGTCTTGCTACTGTCATTTTGTATACTACAACTTCAATCCCCAAACAGTATAGTATTCCTGCAAAAATCAGTGAGAGTTGCTCATGTGTTTCAGGATTCATGTCAGATTAGGAAAAACAAGTTCTAATTTTTAGTGTAACAAAGTGTTTGTAATTGATGGTGTTTGGTCTCAGTTTGCAGCAAATAACATGAAGTTACTACGGTGGAAATTAGATGTAATCTTTTGTCTGCCTCTCTACATAAAACTGGCATAAAAACTTTTAAAGGCAAAGGCAGTTGGGGAGGAAACAAATATTTTTGTACAACACAAATTACTGAAAATGGCAAAGTAGTCTAAATTTGGTCTTTCCTCCTTGATCAAATTTTGTTTCTATTCGGCCTTTGGTTGGTCATTTTTTATTTTTTAAGCTGCATTCTGGTCTATTCTATGGTGCTTGTCACTGTTCAGTGTGAGAGCTGCTTTTTCTTCTCCAGAGGCCTCACATGTCTCCCAGATACTTTGCTGTCTCTCAGTAAGCCTGGATGAGGTTAATGGACCACCAAGTACTGTTATGTCGTTGCCACTCTTGCTGCAGTACTTGTTCACAGTTTGACCTTGCTGGTTACATCAAAACTGATGATCAAAGCATGTAAAGATGATTTTGAAAAGTACAGACTTCTATTTGCTTAAATCAAACATTCCAAATAGTCCCCAGCACAGGTAATAATACCCTTGAAGTTACAAGCTGATCCCTGACTGGTTTGATGTAATTTTTAAAAGAGGAGAAAGTGGAATTAATTCAGCTGAAGGATTGTTCAAGCTTGCTAAGTTCTATACAAAAGATTCTAGGAGTCAGTGCAAACACTCTGTTGGACATGGCATTATTTTTATTTTAACTTCAGTTCCACTCATGAGAAGAAGAGCAGAACAAATATGGTTGTGAAACAAGGAAGATTTTACCTGAGGCACAACACTCTGTCAGAAGATATTCCCATTGCTATCATATTTAAGGTAACACAGCTGTTTTTTTGGAAAAAAAAAAAGGGGAAAAATGCTTGCTGTAGCTCAAGAATGAAGATCGACAGCAGCTCTCAAGTTAACATGTACAGAAGGACTTGGCAGGGCTTAGAAACTGCAAGCTTTTTTCCCCTGGGAAGTCATCTTTATTGTACAGTAAAAAGGAGAATAAGTGCTGTATTTTTCTGCAAGGAGAGCATTGGTGGGCCAAGACAAATACCTGCCACCCCCTTACTGTGCCTTGTGAGATGCCTCTGTTGCTACAGGTCAGAAGCATTTTGGTTTGTTATGAGCTATGTTACAAGTTGTGTTAAGGGTCACTGTTTCTGGTTTTCTGTCTGTGGAATCAAATGCATGGACTACAGCCAGGAAAGGTGGTGGGTGTTCATGCTCTGTCCAGCTGCTGGAGAAGACAGTAGGGCATGGCCAGGCCTTAGGCTGAGAGCTGTCCTGCCAGCAGCTGGAGCTTCTTCCTGTCCTATCCTGCTTTGCTGCTGCCTGTGAGTTTACAGCCTGGTATGTTGTGTATGCACGAGGAAATTTGGCTGCGTTCTTGAAGGCACAAAAAAGCCTCTGGCTGGAGGGATCTAGGCAAAAAACTCTATTTTTGTGTTCTCTGTAGTGGGTTATAGCACAGAAGGTTTGGAGAGGTGGTCACAGGAAATGATGAGCCAGGAGAGGGCAGCACGAGGTTGCAGCATCCGAGCTAGTTGTGCCTGCAGCGCAGTTGTTATTTACGGGTGTGTCCAAATTACTGCAGCATTTGGTGTGCCTTGGTGCCAGCAAATAGTTTTATCATTGAGTCTAGACTTCAGAAGTAAATGGCTGTTACTTCTGATTAAGCAGATCTCTTCAAATAAGAGAGGAGATCATCTGTTTTTAGTGACCAAGGTTAAAGGAGTTTGAGAAGGTATTTATGGACAGAAATTTACATAAAAGTGCCAGAATTAAGTTCACAACTCTTTATTGCAACAAAGTGTTAATGTTGCTGTTAATCCATTTGCTCCAGTACCAAACTGCTGGATTCCACCTTACCTTACAGACTTTTATTACATTTTGTCACCCTGTACTGGTACAGATAAATACCTGCTCATGTAGAGTAACTGCTCTGGGTTGTTGTCTGCAGAGATGGTTGTTGGCTTGTTTTTCTAAACAAAATTGTACTGACTATTACCTTCTGACAGTGCTTGCTGTAATTATCCCCCTCTTCATAAGTATCTTTTATATTTTAGATAGTATTCCTTAATTTTTCATTTATTAATTACATAAAGGGTTACAGTTGTTATAAGCTCTTGGCTGTAGTGCTTTTCAATGATTTATATTGATTTAATACAGTAGCAAATTAGCTACACCCACTTTAACTATTTTGAATGTTCCATTCCAGCAGTTCTCATGAGTGGTCATCTTTTTTACCCTTCCTTTAATGACATGAAATTCAGGGATCTTCTCTCTACTTGTGGTGAGTCTCCAGCTGGAAATGAAAGCAGTCACCAGTCTCCAATTTTCCTTTCTTGGGCATTGCTGTAATGTGCTATTGCTTTGTTCTATTTAACTACTAGAAGCAAGATTACAAATGCAATAGCCCTCTGCCTGGAGAACCCCAAACTTAGGGGTGCCTGTCTAACTTCAGCTCTCTCACACAGCAGTATTATACACAGGAGATTTGTTGGAAAAGCAAGGAGAAGAATTCCTTTCTGCCGACACCCAAGCCTTGGGCATGAAGCATGTGCCTTTCTACTAGTAGCTGTTTTGCTTCTTGTGATGTAGAGATCCACATCTGCAAGGGACAAAATTAAGCTGTATAGACAATCTAAGGTCTGAAGTTTTGACTGCCTTTGACTCCTTAACATGTACTGAAACAGCTACATGTATAATTTCTAATTAAAAACTAAAATAAGAAAGCAATGGCAAAAATCTGTTGCTCTGCATTTCCTCCCAGACCTGCATCCAGGCTACAACCAAGTTCCACAGACCTCTGTGTTTTGACTAAGAAAACAAATAGTAATTGGTAGAGGGCTGCCATTCAGTGCATTGGCCAGCTAGAGGGGACAGTTTGTCAGGGACTGTCTGAGAGACAGTGAGCAATTTTGGATTGTCTTTCTAGTCCCAGAAGCTTTAATTGACATGATGTTCTGTATGTGACTTAAGAAATAGATCAGGTGCAGAAAATCATTGTAGCATTATAGAAGAGAAAGCGAGTATTGCAGATCTATAATCTAATGTGTATTTAAAGCTACTGCATCTGTAAGGTGGAGGTGTACTAAAATATCCTCTAGACATATTTGTCAAAAGCGAGGACTGAAATAAAGAACATTCCAAACACCACCAACTGACAGAGCTGAGGCCTAAAATTCTTAGAGCTCCCTAGACTGGAATTTACGGTCACCCTTGTGTTTCAGGTATAAAGTCATGGACAGAGCTGCATGCTAAAGGAAGACCTGAACGCAGTGTTCTCCATCCTTGCTTTTGGTGAGGAATGAAGCCCAGGCACCTAGGCTGTGGGGAGCCATGGAAATAGAATAGATCTGAAGGTCCCTTGATCTGGATAGATAGGGACTGGATTGTGTGGGCTTATCTTAAAGGAGGCATCTGCATTCAGTTCATCCTCCTCCATAACTGCATTCCAGAATGACCTTGTCCTGTTGCTTTGTTTTTTCTGCCATCCAGATCCAGTGGGGAACTTTGGGATGGGCATGCTCAAACGTTTTGCAGCCAGTTGTGCCAAACATGTCGAAGTTGTGGTTTTGTGAAATTAGGCATGTTGACCACAACTAACTGAAATCTGATAGGCTAAAAAAGGCATCTGCCTGGCACTACTCTAGGGTAGACTTGGGGTGTCTGCTCTTTAGATGTGGGGGAGTTAGAGCTTTGTAGCTGTGCTAGCTTAAACAGTTTTCCCTAACCTTTATTCTTGTGTGTGACAGAAGCATTCATGCAGTCCCTATATATGGAAACGCAACTTTGCTTTTGAATTAGTGACATAAAGCGGACAATTTTGCCCCTTAAGTATGTGTCTGTTGCAGTTTTTAAAGGGCTGTTAACTGCCTTGTAATGGGAAACAAACACAGCTAATTTGCTTCCTGCTTACTTTGTAACACTTTTTCATTAGTTAATATACATATGTGACCACAGGGGTATTAAGGGTGTCTTCAGCTGCTTTGCAACCCAGAGAGACCTTTGTTTTAACAGTGTCAGTTGTGTGCATCTCACAGGGGTGTAGGAATTGTACACAGTGCTCTCTTGAATATGTCGGGCTAGGAGGTACACATGTTTTACCTGGGGGACTTGGACTGTTTCAGGTAGCAGTGAGCATTGGAGGAGGTGTGGAATATTTGTGTGGTATGTAAGGGTGTTTCTATCCTGAAAATCATCCAAGTTGGAGGTAAGATGGTGCTGCTGCTTTTGCAGGAAGCTACCTACACTGGAGGGAGCTAGAGCTGCTCAAAGTTAAGGGCTGTTTTTCTTTTGAGTTTGTGATCTCGATTTGGTAGGTTTGAGTGAGCCCTGGGAGCTGAAGTAAGTGAAGGTTGCATGCTGCATCAAAACGGGTTAGGGAAGGAAGAGGATTACAGATAACCTACAGGGACTTAAAAGTTGAATTTTATGACCTGAATCACTAGATGAAGTATCTTTAGTTTATGTGGGAGCAGTAAGAAACGGCTGTAGGACCTGCAGCAAAAGATTTGAACAGCAAGTTGAGTTTCATTTTTACAAACCTGCTTTAGCCTTGAAGCTGTTAAGGTGCAGCTGTAGAGGAACAGCTGGGTGGTGGTCTGACTGGATCTGCAGGATTATGGGTTCCCATGGCTGTTGTTTCATAGCTCGTATCTTTTGAATTATGAAAGCTCCAGACCAATTCTTTCTGTGATGTCAACCTTGAACTTCCCTGACATCTTTTTAATCCAGTCATCTGCCTGTCTCTCTGCTGTACTTTAGCCTGATGGAGTGCAGAACTACATTCTAGGGAAGTGCCATGGAAACGCCTAGACATCATCATTAAGACATGAGCTGGGGGAGGAAGAGCTGGGCTCACACTCTCATCTGTACATGTGTGTGCACACACAAAGACAGACACACACACATTTGGGCAGAGGGAATCTCTCCAGTTCTAGGAGGGGGCTGACCCCACTTGGATCACTTTCTCTCACTTGAGCTCAGGATGATCTGAATGTTCTGAATGCTTGCTTTACCTTGTCTGTTTTATGTCCATTGACTGCTGGCCTTCAACTGTGGTCTTCAGCAGCCTGCTGCAGTCTACTTCCTCATCCTTTCACTGCCACTGTTAAATTATGCTTTTACAATGTCTCCTTCCCCCCTCCCCCATAAAATTATCCCTTTGTGACATTGCCTTCCAATCAAAAAGAAACAAGGCATCCTATCTACTGCTTTGCATTTATGTTAATTCCCTTTCCCTCAGCTTTGTCCTAGGACCGAGAGTGTTTTAAGCGTAGGGCCCATTCCTATACTGTGTGTCCTCAATGTTTCTGTAACTCAAGCCACAGCTAAGGAATACTTTGTTACTGTCCTAATGACATTACAGACTAATTCTGGAGTACTTCTCTTGTGTTTGGTTTTTTAGTTGTTTGGTTCTTTTTTCTTGGAATGGTAACATCAGGGCCAAATTTACTGAAAACCAAAGTGTTAAGATTACAAATCTGTCTGATGGCAGCATCGGCCTGCTATTTGTCCTTTTAGTGTTGCATGTAGGTGGTTTTGTGTATGCAACTCTGCTCAGGATTGTTGAGAGTATAAAGGAGAATAAATAGGTTTACTTATAGGCTGTTGTATTAGCCTGTTGTGTTATCTTTTTCAGTCATTTGCCTGAGTTTTAGTCATTACTCATAAATTAATTTTCTTCAATTTGTACATATTTAACAACACAGCATATATTGTTTGGTGACAGATCCTAGCCTTTCCCACTCAGAAATTTAGAATTCTCAGGTGATTTTGCTGCTACAAACACCAGCTAGAAAATCTGCGCAAGCATAAAGATCTGTTTTACTCTCATCTTTTTGCTGTGACGCTTGATCAGAGAATTCATCAAGACAGAAGAAATAGTGAACCCTCTTTAATTTACTATGGCTTTCAGTTTTTAATGGATGAAAAAACGTAATAAAATTCAGATGGCCTTTTTTCCCCCCAGTTTTTATATGACACTTAAAATTTGGTTGCCATCCTAGAATTAACCTGATGGGCAGAAATAAGGTGATACCAGCTTGCAGTTGATGTGCTTTAGATAAATGTATTTGTATTATACATGCATAGAATGGCACAAAAATTTTGTTCTTCTAAAAACTTCTAGACTAAGTGCAATAATTGTATTAATCTAGTTGTTGTTCCTAAACTAGTTTGCTGGACAGCTATTAAATCCTAGACACACGGAAACTTACTGTTGCGAAGCTTTCATGCTTTTGTAGACTTAACTTCTGAGTCTGACTCTCAGGTCAGGAGGAAATTTTGTTAACTTCTCTGCTGAGATTTTTAAACTACTGTGTGACCTTATTTAAAAGGGTGAGCAAGTGTAATAATATTTGAAAAACAGATCTCAACCACAATAATACCACATGGCCAACTTCTGGTTCTGAAAAGAGCCTTGAGATCAGAGGGGTCACTACTTAATGGGATCAAACTATGATGAAACACTCAAAGCTGGTGAAGTAACTGTATCTTGAGTTGGCACTCAAGTCTGTCTGAGATTGTTGAATTGTGATCTGGACTTTGCATTAAAAGAAGAGAGTCCTCACACTTTTCTGGATGTGTGATACTTTTGCAGCACTTTTAATTTCTAATAAAACACAAGGTGAAAAGACAGAGTTTGAATTTAAAGGAACTTCAACCACTTCTTTGTTCAAATAGAAGGAAATTAAAGAAAAAAAGAAGCTGAATACTTCACAATTAGAGCAACAGTTTTGCAAGGGAGTAGTGTTAGTTAGGTGTTAAGCAAAGTGACACTCCATGAAGGCAATAAGAAGGGAAGGTATTTCTGCATTTTTGAGGAAAATGTGACTTTTTGGGGTACTGCCAGTTTTTAATGAGAACCAGAATACTAGAGTCTACATAGGCCATTATTTACAATGGTCTTTGTGGCAGGCACTTTAGAGAATAATGTGAATGCAAACGTAACTTCCTCTCAAAGTTCTGAGAAACATATTATAACTCAGCCAGAAGAGGTTTAGTGAGATTATTCCATTTCTTGATATGGCTGAGCTCCAGGCAAATGTGTGAAGGGGGGGAGCTTTAGCACCATCTGGAATCCACAAAAGCCTTCACTGCTGGCTGCCACCTTGAAACACTTACTGATAGAGAGATTTTTCTAAACCTGTTAAGCGCTTTCTTAGTTTATTAAGCTTTTTCCGTGGTATAAAGTCTAACAAGGTGTCCATGGATCAGTGAAATAATAGAATGTCTTTCAAGTGGAATTCTGTAGTGAAGTCGTCTTCTAAATGCAGAGAGCTGCAAAGGGGAAAATTGTAAACATTTCTCAAATATGATGAGCTACATCACAGTCAACAGAGTTTGCAGAACTGCTTGTGGTAAGAGACTGTGAGAACTCCTTTAAGAAATTTCACCTTCCTTTTCTTTATTGTAGATTCTGACTTGGCTTTCATTGTTAAACACTTTGGTTTGTTTTTATTCAGTTTTTTTTTTTTGTGNTTTTTTTTTGTTTGTTTTGTTTTGTTTTGTTTTTTTCTTAAGAAAAAAGCCACAGAATTTGACTCCTGTCAGTGAAGAAAAGAAAAATAAAAACCCATATCGGCTCTCCAAAAAGTGTGTGTGTTCCTGCTGCTTATCAAGATTTCCATTTAACGTTCTTCCATAGTTAGAATATGTGCTGCCAGTGCCAGATGGCGCAGTTTCCTAGAGAAGAACTAGCTCTTGCTTAGTAGTAATGCAGACAAACAATACCAAATTAGCATAAGCAAATGTCAGTGAGTTAACATAAAGCCTGTGTTATTTCTTCCTTTTCTTCTTTTCCAAGGCCATGGGTGTTGAGAGTGACCAGGAGATTGTACAGATGATTGGCACAGAGGAACATGTGATGGCTGCATTTGCTCCTAGCCTGGAAGAATGCCAGAAAGCTCAGATTTTTACACAGATGCAGGTGTGTCTTTTGACATGGCCAGAGACCGTAAAAATCAAGACAGTGGGTATTGACCACTTTGCTGTGTCAGCAATGGACATAGACTTTGTGTTTTAAGGTTTGTTTTGGGGGTTTATTTCGAGCTGAGACTTTTTAAAGGGTCAGGACTTGACAAACATGAGACTTTGCTCTTATAACCTAACTGGAGAAGAAAAAAGTCAAATTCAAGCAATGCTTTGTTTTCGGAAGCCCAAGGTTGTGTTTTAATGGCATAACTCTGTATTTAACAAGTAGCAATGGCCATAAAATTAGGGGGGTTTACTGAAGACTTGTTTTAGAAAGGAATTGCATGCCCCATTTTGCTGAAGCCCTTTTGATGTGACTATGAGTAGATGCTCTCCTCTTCTAGTCTCCTGTATGAAGCCTGCAGTAGCAGCTACTCTCTGTCCTGCTAAAGACTCAGCAGCATTCTCTTAGCTTATGTACTTTTTTTGGTTAACCAGAACATGTGCAGTTTTGCTGGGAGCAAATGGGTGTATATTAATCTACTAGAAGAAGCCTTTGGAGATTAATCTTATTTCTGCTATTTCATTGTAAACTTTGTCAAATCATTCCATGTGTGATGTTTAGTGTTTTCAAATGAACATCTTTCTGGTTTTCATCTTTGGGGGCTGTTGAGGGTTCCAGTTAGCTTAAAGAGCTCCAAATTCAGAGTCAGATGAGTAAGTGAGCTGCAGCAACACAGAGGAATGTGAAGTATCCAGAAAGTTAGAAAAACAGAAATAGAGAAGTTATTCTCTGCAAGAAATGTCAAATGAAGTTAATAGAGAGATAGCTCTTTGTGGAAGAGGGTAACAGATGGAAAGGATAATCAGTCATTTAGTGGAGAGGGTGATTCTTTCACATAGCTTCATGGCTTCTAGGCAGGAACTTCCTGTGTGGGCTTGGATAGCTTCTTGACTCATCTAACTAGGAATTCTGCAGATTGATTGACAACTGGTAGGAGAGTAAGAATCCACTGCAAGGCACTCCTGGAGACAGATGTGGATCATACACTTTAGCTTTTGGCAATATTAAACAGTGAGTGCCACCTCATGGTTTAATATCTGAATGAAATTTAGCAAGTACACAAAATAACTGAAAGTGAAAAGTCTAATTAAATAAATTAGATATCTTTTGAATTGATAGAATCCTTTTTTCTATATCTCTGCCATATCCTTTCTTTTAGTATCATAGTAATCATGAATTTTCACCACTTTCCATTCCAAATGTTACCAGCCTGTGACAAACACATTGTATGCATAGTCAATTGTGTCAGTTTTCAGGAATTTTTTTCTTAGTATCACTTACATCTTATTTTGCAGTTTGCTTGATGTTTGTATCATCCATTGGTGGTGAGATTGCACTGGTTGAGGAATACCCACATAGCTCCATGTGTGTGTATATTTGTGTAGGTTACAATTCTGATATTAATTCAGGTTAATTCCCCCCTTCACAGGCATTGAAGTACATTGGAAACAAAGTACGAAGGCAAAGGATGTGGGGAGGCCCAAAGAAGACAAAGATGGAAGAAGCCCGAGAGCTGCTGGCATCAACCATTCTGACCCATGTGCTTGTATGTAATGTTCTGGGGGTTTTTTAAACAGCAGTAAGCTTGTATGATTATTTATGGTGCGAGCTTTGTTGGCAGGCAAAAATGTCTTTGATGGCTTTGTAGCTGAGGTAAAGTAAATCATCCTCAAAATAAAGGGGAAGACTTGGATTGAGTCAAAAGAAATCCCTGTGAAATGCTGTACCATTGAACTAATTGAACTATGCACTTTTTTCTGCATAGCCAGACAGTATCAGGTGTGAATTCAGGATTTTCATCTCATGACCTGTACCTTTATTCTGATTTACTTTCATTTGCTCTCTGTTTCAAAGTCACTAATGTATATTTTTTGCATTTTTAAAGAAAGCAAAGCACTGAGATCCCTTTTGTAACTCAATCAGCCCAGATTACCAGTGATTTAAATGGATACGTTTGTCTGCATAAGAACTAAGAAGCTGATCCTGAAACATTGGTATGTTTTTGTTTTGTTTAGGTTTTTTTTGGGTTTTTTGTTGTTTGGTTTTTTTTTTTTTTTTTGTTTACAGGTGAAGGAATTCAATTTTCGTGCCAAGTGCATATACACAGCAGTGATGGTACGCAGAGTAATTTTGGCTCAAGGAGAAAATAAAGTAGATGACAGAGACTATTATGGAAATAAACGTTTGGAGCTGGCAGGGCAGGTGAGTTTTTATTTCAGAGCCAAGTATTTCAGGGTTTTATTACTGTCTCCTATGAAAAGATGCAAAATAAGGAATAAGGAGTATCCCTTTCTTCTCAATTGTTTTCCCTCTCATTTTATTTTTGTTGGCTTTTCTGTGTTGACTCATTGATCTGCTTCCATGATTGAGACTAATACATTATATCCTCTCTTGTGTATTGCCTCTTTATACAAGATGAAAGGACAGAACAGGGCAAATACAGCATCAGTCCTAGTTGGGGCATAACACTGCTAGTGCTGAGGAGGCAGCAGTAAGAGCCGTCCCCCAGTGTTCCCCTCTAAGCAGCTGGGTAAGGGAATAAACTGGGACAAAGGAGGTGCCTGCATGTCATGTCCAGGCTGTCCCACTGTGGAGATCCCAGCTTGTGTACCAGCTCACAGAACTCAAGCCTCCTGTAATTTTGTGCCCATAAGATTGCTCATTTGTTGTCAGCTGCCTCTCTGGCCTTTAGGGTAGCAGGATTTAACAAAATGAGTGGTTGAGAGTTAACTTGAGCAGCTAATGAAAGTGGATTTTGTGGAATTCTCTGCTTGCAGAATTTTGGCACTGGAGGCAGAAGCTGTATCAAAGGGCTGTAAAGGAGAGAATGGTTTGAGGTGTGTGGCATTGTTTTGCAGAGGGGATGGCAGTTCACAGCTGTTGGCCAAACTGCATTCTCCTTATGCAGGAGGAATTCACCTGTCGGTTGAGGGAACTGCTTAGCTAATATGACATGGATTTTTCTTGCCATGTGTGCGTATTTAGTTAAACAGTTTATGTTAGGATTGGACTTCTTTGCTGTGCTAAGTACTAATGTAAGTTGAAGTTTTAGTAGTTGGTATCACCTGTGGTTATTGATCATGCATCAGAAATTCAGACAAGTACACAAGATGCACTGAATTGCAGAAATTGCATTTCTGCTGCCCACGGGATTGTATTGGGATTTCTGTTTCCATACACATAACAATATTTGTTCCTTTTTGTTCCTATCCAGTGAGAATTCTCATTATATTATACTTTTTAAGATTTTTGCTTGCATATTGTCTCATACTCCTCCTTTCCACCCTGCCCTGCCCTCCATGCCCACACATGAACACACCCACACACAGTGCAATTATTTTACAGTAAAAACCACATGCTTTGCTTCCTAATTTTCTGAAGAAACTAAGATGGCACTC
Source organism: Peucedramus taeniatus (assembly GCA_013400575.1). NCBI lineage: Eukaryota > Metazoa > Chordata > Aves > Passeriformes > Fringillidae > Peucedramus > Peucedramus taeniatus. The sequence goes on along the minus strand of WBNO01029616.1, from coordinate 27,336 downwards.
TTGAACACATTCAAAGCACAGATGCAATGAAGAAAACGTCTTAATGTGTTAGGATAAGAAAGTTCTTTCCTCAAATTAATGTCTTCACTGTTCATCAAATTTTTGCACTGGTGCTGAGGCAGAATATGTTTCTAAAGTGTAAGGAGTTATTGGTAAGTAATGGGTATTAGTGCAACATTCCAATGGGATAAATATTTTAAGCTGTAATGGGTTTCTTGGGTTTCTGCTGTAACATTTATGTTGTTCAGTGTTCAGTATGATTGTAATCAGTCAATTATTTGTTGCTTGTCATCAGATTGTTCTTATTTAACTGGATAGAAGGAGTAGTTTGTTTTTTCCTAATACTTCTAGAAGCAGAAAATAGAGCAGGTAAAGAATTTTCTACAAGCTGTAAGAAAAAGGCCTCTGCTCACACAGATGTTAACAACCAAAGTTGTTTTCAATTATGTGGAAAAAGGTTTTAAATATAGAGGATCATCACAAAAAAGCCAATGCATATTTTTTCACCATCAAGAAGAACTGTGCACCGGGGTTTTAACACTTGATTAAGATTATTTATTTATTTCTTGTGGTATTTTAAATGTTCATTTCATGCTGAATGGTTGAATTCCCCTCTGCCTTTTTTTTTTTTTTGGTGAAATACTAATTTTGTTGGATTACAGACTAAATAGTGTAGAGTTTTGCCAGTTTCTAGATGTTTGTGTTTAACTAAAGTTTGTGTGGATAAAATGGGTGTTGGTGGTTTGTTTTGACGTTTTTTTTGGTTTTTTTTTAATGCCAGCATGTTCCTGGAATAAAAATCCTGTTGATTTAAAATCTGAATAAATTAAAAAAAAAAATAAAAGATTCCCATGTGAGGAGAAAAGCACAGCGGTCTAAACAGTGTAAAGACATAAATGGCATTGTGTTTATAAAAATGTGTGAAAACAATAGCTGCTAATTTCACACCCCATGGGACAAGAGAGTGCGAAATGTGCTTTAGCTTTAGATAACAGAGTTGTATCCACTAGCCAAGCTGGTTTACAGAGCTTTCTCTTAGTCTGTCTGCCACTAGAGGCTCAGCAGGCCAGGTGCCAGCTGAGGTGTTAGCAAAACCTACCGATTTCAGGCTTAATCTTTTCACCTACCTTTTCTCTTCCCTTAATGTGTTCATTATTTGCTAAGCATTACTCTGTTCTTTGTCTTCATTTTTTTTTTTTTTTGTTTCTAATGCAGCTTGCTTTGTATGGGTGAGATATGGAACAGCACCAAAATCTGGCACCCTGGAAAGCAAGGGATTTCTACCCTGTGACAAAAGAATACCGCCTTGACTTCAGAGATTGCCTAATCCCAGCTGTTGTGATAATATAATTAAGGCTGCCTAATGTCTTTAATTTTGCAACCAGTTTGTGTGAAAGGGAGAATTTGGCACTCTAAAGGCTTAAACGCTAAATAGCAATCTCAAGGCGCCTAATTAGAATTCTCTGACATTAAGCTAATTGCTGAAACTGTATTTCAGCAGCTTAACTTCTTTATTAATTTTTCTTAGGTTTTTCAATGAAGATCAACTGGTGAGCTGTCAGTATTTTTTTTTCCTTACATATAATTTGCTCTTTAGTGCTTCTCTCTCAAGAAGGCTGAAAGGCCCTGGACTAACTATGAAATCTATTGAATATTATCAGTGGCATTCCATCCTTTTTCTTTAATCTCTTGCTCTTGACCTAAATAATGTGGTTATTGTGAAATTCTTCTTTGCCAGATAGTCAGAGCTGTTAGAGAGTCTGTGAGTGAAATTAGCAAAGTATGAGGCTTTCCAGACTGGCAAGTAGTAACAGGTTGGTGTACTTGGGGTGTACCTGACTTTATTAGTTAGAGAAGAGGAAGAGTTGTGTTGCTTTATAATCCCCATGACATATGGATTAACAAGATTCTTGCAGTTTTTTGATCAAGAAATCCAATATGAAAATATGTTCTGAGTAATTTTTTTAATTGTTTAGTTAAATGTTTCAATCCTTTGAAATTTGAATGGCTCAAACCTGTTGAGATCAAATGTTTACTGTAGTTAATTTCAAAAGAGTTTATTTCTTATTTAACAAAACTATCAGCCATCTTAAAATGACACATTTCCTCCTCTTACCTTTTCCCTACTTCTGAAATTCTTCCCTCATAGTCTTATTTTTGGGGACTCCAGTGGGTTCTCCTTCCTAATACAATGCTTCATAAAAGTTGCTTTTATTTCTGGTGGAAATCAAATTTAAATTAACTGTGATGTCGCAGGTGAGTTGCAAGGGACTGGATTTCCTGTGACAGTGGTGAGAGAGTATAATTTTGCAACTTTAATAGTATTACAAACATCAGGAAGGAAAAGAGTCTCTACAGCACCTTCCTCTCATTTCAAGGTCAAGTCTAAAAAACCTGTCTGTCCAGAGTGGCAATAGGATTCCACTTTTGTCAAGGGTTAGCATGCAGTGTGTGTTGTCACCAGCTTTACAGTGTCATTTGCCAAACACTTTGGTCAGTCCAGCTGGAGCATGTAGGTAGAGGAAAGGAAATGAAAACCAGTGGCCCATCCTAGAGAGAGAGGAATGAGTGTAAAATACAGTGTAATTCTGCATATACAAAAATTGTATGGTACAAATTACTCCGGAATGTCTTAGCTTGTGATGGATGAACACATAGCTTGTTCTACACTGGGTGCTTTGTACACTGGGAACTACCATTCCTGGCACTGGTAGCAGCAGCATTTTTGGTTCTTCTGATACATGGACCTGTTGGAGACTCAGGTCCCAGGACAGGAGTACCAGGCTTTAGAGTTTACACTGCTTGCTTGCAAAGCTAATTGTTGTGAACAATTAAAATGTCTCATGAGGTGCAGATTTAAATGTTTTGGAAAACTGTTGCTGTTGCGAGGAGAGGCTGAGCAAACTGCAGAAGCAAAGCAGATTGGAGAGCAAAAAAAGTCAGATCACAACTTTGGTAGCCTTTTCGTTTTATGGCTATTTTAAGAAGTAATTAATATATAGGAAATAATTGTGTTAAAATACAACACTTTTGAATGGTTCGGTTGCTGGGTTCATTTGGTTTGATTGTTAGGTTTTTTTTTTCCTCTTCAGCTGAGATATGTAGCTTTATTGCCTAAACTGTAGACTTTTAAGGTTGTTGGTTTGTATTTTTTAAGGGAGACGTGAAGAATATTGCAGTTTCCAGATAGTAGCAGTTCTAGAAAACAGTGACAGATGTTGAACTAGATGAACTCTCTGTGGGTGTAATTAGTTTTTCACAGATTGTGGTTGGCAGAAAATAGCAGGATAAAAGTGTGTATGAGTAAGGAAGCTGCCTATGAAACCTGAGATATGTATTAGAGTAAAAACCAGTCTTGCCTCCAAATCTTGTGTGTAATTGTGTGTCAGGGTTTTACATTTAGGGTATTAAATCTTTAAAAGAGTTTGCAGTTTTAGGGAGGAAGAAGTAAATCAGCTGGATTGTAATGTAGCAGATTAGGGAAAATAGTTGGATAGCATAGAGAAGTATGACTGTGCTAAAATATTGTGAAGAAAGGATTAAAGCAAAGCAAAAGGGGATAAGTGCATAAACTTAGACCATTCTATTCAATTTCTATTATAAGTTCTCTAATACAGTAACAAGGCAAAGAACTTGTGATAAAATTATCATTTGTGAAACAGAAAAGTTACATTTTAACTGACAAGTAGACAGGTAGAAATGTTAAACAAGTGTCTCCCCTCTCTTTCCCCATTTCCTACATTTGAAGCAGTTTAATTTTTCCCTTAACTATTTTGTATTTCCAGCTTCTTTCTCTTCTGTTTGAAGATTTGTTCAAAAAATTTAACTCTGAGCTGAAAAAGATTGCTGACCAGGTGATCCCCAAGCAGCGTGCAGCTCAGTTTGATGTCGTGAAGCACATGCGGCAGGACCAGATCACCAATGGCATGGTCAATGCCATCTCCACAGTGAGTACTTCTGTTCTCCTTCCAGGATGCAGAGCTTTTCCACCATAGTGAATGATAGAAATGTGTACATTTATTTTTGATGAATCATCTGGTTTTGGTTTGAAAAGCAGATCTATTTCATGTTTTTTATAGATTAAAATTGCAAAACTCTGTCGGGGCAGGGCGTTTGGAATTCACTGAAGAATCAACAATCGTCAAGCATCTTTTATTTCAAACTGATGTTTTAGCTTTTGAGAAGGAATGGTAGAAACAGGCAAATTTAAAATAGTGGTCATGATTGTATTTATCCAACTGACTGTCTTCTAGGTTCTACTTGACTATGTGGTTTTTTATTATCTGGATTTAGCTGGGGTCAGGTTACATCATTTGTACAAAAGAGTTTTGAAAAACAGCAGGAAAACATCATGAGCAGGAGAAAAAAAAATCCCCTCAACCTCAATTTTGAGCTCTTTGAGGGCAGGCCCTTTTTATTTTGAAGTTGCTGGAATGAACAAATTTGCAGCATAGAAGTTGATACTTCTCTGCTAATGGTACTGATCTGTTTAACAGGGAAATCTGCTGCATGCCAAAATATTTTTTTAAAAACCGTGATAATTACCCTTTAAATATTTTTCTTGGTTGGATTTTAGCCTGTTTCTGTCTTCTGGTGGAACAGATACTTTCCTTCATGCCAGTGGACAAGAACAATTATAGCTACTAACTTTGTCTTTCACCTCAGACATCTGCAAGAGCAATTTGTGAGATTTCTCCTGAAATCCATCAAGTAGCTTGTAAAAGACTTTGAAATGCATGATTTTTAAAAGAAATTAGATTAGACGTAAGTATTTTAGGAGCTGGTAAAAATTGTGGAACTTAATTTTTAATCTTTGGTGCTCTTGAGAGGGCTTTTCTGCCTAGCATGAAACTGAGAGGTTTTTTTGGTTCTTGTAAACAAATTAATTCCACATATTGCATCCAAAACCGCCAACAGTCTGTCACTTACAAATCCCAGTGTTAAAGCTTATCACTGTTTAATTTTATGAGTGCCCCAAATGTAGTTAAATCTCCACAGTGCACATAACCAAAACAATTGACAGATTTGTTTCTCTAAATGGTGGTGCTTTCTTCTAGCTTGTGCCAGTTTTTCCATTTGGACTGACAGAGATAAATCTGCAGATATTCAGTAAAGTCTTCATTCTTGCTGTGCCTTTGGACTTTTTTTTACTGCCACATAAGCAGTTAAACACCATCTGGTCTTAAGCATCGAAAAATAATTTCTCAGGAACAATGCGCAGTGCACACCATTCAAGAGATTAAGCAAATGCCATAAAAATCATTCTTGGAAATGACAATCTTCAGTCTCACCAGAATGCTTCAATGATAGTCTCAAAGAACATGAAATAACTGAGCAGATTCATAATTACACCAGTAGCATGCAAAAGAATTCATAGTCCTACTGCATCAGCTGTACAGGGGTGCTCAGTGATGTTTGCTACAGGTCCTCTCCTTATCCTGGAAAACCCCAGAAGAGAAGATAAGGCAGGCAGTAGTACCACAAGCCTGATGGACATTTCAGCATCTGAAGAATCACCTGATGCCACTGAGGGGGCAACTCCTCATTCATAAGGGTTCTCAATAGGATGTTCTCAGTGGGGATGGTCTCACAACTGCCGTGGCCCCTTTTGGTTTTCTTTATTGTGGACAACTTTTGAAGGATCCACTCTGTCCCTTCCAAAGCACAGAGAATATTTTGCATGACTTCTTCAGGCAACATTTTTACTTCCCCTTTTTCCCAGTCTTTTTGATTTGAGGCTCTTCTGGGCAACAGAGGAGAAGCCACATACTTATTTAGCCTACAGATGCAATACTTTCTAGTGTGAAGAAAACCTACTGATGTATTGTATTCTTCCACTTACACTCCCATAACTCCCAGTCTTTACAGAATGAAATGGTCAAAGTGAGCCCTTCCCAAAGATGCTGAACAAATGAACAGGTTTTTTTTGACTGACTTGTCATTGGGCATGATGTCTTCTCACTTGCTATTACAAATTTGAGACTATTTGATAGTCTCCAGTGGAAGCAAATAACAAAACCATTCGTATAGATGGTGTTTTCTTCCTGTTATCACTGAATGGGATTGTGCTGTTAAAAGTGGAAATAAAAAAGCCAAGCAAATCACCCTCTAAAAGGGTTTTGGTGTACAGCAAGTGAGCTTGAAATTATTTATTATTGGTGACCTGAGTTTGCCAGAAGGAGTTCAAGAATTAGCAGAAGGCAGTTCTTGGGAAAATGTTATCTCTGGACTGACCAGTAATATGGTACCTGCAGTAAATAGTATTTCGGAGAGAAACTTGCTGTATCCACTGAATCAGTTGCTGAGAAATGGATGTGGAGTAAATGTCACGGAGGCAAAAATTGTAGCACCAAATTTCAAGATTGCAGTAGAGATTATTAAACCCGCTTGGCATATGGAAACATATTTGTGTCCTAGAACATGCTCTGAGCTTCTCTGTTCCCCTAATTAAAACCACAAGTGAGAATGCCTGTGACAGTCCTGAAACAAAAAACCTCTGAGGTGTTCATCCTGCATTTTGCAGGATCTTGCAGAATGGATCTTTGGATCTTGCATTTCATATTTGGTGTAATCAAGATAGAAGTCGGATAGACCTACTCCTCCCACAAACACACACACACACTCTTCTCTGGGAAGGCACATCAGTGAGTCTTTTTCCTCTGGATTCCAAAAACAAAAGGCTTCAAAAAAGTACAGAGGGCTTTAATGTCAGACTTCTCCAGCATAAATGTCTGTGTTTTCTACAAAAGTAACAAATCATGAAAAAGGCAAAACTGAAAGCTCATGGGATCTATTGTAAAAGTGTTACATCACTCCAAAGACCTTTCTTTCTTTTTTAAATGCTAAAAGAAATCTATAAAACAAATCCAAAATAATTTAATTTAGCTAAATATGAGTATTGATTTACTTGTGAGGGACAGATGAAAAAGAATATTTGTGTGATTGTATATTTTATAGCAAAAGTATCCTCTCATCTGAAAGAGCAGTCCTTTTGTTTCAGCTTCTCTTTAATACTTAATACACATGTGCTATAACTAGGAGTTTATAGGCACATAGGTAGTTAGAAACTTGATTTATATAAATGGGCAACATTTGTTTTGCAAAGCTCCTCAGATATCATTCTGTCTAGACTCTGGAAAAAGTCAAGACAAGGACAAACTGCACAAATTTTTTTTAAGCATTAATTTTATTCTACAGGGAAATTGGTCTCTAAAGAGATTCAAGATGGATCGCCAAGGCGTGACACAAGTCTTGTCCCGCTTGTCTTACATTTCTGCTCTGGGAATGATGACCAGGATCTCTTCTCAGTTTGAAAAGACAAGGAAAGTGAGTGGTCCTCGATCTCTGCAGCCATCTCAGTGGGGGATGCTCTGCCCTTCTGACACTCCTGAAGGAGAGGTGAGGAATTTCTATTTTGCTTCCTGTGTTTCTTGTCCTGACAAATGGAGACACCGTTTAATTTGAACCAGGTGGTCCTCCATCAGAGGAATAATTCTGATGAGGAGGTTTCTCCAGAAATAAATTATCCTCAACCTGATAACACAACTTATGTGACTTCTTACATCCTACCTGTTTACTTCCCCTTCCTATTTTGCCATTTTTCTCCTGCATAGACTGTCTGGAAACAGTTCTGAAATCATTTGGCTATATGAGAATGACATGAACAGGTCCCATTTTTGCAGTGGAACTACTTGCTCTCTTTTGGTGAGAGCAGAAAGAGAGGAGTCGTAAACCCCTCTCACTTTGTTCTGTAAAAAAAGCATTCTGTTTTCAAGTTGCAGCATCAACCTGCAGTGTTTCTAGAAACGTGTACCAGTATTTCTTTAGCCATTAGCTTCAGGAAGAAAACCATCTTTGTACATATTTCAGTCAAGAAATTGATTCTGACAGTCTTCTTGTTTTGTTTGGCTTTCCTTTTATTTCTCTTTTTTTACTGAATAGAAGATACTCTGGGGGGAGGAACTCTGAACTTTCTGAATAAGTCAATATGAGCTAGTCTTACTAGGCAGATGAAATAAAGTTACACTATGTAAGATACCTTTTCATTTAAAAATGTTAATGTTTGTGTTAGAACATACAGGATGCATGGAAAATTGATCAATGGACTGATTTTGTATTTCCGTTATGTTGCTGAGTAGCTGAGGAGAGAAATACAGGGTTATACATGGTTGGTTAACTTAAAATCTATTTCAGTGCCTATTTTTTTTATTAGCTTATAAATGCTAAAACATTACATTTCAGTGTGATATAGAAAATTCTACCCTTTTTTTCCTTCAAAATATCAGGGTAATTAATTTGTTTAATTTCTTTCACTTTGTCATCTTTCTAGTTTTGCCAATCATAAATACAGTTTGGGGAGGAAAATGCAAGTATGGTATTAACACATAGAAAGAGAAGGGATAAAATTAGTGGGTTTTAGTTTTGTTTTTTCCTAGGCCTGTGGTTTGGTTAAAAACCTTGCCCTCATGACTCACATTACTACGGATATGGAAGATGGCCCAATTATTAAATTAGCCAGTAATCTTGGAGTTGAAGATGTCAACTTGCTCTGTGGTGAAGAACTTTCCTACCCGAATGTGTTCCTGGTTTTTCTTAATGGTATGTTACTTTTCAGCACTCTTGACTCTGCTTTGTTGCTGATGGAGAGTTAGGCTTCAGAATCCCTCCAGTAGTTCTTGAATCACAGTTGACAGCAGATGCTGCTTTCCACATGCAAATAATATCCTCTGCAAATATTTTGATAGGGTTGGGCAAAGTAGATGGGCCAGATGATGGCACTTAGTTTCATGAAGTTGTGTCTTCAGAACTCTGACTGCAGATGTGTCTAGCTGGGAAATTGAAACTTTCTCAAATTTCAACCCTGTTTTTAAGCCCACTTGCATACATAGGCAGAAAAATACGTACATTCAACTAGGGGTTTGTTTGTTTTTATATATTGGCCAGAGGAGGTGCCATTCATGAAGTACTTTTAAAAGAAAATAATTTCAATTTGTAATATGTAATATTGTCATAAATTTACAAATTCAGAACTTCCTTTACAGAAAGCATTAAGTTTTCTATAATCTTTTTATGTTTTATATGTATTTGTGCATTTTAAAGTACCTTTAAAAACAGAAAGGAAACATCAGAATATTGTTTGTGAAGTTTAGCAATTTAAAACTATCTTTGAAGGGGTATCTTGCTTTGTGCATGATGAGAAAAATTAGACCATGGAAAACAGGCCTGTCTTGTTAAAGGGATGATTTGGCACATGTGCTTTGCATCTGCATGTTCATATTTCTTTTACAACTGATTTTCTAGTGTTTCTAAAACAACAGGTACTACGGTATCAGATTTCAAAATACTGACATTTTTAAAACTAAAACTGTGGTTTCAAAACAGCCTTTTGTCAGTAGCATCCACTTCCAGAGACTAGTGTGTAATGTTTGTCACCATTGGTAAGTTCTTCATTTACCCTTGAATTAAACAGCAGTTTTTCTTCAACCCTGCCTTTCCTGGTAGCATAAAAGCAACACTTGACCAAACTGCATTTCTTTGCTCTACTTTTCTCTAGCAGTGTGTTAAAGATAATGTTCAGTGAAACCACATGCACTCTCTTCTGTCTTATGGTCCAAAGGGAAGTGCAGAGCCAAAATATTGGACTCTTCCTTGACAAGCTCAGTTTGCAGTACAGAACAAGATAGTCTGTTCCCAAATGTAGATGAACTAGTACTAAGTGAGGCAAGCCAAGTTACTGTTCAATCCACTGGTTTGTGGGTTTAATCCATAAAAAATTCAAACTTGTGGATAGCTGATTTAAATTTATGACTTAAGAAGGCTGATAATCTGTGAAGTACAAATTCTTTAAGCTGTAAAGACTCTTCTGTTGTCTTATAAACTCCCTAAACAATCATCCTTTGTCTTCTCCTTTAAATTTTTTAAAATGTGAGCATAGATGTTTATTTTATATATTAAGATTACTTTGGTCAGGTGACTCTTTAAATGAATTTTACTCTCTTGTTTGTTCATCATGCCTCAGAGTATTTAAGTATGAGTTGAAGTGCCCTGCTAAGATAGCCGAGTTGAGCTAAATACCTAAAAGAGAAATTCTAATGCTGTTGTGAGTCATCACATACATCAAAATACCAGGACTTTAAAGTTTCTGACAAGGCAGCAGGGCTGTTTCTTGGTCTGTTCTTGGAAACCTTGAATCCTTTTCAGTAGAGGTAAAATTGCAGACTTCAGCGTTGTTAACGTGTGCACCAGCTGATGAATGGGCACCTGAGTAGAAGCATACTTGAAGAAAGCTGGAAGAACCACACCATTTGATTTCTCAGGCTGTTTGGGAGCATGCAGGTAGATGACTTGTGAAGTTCTGACAATCTTGAATTGAGAGGAAAAAAGAGCCAGTTCTTATTCATCTTAGAGAAGGGGGATTTTACAACAACTCATTATTTGCAAGAAGCAGGAAGTACTTCTATGCGTGCCACACATGATCAGAATTTGTAAGTAGTTTTGGATGTGCAAAGGATGCACCAGGTATTTATTCTCTCTCTGAACAGGTAACATCCTTGGTGTCATACGTGACCACCAGAAATTAGTCAACACTTTTCGGATCTTGCGTCGGGCGGGTTACATCAACGAATTCGTTTCCATCTCTACAAATCTGTCTGACAGATGTGTCTACATTTCCTCTGATGGAGGGAGATTGTGCAGGTAAACTTCTCATCAGAATTACCTCACTACTGAACTGGCTATAAACTTGTATGCACTGGGCTAAGACTTTCGCGGGAACAGATTCAAGCAAATTCAGTAAGACTTGAGCATCTCTTTTCTCCTTAAATAGCTCTCATTCAAAATAGGCAGAGGTTGGAAGAGGCAGAAAGGGTTAATGAATGTATACATATTTTAGCATTGACTGGCTGCATACATGTTCTGTGTTCACTTCAACAAAGCAGCAATCACAACTACTGGTGGCATTCTACTTTATTGATTAATTGAATCTCAGGGCATGTTGAAAGCAGTTTGAGGCATGTCAGAGGCTCCAAAATAGTAAATGTTCAAACCGTCAGTTAATCATACCTGGTCAAGAGATCCTGAGTAGGGCCATATTCAGTGGCAGAGAAATCACTTTTCCAGTCAGGGCTAATATGTGTAGTTTGGGAGATGGCAGTAAAGCTTCCCATTTTTAAAATAAAAGCAACGGACATCATGTGGATTTGCAAAGCTTTACCAAGTTTGCTTTGTGGCACCCCTCACCCTGCAATTGTTCAGATATCCCTATTAACCATTTAAAAGTGCTTATTAATCTTCTAACAGTTATTTAGACTTTAGAGGGGACTCCACAAGTATCTTGTAGCTATTTGCTGCTCTTTATCAAAGCAACTTGTCCAAATAGCAACAGCCCTTGACGTTGTCTTCTTGCATGCCATCCTTTGTGTCAGTGTTTTTGTGTGGTAGGGAAGCCTTCAGAGATGCACGTGCTATTGAAATTTATGGATTCATCAGAGATCACCCACAGTAAATGCCTGTACTTCACAGCATGTAGGCAATTGCAAATGCAGCTTTGCATGTGGACACTTGAGCACAAACTGTTCACTTAGTGTTCTGTAAAATCCCTGCAATAGCCATGGTGCTAAATGCTGTTCTTAGCTTTGTAGTTTGGGAAATCTCAAATCTTTTAAAGCCATCATCAAAATCTGTACCTAAACTTAAAAAAATTTAGATGAACCATTTAAAGGGGAAAAAATGGCTTTCACCTCAAAATTTAAGTCTTGATTTTTCTGATACACATTTTAAGTTATATCAAACTAAGGTCTGAATAGTTACTGATTTTATTTATATGGTTTTATCAGTTAAAGGCTGATAAATTTTAAGAACAGTTTATAGAATAGGTTGTGCATAGGCAGGGTTCTTAGTAATGAATACTGCCTAAGTATTTGCTATAACAATTCTTTTTTCTTTTAATTCCAGGCCTTACATAATTGTCAAGAAGCAAAAACCTGCAGTTACAAACAAGCATATGGAAGAACTGACTCAGGGCTACAGGTACACAATTCAAGTAGACCATATTCATCTTCACCAAGTAAATACTGTGTGGAGATAACTTCAGTCAGTCAATATTTCACAGTCTTGGGGTTAATTAATTAGAGAGGTCTGCTCTCCTGTATAAATTCATAATCTCTGTACTGGAGATTGTCTGTTTAAAGTGAAATTAAGGCTGGTGTTCTTATTTTGTTACTGCTGAGATTTGGTGAGTATACGGAATAAATGCATCTCACAGCCTCATCTTTCTGCAAGTGGAGGGTTTGAGGCAGTATCATCCTCCTTATTGAAAAATCAAACACCTCACAGGAGTATCAACTTAACCACCCTAAACTGGGCACATTCAGAGTTTTTGAAAGTCCTTGCAAATTCTTAGTTAACGTATTAAAAAAAAAAAAACCACACTAACACAAAGGCATTTAAATTTAGCTCTAACTAAATTCTACAAATCACAAAAACATATGTGATTATCCTTATATTTGCCTACATTTACAGTGGTGATGAGTACATGTGGGAAGATTTTATATATTTGTTCAAGTAACATTCATCTGTCAGACTGTAAAGCAGTGAATGGACAACAAGATTAATTAAAATCCACATTTTTCTTCAATATGTAATATGTATGGAACTTTACATGTAGAAGTATTTATCTGGTTTAACTTTACATATTACATTCCTTTAATATATGTACTAAGTATTTTATGTTTGCAGAAATATAAGGATAGTACTTCTAGTGTAATTTTTAATTTATCTGTAGGAATTTTGAAGATTTCTTGCATGAAGGCCTCGTCGAATATTTGGATGTGAATGAAGAAAATGACTGTAACATTGCTCTGTACGAAAGTACAATCAATAAGTAAGTATGCATTCAGTAACTGGTACAGGAGGAACTTTCATAGGGTAACTCTCTGAAATGCAAACATATAAATAATGTTACTGTTTTCACATGTACACACTGCTCCCTTGCTCCTTGCCTTGGTCATACTCCAGATGAAAGCTAAAGAGTGAAATCTGTCTGCACACATCCTAAGTTATCCATGGGAAGTTACAAAAAATGGTTCCGATTTTGGGAGAGCTGTTTCTGCTACTAACTCTCAAAAATATTAAATACTTAAAGGTATATCCTTTCTTTCTCTGGATGTGGCTCTTTTCTTTGTTCTGTTCACTGGGCTGCTCATCATAAATAATCTTATCCAATAGGTATCCAGAAGGCAAATGCCTCCATATGTTATTTGGTTATCTTAGTATATCATGATTGTTTGGAAATTTCTTTTCTGGCTATAAAGAGACCCTAGACATACACCTTACAGTAAGTGGAGTGCTGGAATGAGACCTTCCCTTTGACTTCTGGATGTATAATAGGCCCCAATAAAAATGTCAGCATCATTCTGTGTATTCTTTATCACACATCTTAAAACCATTTTTGATGTGTGATTTTAATTTAGAGAGATTTCCAGATCTGTTATGTTTTCCACATACGTGAAGGACCTGCTGCAAGACCTGACCAGTTTTTTTACTCTTGTCTTCTGACTGTGATTAAGGAGCCCACATTAAAGGAAGGATTCTTTTAAGTTTTTAAGTCCTTCTATCTTTTTACTGGTTTTCAATGTTTCTCTGACAAAATCCTGTAAACTGAAGCCTGAATATGAAATGCTAGAAGTTATCTGTGTGAATTTTTGATCAGTAGATTTATGCAGAAAATTCTTTTTCTAAATAATCTGTCCTGGTTGAGTACTCCTTCAAGCTAATAGGAATACATCGCTGATTTCAGTGGAGCTGGGTGAGCCCTTCAATTATCTTTACCTCTGCTAAATGTAATGCATTAACTCTGCTAATTAAATTGCATTGCTCCTACCCAGGCTTTTGAAGACTTTATCACTTTAAGAGATTACTCTTGCATGCTCTTTGACTGAGTTCTGTATACATGAGCAAAGAAGAGTGCACACAATTGCTGTCATTTGTGCCAAATGAAATAACTTTCACCAGAGCTGAAAATTTAGGTTACAGGACAACTGAGTCAGCTAGGAAGGTTAATGGGAATGTATTGCATGAAATCATTGTTTAGTCTAAAAGTGGAGGAGAAAGCAAACTTACAGTGGACCAGTGTGAGGAAAGGACTCCACAGCAGCTCCCAGGAAGCTCAGAAGATTGTTGTATTGTCCATCAACTCTTTGAGTTTGGCTTCAGTGCTAACAGTGGCTAACAGTGCCATAAGTGTCTGAGCTTGCATTGTATGAGCACATTGCTCCTTGTGCTTGGTAATGACGCTCCCTACATCCTGAACAGCTAAGTTGAGTACCCCCTTTCCCCAGATGATCATCTTATATTTTAAATGGTGTGACCATGTTGGTACAGCTTGTTCTGGTAATGTGACTGATACAACCCACTATCTAAAGTATCTCACTAACTTTCCTGCTTTTGTAATATAGGCTGCTTGTAGCTGCAGTATCCTCTCTTTATCTTTCCAATCCAATAGAGGGGTTTTCTTTGGAGTATTTGACTCTAATGTGTTCAATTTCTTCCTTACACATTTGTAAGGAAGAACAAATTCTTTACACTCTGCTTTTCAAGCTCACAAGGTTGCCTTTCTTTTCTTGGGCGTGGTTCTGGCAGTGGCATTTTTGACCTGCAGAAATTGAACTGACCTGTAAAGTTTGAAGGTCTTCCATTAGCACTCTGGGAATACTTCATAAGGTAGTAGGATCATCTTTGATTGAAATAGGATTCACCTCACTGTAAGAAGACATTTGTTGAATATTCTATATGCAAATGTGTATTCTTCCATTTAGTTGTACCCTCTGAAGAATTTTGCAGACTTCACTGTCAGTGAGTGTCAAGCTTTGGTTTTATTGTTTGAAAAGTGTCAGCAATTCTGTGAAGTTCTGCAGAGTGGGGGAACCGTCTCTGCTTCCAGTTTGCTACTGGCTCTTGAAACCATTTTGCAGTTACTTGACTGCAGTTTGGATTCTCCCATTAGTATTTTCTTAAGACAGTCTTTAGATAACAGAGCTGCTTTTTATCAAGTGGAGAAGAGAAGTGGCTGTCCTCTGGCCAGCAAGTGATTTTTAGGTTGTTTCAGGTGTATTTGTGATTTTTTAAAGATTCCTAGGACTGATAGATAGTTTCATTGGCTTAATCCTCAGGATTTCCAGGTCTGTTTTTTTCAGCTTTCAGATGTCATTATTCTTCCAGTAGTACATATATTGTTTATCTATAAAGTTCCTGCTGGCACTTGTCTTCAGTCTCTATGTGGGTAATTCCTTAGCCTTTTTTAGCTTACAGTGCTTGGCTGTCTTGAGTGTTGCCGTAATAAAGACTTCTCTGTCACTTCCTTGGCAAGATCATAAAGTTAAGTAATCAAATTAATTTATTTAAGTAATTAAAGTCTTCCAAAAGACTTCCAAGAGAAGTCAAACATTAAAGATGAGATTTTGAGAATGCATTGGGTTTAGATGTCTGGGAGAAGCAATGTATGCATAAACCCAAGCTCTCTCTTTAATAAATCCAGGACGTGATAGATAGGCTTTGAATAGGTTTAGTTATAATCATCTGTGTTTCTTAATTCCCCACTTCCTAATTACTTATCTTGATGTAAATTCATATTTGTTCCAGCCAAGCTTTATTGTATACTTCATTCTTAGTTATTAGTCTCTCCACTTGCATTTCAATGCCTGCTAAGATTTGTCTTTGTTGAGCATGGACTTTCTCTTCTGAAGCTCATGCCAGATAGAACAAATTGTCTCTCTGTCTTTACTCCTTTTCCCTGTCTTTTTACTTCTCATTAGTACTGTCTTTTAACAACAGAATCACGTCCAAAATATTTGCAGAGCTTTTCAAATAGTGTTGTATTATGTCCTGTACCTATGGCACTGGATCTGGTTTGGAGACAGATGTTTTCTCTTTAACTGATATAGCTGACCTTGGAAAACTAAACCGGTTTTTGTAATATCTGAATCTGTTGTGCTCTTCCTTCTTCCATCTCCCCAGTGGATTTCTGAATCTCTGAGATTAGTAATTTGATGTGGAGGGCTCTCATTACATGAGAAGACATTCCTTCAGGCATTTTGGGTCTTACTGTGTAAGCTGATGTTTTATTGTCTTACTGAGCTCCCTCAGGTTGTCATACCTGGGGGCTTTTCCTCCATTATGGAATTTCATAAACCCTGATTTATTTCTCCATCATTTCTTTTCATGTGGAAATATTTAAAGCCAAAAGAAAGTTGTTGGGTTTTTGTAATAAAAATCCTGTAGTGAATCTGTGTTTTGAGGTCCTACTGACTTCCGTTCTCCTGAACAGAATTGAATTTGAAGTGTTATGAGATACTGCTAAATTAAATAAATCTTACTGAAGTTGCTTATTCACAAGCCTGCCATAATTGGTACTCTTTCTTTTAAGAGATACAACCCATTTGGAGATTGAGCCTTTCACGCTTCTGGGAGTCTGTGCTGGGCTGATTCCATATCCTCACCACAACCAGTCCCCAAGGAACACTTACCAGTGTGCCATGGGGAAACAAGCCATGGGTAAGACTTCACTTTTTATTCCCCTTTGAAGTGTTATGTAGTTTTTGAAGCTATGTAGCAAAAGTGACAAACAAAAATTTTTCTTTCCTGATTCACATAAAAGCTTAGCTAGGAAAAGTAAAAGAGCACTTCTTTGAGAAAAAAAGAGTTTACCTCTGAAACTTGGAAAGATTATGTGAAAAAAGTACCAGTCAGTTTTACTTAATAAAGACTATCTCTGCAGTTCTTAACACTTAAAAGAAAATTTTAATAAACTGGGACACCTTTGCATTTTCTATTGGGTTTCATTGGCACTCATCACAACTTTCAAGCTTTCAGTATATCTGCAGGATTGGCAAAGTGGGTTTTTCCTTCTCTTTATGCTGCAATGTGCTGTGGGTTTCCAAACAAAAAAGAGTTAAAAAGTGTTCTCACAAAGAGAGACAGAGCATAGATTGAGGAGCATTTCCTTGACTGGTTGAGTAAGTGTCCCGAAAATAAATATATCAATAGTTTACATTGACATCAGAGAATAAGAAGAATCAAGTGTGAAAGAGAGTGGTTAGTAATTTGAACACTTCCCACAGCCATAGTTTAGATTTTGTGCTTTTGCTGTTTTGGATGAAGACGGTGAGTACTGAAACAAAATTAATTTTCTGATTACTTATTATTTAATTTGACAGTGTCATATCTGGTCATTAAAACCCAACTGTTTTGTAAATTAGTTGCTGGGGGTAATTGACAGCAGTTGAGTTCTAATCCTTTCTTTAATACTTCGCAAAACCAGCATTAAAGTGTCCAAGTCTATGGCCTGTGATCAAGGCAGAGGAGCCTGGGCAGTCATACATCAACTCAGACAGCTCCATTCACACTGGTGCTCTACAGACTGGTTTCATGGCTTGTATTGATGGCTTGCTTGCAAGTTGGGAGCTACAGTAGCACAGCTCTGTCTCATGAAGAAGCTGGCACTTCAGTTAGGTTTACTAAACCATTTATTTTGTGCTGTGTGTTCAAAGCTTAAACACTACACCTTTTGTGAGACTTCTCCAGCAGAATTAATAGCAAAGTAACTGCCTTATGCTGAACTGTCATGTTGAGCACATGAAAACAGAAAATAGCAAGATGCATGTTCTCTATTTAAATTTAAATAAAAAAAGAAGGGTGGGTGTGTGGAAAGACAAGCAGTGCAATCTTTTTCCTTACAGTTCTCCCCCATCCCATTATCTTTCCCCCACCCCTGAGTCTCTATTTTATGACTATTAGTCTCAGAAGGTTTGGTTAGTTACCACACACAGTTAAGCAGGATCAGTGTGTACAGAAAGCCAATTCAGTATCTGTGGAGTTCTTTTGTAGTTTTCTGTGTGAAGGTTTTTTTCCCCGTTTTGTTTTGAGTGTCATTTGCAATTCATTGTCTGTGTTTTCTGAGGTTGGTGTATTCAGCTGCTTTGACCCTAGGTCTTGCACATTTAGCTCCTTGGATACAATCCTCTGACGTTCCTGCTAACACTAGGAACACAAAAGCCATTGAATATCTTGAGCAATAAAAAAAGCCTTTGTTTCAGTTTGTTATGACAAAACACCTGACTCAAAGAATAAGCAGATAGATAAAAGTAAATTTTAAAAGTTGGCACATGACTTGAGCTGTATTTTGCTCTGTCTAAAGTACCTGCAAACACCTGAAGCTTTTTGTAATAACTACTTAAAAAAAAGCCACCATAAGTGGCAGTATGCAGGGGCAGAGAAGATTTTTCTCTACACTTATTGATCAGATGAGACCTAGAGGGTATTCCTGAAACATTGCACATACTTCTTTCTGTTTATTTTTGTGAAGAGATGTGATGTGGTGTTTCAAACCCCAACCTTTAAGTTACCATCCACCTTTATTGCTTTTTTTCTCCATACTGAAATTGCAGAGCAGCTCCTCATCCAACACTGCCATGGGGAAAGTCTCATGTCCAAGTCCTCTGTGTCACTCCCTCGACTGTCAAAACCTGAGCAGTGGAGGGAGCCCGGGGTTCAGACTGGGAGAAGAGAGCCTTGTGCTTGTCAACTCTGAACCACCCCCTCTGGCCACATCACAAGGCTTTGCCAGCAGCTTTGGACAATCTTTTCTTTTTTAAGTCTCTCTTTTAAGCAACATCAAGCTAAGGAAAGGTATGAAAGCACAAGTAAGTGGAGAGTGGACATCAGAGATTGAAATGAGGTCTGTAATCTAGTGTCCCTGACAAGTATTATGTCCTAAAATAGTAATGTTTCTTCTGGAGAACATTACATGTCCTGAAACATCCCTCCCTTTTAGGGGTAGATGAGTCATCATGTTGGAGGACTAGAGCTGCACTTAATGACCAAACTGGATTTCAGTAGAATTAAATTGAAATAAACTCCCTCACTTTTGGCATAGATTATTTACCATATGTTGCAGGTTGAACTGTAAGACTGAGAGGAAGTTAGGTAGTAAATGCAACAGCAGCTGCAAAGACCTCAGTTGAATGTTGACATTTCAGTGCAAGGTTAACAGTTGTAGCTTAAAATCTCAGAAGTACTTAAGATGAAAATACAACAGTCTGTACTGTTTGCATTTCATGTGTTGGTAAAATAATGTTTAAGAGGATCAAAGGCTTCTACAGTTAGAGAAATAGTTCTAAACTGAGCTTTGAGCTTTTTAATTGCATTAAGACAAAACCCTAGTCAGTTTTACACATTGTACATCTGTGACTGTGTAAAAGCCTAATTTGAAGAATGAAAGAAATACAGTTTTCCTGCTGGTAATCCCCCATATTGCACATGCACATGTGCTGCTGTATAAGTGATGGTGTGGGTACACAAAGCAAGCTGTACACTCACAGCACAACTGTGCACTGCAGCTTCAACCCAAATGGCATAACACAAGTCTTCACTAAGAAAAGAAGGATTTGGGTGTTGATTATTACTTCAACCTCTGAAAGAAAAGTAAGTATATGAGGGGACAGGCATAGGTGGGTGAGAGCTTTGTTGTAGAAGCTTATAATGAAGCAAAAACTTAGATATTACAAAAAAATCCTATTACTGTATCACGTACTTTCTCCTTTGCTTCTGTGAAGTAACAAAGCCCTTTATATACTGCTCTGCCTTGTACTGCAGCCAGCTGAATGTGTTAAAATTTAGTTGAGAAGATTAATATGCTTTAAGGAACTGAGTGCTGGGGGATTTTGACAGTTGTGAAAGTTCTTTAGTGGACTGAGAGCCAGAGTCCTCCCAAATTTTGTACAGCTAGCCTAGGGGTGCAGAATCTAAACAAACCTCAAAGCAAAACCAGCTGTTACTGGTCATCAGAGTTGGATCTGGGTGCGCTGTGTCCGCAGTTCTGTTCTGCCACTGCTCTTTGAGGACTGTTTGTGCTCTGTGACACAGCCTCGTTTTGACACCTCTCCTCTCCTTGGTAGTAGGCACAAAGTGCTGAGGTAGAAGTGAGCTTCCCGCCACCCCACCCCATTTTACCCATAATTTTTTTAACCTACTCCTTAATCTTTCTACTGTGTAAGGAGTATTTCTGACACTTAACATCCAGATCACTTAATGCATGTACTGTGACAATCTGTCTGAGTCGGAGCCCCCTCTGCAAGGTTTATCGCAGCATTTAAAAACTGTATTTCTTCCTCTCTTGCTTTGTGCTCATATAAAAGGACAGAATCATAGAAAATCCATGGGGAAAACAGGGGAAATACAGAATTACAGCAATTATTTTTTGACATGTGCAGTAGTAATAGCCCTTTTGGCTCAAGTAGATCGATTTCTGTATCCTTGCTAATTTTGATTGTACAATTTAATGTGGTTGTAAGGGATACACCAGAGAATTGGATTAATGCTTATTTTAGCTGGCTGTTTGTTCTGATGAGTTCTCAAAACTTTCAGCATCAGAATAACAATGCCTCATTTATGCTAAATATCAGTAGATAGAGTTTTTATGGTGATTATTTCATACTAAAGGATACTCAGATGCTACTTAAAAAGAAAAAAAAGCTGTCAGGAAATGGAAGAAAAGGAAAGAATGCACATGTGCATTCACAATATATCCAGTACTGAGAAAAACAAGAAAATGATCTTTGTTGTATCCAGGTCCACCTTGTGTGTTTTGCTTTAACCAGGGCTAATTACCAATGAAAAAAATTGGTTCTTGCTGGTGGGATAATTATAAAAGCAAGTCATTGTGAGCAGGGTTTGTTATGGTGAACTTTAATTATACTTTACTTTTGCTTGGTTATTTGGCTGGAGCAAACAAGGGCTCTGTTCTTTCAGAGAGAAAACAGAAATAAAGCTAGTGACTTCTTCATTTCAGCACCCACACAGAGGGCTCGTCCCAGCACACCAGCCCTCTGAAGAGAGCTGCTGCTTTATTTTAAATAAGCAGATTGTGGTTTCAGGCTGTGGTTTGTTAGCCCAGTTTAGAGAAAGGATTATTTGTATAACCATTAAATCCTAGCAATTAGGAATAATATTGCTGATATATGGCTTGGTTTTTGGCTAATTTATTTCATTTGTGCTCTGGAATCACTCTCTAACCAGCTTCTTTCTTGTTAGGATATCTGTCATTGATATATATGTATATGTTTTCCATTTGATGCAGCATTCATCTCCTGAAGAATAGCCGGAATATAGTTTTATTATTGAGGCTCAGAATCACAGTGATGTCAGTTGCTTCTGGATCCCAGACAGTAGCAGTTGTGTTAGGCTTATCTGAACCTCTGATAAAAATGCCAGTTTTGAAATACGGGGAACACCTGAAGAGAAATCATTTGTGTTACCTGAAGTAGGTAAAAGTGTCATCTGAAATCTTTTAACAGATTGTTACTGGGGTGTAAAAGACACCCTTGAAGTGTAAAAGATAAAACTGGTGCTCCAGACTTCATCCTGTCTTAGCATCCCTAACCAGTGAACCATAGCAGGTATAGCGTATAAGCATATCAGAGGAGAAAAAAATTGCAAACAATTTGAAAGTTAAGTTTGGCATGACTTTCTCTTTGAAAGATTTCTCTCAACATCAGGAAAATGTGCCTATCTGTGAAACATTTAAGCTGAGCTTCACTGCAACCTGTCCTGAAAGCACGCAAATTCTAGATGCAGAGGGGAATAATGGTCTAAACCTCTTAAGTTTTTAATTTGGAAGTATATTTTCCTATCTGTATACTGGGAAAACCAGGAGAGTTGAGTCAAAAGTACTATGGGAGCAATGTCTAAGTGAAATCTCAGGGTATATCAGAAATAGTGGGGCCTTCAGGTGGTGGGCAGTGCGGGGTGGGACTGCAAAGGCCTTCAGTTTTGAGGTAATCCAGGTCTTATCAGCTTGTGTCTTACTGGAGACAAAAAGTACTGTTCAAAGATTATTTATTTCCTTATACAAGAAAAAGACAGAGAAACAACTGCTTAAAAACAAGAGACAAGCTTGTCAACTCTACCAGATTTTTCTTGTAATTTGAAAATGCTGTGCCTGCGTCATTGAATCTACTTTCTAAAACCTGGGAAAGTCCAGGCCAGCTGTAACGAACAGTTCATTTTCAGACAGTAGCTGTTGAGCTGTCTCCATTCTTGTCCTTGGGAAGGGTAGACCTGGTGTGGTTTAGGAGAGGAGCCTAGTGCCAAGCACAGGATAGGTCTTTGGAAATGCCTGGTTTTAGAGTTTGATTTTCTAGACACTTTATGTAAATGGGAATTGCAAGTAGATGCATGTAAAATGTGAAGCTGACCTCCCCAGTGGGCAGGTTTATGTTCAGGTGTGCTTCCTGGTCGTGTGAAATCTTCTTATACATTGACTACCTTGACCTTTCCAAGAAAGCAGCCAGGCTCTGAAACTACAGCACAAAATGGAAAGGTTTGGAAAGACTTACATTCTAAGGACAAAGTATTACAGAATGTTTAGCACTTAAAACTTTAAAATGTTAACTTTTCAGACTGTAATTTCTTAATTGCTTAGAGACATAGCATAGTCCTGGTACAGCAAACTCCAATAACATACGATTGCCTTAACTTTTGTTCTGCTACACAACAGTTTGTGTTTCCCTGCTGGGTCTTAATTATTTTTTCCTCAGATTTCAGGAGACACTTTGGCGTTCTGATGGGAAAGGGCCAAAAATTTCCATCTCAAGCTGGGAGGTCCATACAAAGGGTTGAATTCTGAACTGTAAATTTAAAATTAATTTCATGTAAAAAGACAAATACAGAAGTGGACTTCTACTGTAGTCTTTCTATCAGTGGTGCTTCTAATTTTAGAAAGTAAATCACTCTTGGCTGCTGCTGATGGTATGCTTTGTTAATACTTTGTCCCATTCTAACACAGGTTACTACTGAACTAATTATTGCACAAAAAAGGAAAGAAATATGTTGTTGAAGAGTTTGATCCACAGTTTCTCTTGAACTCAGTGATAGTCTTGCTGTTGATTCTCATGAAATTTTGGATCAGGTCTCTGAAACACAAGTTGAACTCCACAAAAAAACCCATACGCAGTGGCTATGAGAACAATAAAAGCAAACTTCATACATGAAGGATTCAGTGTTGTGATTAAAAAACCCATCTTATCTGTATTTATTCAAATCGCTTTTATTTCTGTTGTTGTTCTTTTTATATTGATGATTAGGTTTTCTCTGTTCAAGAGAAAATAAATAATTCTTTCTGGGAGCTCAAAGTAAGAAACTACTTAAATATTTATTTAAATATAGTAATATAAAATTGTTTTGGTCTGAGTTCTTTTACTATTCTTTCCCCTTCTTTTCTTGAAGAATTTCTGTGTGATTTTGATTAATTTGCATTTTGGTAACTTTTTAGCCAAAACATTTATAGAAAACTCACTAATGTTCACTGCTTTTTTTTTCTTTTACACGCAGGTACTATTGGATACAATCAAAGAAACAGGATAGATACTCTGATGTATCTCCTCGCCTATCCACAAAAGCCAATGGTAAAAACAAAAACAATAGAACTGATAGATTTTGAGAAACTCCCTGCTGGACAGAATGCCACAGTCGCTGTGATGAGCTACAGTGGCTACGATATTGAAGATGCTCTTGTCTTAAATAAGGCCTCTTTGGACAGGGGTAAGATCCATCAATTCTTTCCCACTTCTCCAGTGTGTGTTCCAATATATATTCTAATAAACTTGTTTTCTCGTAGTGTTATCCTGTAATAACTTTTATTGCAGTTATGAGCATTAGATCTCCAGTTAAGAAATTGATCCCGAACTGCTTTGAATGCTTTTGTTGGTTTTCTGTATGAATACTGATTGTAACTCCATGCATACAATAGTGTGGTGAAGTTGCCAACATGCATATTAAATTCTGTGTGAATATTATAAGAAAAAATGGCTAACTTCTAACCTCATATAAAAAAGGTGTAAATACTTAGTTTACAAAAAACATAAGGCATGAGTTAATCTGTTCTGTTTGGCTTGCTTTTTAGATGTTTACCTGAACCTTTGTTCATTACTGACAGAGGTCTCATTATTTCCACCAGTAACAAAAGCAGTAAATGAAATTAGATTTCTGAATGTATTTAAGAAAGGAATAGAACCCGAGGCCATTTGTGTCTTTGTGAGCTTGGTGTTCTGAGGGAGCAGTAGCAGTATTGCCTACTTTCTAAGAGAAAATAATAATGTTGTCTAAAGCAAAATAATTTAGTGTTTATCCAGAGCTAAATTAATGACCTGCTTCCTTAAAAAATAATAGCAACTCTATGGTGCAGTGTATATTAAGTAAAAGTACATAAGCACCAAAGGGAAGGTTAACTAACAGAGACCCATGTTTGTGTAGGTCTAGCCTGTCTCACTCTCTCCACACTTCTTCAGCACTTCATGTTAATGCTGCTGAGCGCTGGAGGAGAGTTGCCTGAAAACTTAGTCTCTCTTCTCTCCCTTTTCTCCATAAATTCCTTTGAGAACAGGCATAGTGCAGTGATCAAGCTGGTTTTAGTTTCGGGTGGCCAAAATCAGATTCTTCCATCACTTTATTTCCACCCCCTCCCCAAACTCCCTTCCTCTCGAGTTGCTAGGCAGCAGTAATAGTATTCCTAGACATGTATCTTTGGCATTAATGTCTGCTGCATTTAATTTATGCCTCCTTTTCTAAAACAGCAACAGGCAGGATTTAAAACTGAATCTTTTCTTTTCTGGTAGACTGGTAACATTTACAGGGAAAGCTGTGGTGCTTGTCAGGAATTACTTGACATAATCTGAAGATATAGATGTACTGTATGTGGCCACAACCATCTTTCAAATGAACTAAAATAACACAGGATTATTAGCAAACATTGTTCTTGGCTCTCTGTAATTCTAAATGTTATTAAAGTCTTTAGTATCATGGTTAGTTGCTGTACTTGGAGAGGAATTCCACAGATGGTACTTTTCTCATCTAAAACCCACCAATTTTATAACAGTCCATGTAATTTCAGGTGAAGAAAAAAAAATAATGGGTTGATTATACTAAACACTCAATTAGTACTTTCCTGGTGGACTAGCTTATGCCAGCCACAAACATGAGTAAAAGTTCATGTTTCTTAGAACTCATGAAAGGAAGAGGTGCTCCTCTCAGCCTATTACAGTCCATGTTACATCCTCCTGGAGATCACCAAAATTATTCAAGAGATTCAGTGATTTCAAGAGAAATGATGTGTGCAGAGATACAGAAGCAGATTAGCACAGTTCAGAATTGGATTGTAGTCCAGTGTCTAAAAAAAAATAGTGTCTAGAAAAAAGTACTTAAACATCAGCGCTCTGATGTTTAAGTTGTGACCACTAGGTATCCATGTACAATGTTATGCATATTCAAGCAATGAATAATCTAACCAATAAAGAATACTTTTTGTTCTGTAGGTCAGATTTTATCCTGATCGTGTGTTATAAAGGCTCTTTGAATTCTAGGCAGATGAGTTTGTGTTCCATTCTAGGCTTTGGAAGGTGTCTTGTGTACAAGAATGCCAAGTGTACGCTGAAGCGCTACACAAATCAGACATTTGATAAAGTGATGGGGCCGATGCTGGATGCAGCTACCCGTAAACCCATCTGGCGCCATGAGATTTTAGATGCTGATGGTATCTGCTCTCCAGGTGGGTCAAACTGCATGTTCACTCAGGGCATGTTCGCACTCAAAGTGGAAATTAATGTTCTGTCAGTATTTCTTGTGCACCTTGTGTTATACTTAGCGTTTTGGGAGTTTGATCGTCTTGAAGACAATAGTATTTTCATGGAAAATTATAAAAAAGAGTTCCTGAAAGCAGCATGTTACCAGTCATTGGGGGGACTTTTGTACATGAAAAAAGTAGCTTTATAGTTAAGTAGAGGAGTGAGTTTTTAATAATGTGAATCTACTGAAGCATTAGAATTTGTATTCTTATGTTCCCAAGCTGGCAAGCTTTTAATACTGTAGTTTTTCCCTGTTTGTCTGTCATGTGCTGTTGTTTTCTTAAGGATAGAGATAGAACCCTTATTATTTTGATTTCATGCATCAAAATCTAGCAAGATGTCAGTTAATGCAGTTGTTTGAGGAAGTAAAACCTTATGGTTTTGACACTTTATAAAGATGTTTGGAGAGAGATAAGAAAAATAAATAGAAATGTAAAGAGAGGTGTATAACTTTCCAATGGTAATAGATTTGAGAAAGAATCCTCCCATACTGTCATCCTTTAGTTAGAAAATGGCTTAATAGATCTGCTAAGATCTAGTAAGAAAGGTGTTTTAAAGGGCACTAAACTTAATTCCATTATAGAATACAATTGGGTCAATTTTGCTCTTTAACACATCACAATGGAGCTTTCAAAGTTAATTAAGAAAAAAAGGCAAGAATCTTCTGAAGTATTAGGATAGATAGGACTGGGCTGGACTCCAGACTGACTGTTCTCAGCATGTAGGTAAAAACCTATTTGAGATAGTTCATGTGGACAGAAGAAACACAGGCTGAAGATCAGTGTAATTTAGTGGAGGAGGTGGGAGGTAGATACTTGGTGTGCCGTTGTATCGTTGGGCATCCTCCTGATCTGATTTTCAATGTAAAGGGCAGGATAAGGGAATGGAGGAGGGAGAAGCTATATTTGACACCAGTATCAATAGAAATATGTAAATACAAGGGGAGACTGACAGTAGTCTTGCACAGCTCGTTGTGGAATGATGGGCTGTCCCAAATTTAGGTGTGATTTTCTAAAATTAGTCAGTTCAGTCATGACAAAGTGTTCCCTGTTAATTTTCTCCATACTTAGAGCAGATGACTTAGATGCTTTTGTGCAGACTTTTGATCCAGGCTATGTTGAATGTATGTTCTCATAGTGCACCCAGCATGCAAGCTGTTCTGCTTTGGTTTACCAAAGAAAACTGGTTTAGTGATTCCCTTACCTTTCAATATTTAGTAAAACAACAGAGCATACTTCTTGGGCATGTTCCTCCCAGTTTGTCTTCCACCTTTTTTTTTTTTTTTTAAGTTTAAAATGTATTTCTAACACAGTCAGATAGATTTTCATGGTGCTTTTTCTTTTCTGTAGGTGAAAAAGTAGAAAATAAGCAAGTTCTTGTGAACAAATCTATGCCAACTGTGACCCAGACACCTCTGGAAGGAAGCAGTGTGCCTCAGCAGCCACAGTACAAGGATGTGCCAGTAATGTATGTTGCAATATAACTTCACAATCGGGCAAATTACATCAAGGAAAGGTGTCCGAGAAAATACTCAGTTCTAGAAAACTCCATTCTTCAACTATAACTATATTTGGCTGTTATTTGCTTAATTGAAGATCCTGAAATTGGCAGTATATGAGGAAGGCTTTGCTGTCAAGGAGAGCCCACGTAAAAAAAAAAAAAAAAA
>WBNO01029607.1:0-13851 GCA_013400575.1 Peucedramus taeniatus | reverse complement strand
TTTTAATGCATCCGAGTTCTCATTCGGCACGGCCTCTGTGCTCCTCACGGGAGGGCCTTTAGAAATGGGATTAACTTCCAGAGGAATGCATTAGCCATGCCCCAGAAGTGGGCAAAGCTCTAACCAGCCTGATAGATTGCTCCACGCTCCAAATCCTCCTAAGCACCCCCTCCCTCCCGTATTGACAGCTCCCCATTGAGCGCCCGGCGGCTTTAGCGTGTTTGGGAGCTGGGCTGTTTTGTAGGAGCCTGGGGCTGATCTCATATTCGCTTTCTGAAATTAATTCGACACTGCTTTACATGTTAATCCGCAGAGGATTGATTTGGGGAAGGTCAGAGCGGTGCAGCCTCAGAAAAATGGGAGAAAAGCTCCACTTAAAACAGCTCATTTCAGTTCCCAGCCATGAGCAGAGCTGCCTTTTCTTTGTGGCGCTCGGCCAGCTGGAGGGGACTCGGTGCTCTGACAGAATACATCAAATGGTGGCGTTTGATGGGATCTGCAAGGAAGTTGAGCTAATTAAATTTACCTTCATTAACCAATCGCAGCTTGCAAATGGCACAACTCTGCTTTGGGAACCTGCAGGGTGGCAAAAAAAAAAAAAAAATCCGTGCCTCTCTTTATAGCACCGACAGAGCAGTGAGAGCAGTCAGGAACATGGAGTAATTTGATTTTTTTTTTTTTTTCTCTTACTTGTAGAGTTTTCAGCGTTGCTAAAACAAAATAAATACCCATGGGAAAAAACCTGCCGTGGTGGGATGTGCTGGTTTTGGACCATTATGGATAAATCATATGTTTTATTTGGATCTCCACAAAAGGGCAGGAGACTTCAGTGGGGAAATGTTATAGTGAGAGCAGGATAAGGACATCTAATAAAAAAAAAGTATAGCAGATATTGAGAAAGTGTCACTGAGTTGCAGCTGCACCTTGCTGAAGTGATGATTTTAATTTGAAAACAAACCTCTGATGGTTTGGTAATAGCTTTTGGTATTTAACAGCACGGTGTATTTGTAGGATTTCAAAAAGTCAAGCACAAAAATGGAATTTTTTTCGTATGTGGATTAACTTAAAATATATACTGTCTACTTTATATTAAAATGCAAGAGAAATTTTAATTATAATCCACTTTTTACTTGTAGATTCATTAAACCATCACAATTAAAAATATCAGGAAATTAAACATTTTACAGCTATTCATCTTTCCTACTTTAACTTTCATGAGTACAATATGCATATAACGATTTTACAACAATAAAAAATTTGGATTCACATTTGGATTGTGAGAGTTCAAACTCTTTCAGGTAGAATTTGTCCCCCAAAGCCTATAAATGTCTACATTTGACTGCACTGCTCCCTGAAAGAGTAGTGAAGTCTTTTATGGAGTTCAGATGTGCTCTAATTTTGGAGGTTTTCCTTTCAGGAAACTTGCCTTATGTAGATAGAACCTTATGAATCCAACTGTATATATCTATAATTTGAATATTTAATTTAATTGTAGGTGTTGGAGCTGTGAGGAATGAATGTAGTGTCCATATCACCTGCTAATATTCGGTCTGAATCTAATAATAGCTTTATTAAGAGAAAAAAAGAAATTCACATTTAAAATTATTTCAGTTCGTGATCTTTTGTGGCTCTGCTGCAGGGAACAGGGACAGGAGGAGAGGGAACGGCCTCAGGCTGGGCCAGGGCAGGCTCAGCTGGGCCAGCAGCAGGAATTTCCCCATGGAAAGGGGGCTCAGGCCTTGGCAGGGGCTGCCCAGGGAGCTTTGCAGTGCCCATCCCTGCAGATGGCACCTGGAGGTGGCACTGAGTGCTCTGGGCTGGGGACAAGGTGGGCATGGGGCACAGCTTGGACTCCATGGTCTTCAAGCTCTTCCAACCTTGATGATTTTGTGACTGAGCCTTAAGAAAACCAAAATGCCTTGAAGAGAAATTAAGAATAGTTTAGAGGAGTAATTTATAATATTGTGGCAGTTCAGAGCTGTGTTTAAGTCAGTTACAGCAGACAAGAAAAGGCAGAATCTCCCCTTAGACCATCTATTCTTGAACTTCTCAGCCCCCTGAACTTCTTCTTGATCCTGTTTCCCTTCTTGTTTCTGGGTCATGGCTCCTGGCACTCTGCAGTTTTAGGGTTCTAAATGTTCTTTTCTGTTGGCTGTTGAGCAGCTTTTTCTCACTTCTCAATTTGTCATATTCACCCTTTTGGTTTNCTAAAGTCTCTTTAGCTGTGTTCATAATTGAATAAAAAAAATTATACTTTTTATAATCATGGCAAGTTGCCATCAGAAAAAGTGTTTTTATTTGGAGCAGCCTCAGATAGTGGAAAGTGTCCCTGCCCATGGAACTGGATGAGCTTTAATGTCCCTTCCAACCCAACATATTTTGGGATTTTGGTGACAAAACCAACCCCCCAGTTTTTTGTCTTTGCCCCTTTTTATTTTGCAATTTAAAGTGGCTTTAGGTGAGTACATAATTGAATAAAAACAATCACACTTTTTTATAATAATGTCAAGTTGCCATCAGAAAAAGTGCTTTATTTGGAGCAGCCTGGGACAGTGGAAAGTGTCCCTGCCCATGGAACTGGATGAGCTTTAATGTCCCTTCCAACCCAACATATTTTGGGATTTTGGTGACAAAACCAACCCCTTGATTTTTTGTCTTTGCCCCTTTTTTTTTTACAACTTGAAGTCTCTCTAGTTGTGTACATAATTGAATAAAAACAATCACACTTTTTTATAATAATGTCAAGTTGCCATCAGAAAAAGTGCTTTATTTGGAGCAGCCTGGGACAGTGGAAAATGTCCTTGCCCATGGAACTGGAGGAGCTTTAATATCCCTTCCAACATATTTTGGGATTTTGGTGACAAAACCAACCCCCCAGTTTTTTGTCTTTGCCCCTTTTTATTTTGCAATTTAAAGTCTCTTTAGGTGAGTACATAATTGAATAAAAAAATCATACTTTTTATAATCNTTTTATAATCCTGGCGAGTTACCCTCAGAAAAGTTTTTTTATTTGCAGCAGCCTGGGACAGTGGAAAGTGTCCCTGCCCATGGAGCTGGATGAGCTTTAATATCCCTTCCAACCCAACCCATATTGGGATTTTGGTGACAAAACCAACCCCTCGATCTGTTGTCTTTACCCCTTCTTTTTTTTACAACTTAAAGTCTCTTTAGGTGAGTACATAATTGAATAAAAAAATCATACTTTTTATAATCATGGCAAGTTACCCTCAGAAAAGTGTTTTTATTTGGAGCAGCCTGGGACAGTGGAAAATGTCCCTGCCCATGGAGCTGGATGAGCTTTAATATCCCTTCCAACCCAACCCATATTGGGATTTTGGGACTGTCAGTGTGAGAGGAACCAGCTTCAGAGGAGACATGAGGGATTTCTAATGAGCATTGTGTGCATATAAAGTTTACCTTTTCCGATGACAGAGTATATAAAGACATAAAAGTTTGCTCCTTAAATGCAATAAAATCGCTGCACAGATGAGTTCATGGGAAAGAAATCCATCGAGGGTTGTTAGATGGAAAGACACTGCCTTTGATGTAGGGAGGAATTTAAATTTCTGCCTTCAGAAGAAATGAACCTTTCACCACCCGATCCTTTAACCACGGCGTTGCCACTGGGCAACAAGATCTACTAGGGAGGTTTTCCCTCAGAGTTTTTTTTAATTGTGTATTTTCACAATGGATTATTGAAAAAAAAAAAATCTCCCTGAATTTTAGAGAGAGGATTTTGGCACCCAGGGATCCACACTGGGTTTGCTCACTGGCTGTGAAGAGCCGCTGGTTTTGCGTTGGTTTTGTCACCATCAATTCTGGTAGAAATTAATTAATGAACTGAAGCTGTAATTATTATTTAAGTGGCATTCTGACTGTGAAAAATGGTGCATGACCAAGTGCAGCAGGATGCTCCAACACAGGCCATGATATGGAGCACTCCAGTTTCATCAGGAACCCTTTTTTGGAATAAAAAGGCTCTTTTCAATCCTCTCTCTGAGCTCTGGGATATATTTTTGACATCTGCCACTCTAGCCAGAGTCTGAATTTTTCCTTTAGCAACTTGTATTTGTGCAGAAATCTTCTTTTAAGTCTGTTCTTTCTTTTAACACTTCCAGGTTGTGGAATATCCCTTCTTTCAGCCTGGACCCAGCTGTTTCCCATCGTAGAGGGAATGACTGGGTGTGTGGGGAGACTGGAATCTCCTCCTTCCCAAAACCAACAGATGGCTTAAAGACACCTTTAACTGAGCCTTTGAGCACTTAGCAGTTGGTGATTTTGGAAAAAAGGGTGTGTTAGAGGAAATTTGAAGCCTGCTGTGCCACATAATTATGCTCCAAACTGAAGTCTTGGGATTCAGGGTGCAGCTTTTCCTTCCCCCTTTTCTCCCATCCAGAAAAGGTGGAGGAGAGGAGTGATAATAAATACAATTTCCTAAAATTGGTGGGTGGAAGTTTCTTGTTAAAAGGTGATTTATGTGCAATCTTAAACTGCAGTTACTCAGGGTTCAGGTATAATTACTGTATTCTATAAGCTGAGGAGGTTTATGGAGAAACCAAGGTAAAAATATTCCATGCTCTGGAGCTTAGTTTGGGATAGGAATGGGAGGGAGAGCAGCTTCTGAAACCAGAGGAAAACCTTGTACTGAAAGGTGAATATTGTGAATAAGTTGGGTGCTGTCTAAATGTGCTGACCCCTGAGGGAGGCATCTTTAATCTTAGTTTATCTTGAATGTTGGGTTACTTTCCTGAAGTAAAAATCATCTTGGAATGAAAAAAATAAATAATAATGAAGCGAGGATGCATATTATGAACTTCTCAGTCCCATAAAACATCTGCAGTTTACATTTCTTGTCCATGTGCCCAAGTATTTGTTTCTGGTGGTATTTGCCATGCAGTGAAACACGTGTAAAGATGTCCTTCCTCGGGCACTTCATGAAAAATTTCTTTTATGTTCTGATTTTCACTTCTTTTTAAAGTAAGCAAATACCTTTTGCCCTCTCTCTGATTTTTCTAACAGAGCTACCTTGAAGTTAAGGCTTCACACAAGATGTAACCAAAGGCAGAAGGTGGGAGGGGGGAGAAATACAAGGACTGAATTGTTTTAAAAATGCATTTTTTAACTGGGGGAAATGATTGTTTCCATTCATCACAGCCTTTTCACATTTTTTTGTCATATCTGATTGATAGTGTCTAGAACAGAAGGGTGCACTCGAGCACTTTGCATAGGTAATTATTTCTGTATGTGGTTACTTCTGGCTGCTGCTTAATTAGAAATGGAGGAGTGGGGAGTAGGGAAGTGATTACCAGGAGCAGGGCAGGGATTGTCCCTCTGTGCTGGCTCTGAGAGGCCCCTCGAGGGCTGTGTCCAGTTCTGGTCCTGCAGGAGAGACCTGGAGGGGCTGGAGCGTGTCCAGGGCAGGGAACGGAGCTGGGAAGAGTCAAGACTTCCTATGAGGAGGAATTTCCCCATGGAAAGGGGGCTCAGGCCTTGGCAGGGGCTGCCCAGGGAGGTTTGGAGTGCCCATCCCTGCAGGTGGCACCTGGAGGTGGCACTCAGAGCTCTGGGCTGGGGACAAGGTGGGCATCTGGGACTCCAAGGTCTTCAAACTCTTCCAACCTCAGGGATCCTGGGATAAGAGCCAACAGGGATATGAATATTTTAAAATGTTAGTAATTACTCTGTGATCTCCATGTGCTTCAGCTCTTAACAGCCAAGTTAAGGCAGGTGCTGCCATTGCTCTTTGATGCCACCTCCTCAGGGAGCCCCTCTCCAGGTGGACAATCGTGGTCACCTGCAGGGGTGGCAGCAGAGGTGACAGGAATTTACCACCAGTGCTGGACAGGGCAGTGCTGGCTCTGAGGGAGAGTGGGTTGTGTTTTATTTGTGGTTTTTAGGGTAAGCAGTGCTGTTTGTACACGTGGAACGTTCCTTTTGAATATTGCAAAGTTGCACTGCAGAACACATCCCAAAGATTTAGAAACAAAATATCAAATCACTTCTTATAACCTGCTTTTTTTTTCCCACAAAACCTTCTCCAACTTTAGCTTTTGTTGTGAAATTTTCTTTCGGGAGCCTGACAGCTGAATAATATTTATTGATTTTTGAAAGCCCTGAGAGGAGAATTATATTTTAGCCCGCCTAATAAGATAATTCTTACCGAATTACCCACTAATAATTTTGATTCTCAGTCCTCCCCCGCGATTCTCAGCTCTGCTCACACAGTCCCCAGCTGCGTTATCTACCCCCAGTGCAGAAAATTAAGTCAATGTAAGAGTATACTCTGTTTTTTAAGGAGAGGTCACGAATAACCTCCCTCCCCTCGGCAGCCACCAGCGCTCTCATTACGCTTCATTTGTGCGCCGCGAGGACTGGGGGGACCCAGCTGGGCCCCCCGGCCGCTCTCATCAAGAGTTAATTTCTGCAGGAGGTGCTGCTGGCATGAACAAGTGCAGGAGGTTCTCTGGTGGTCCTGCCAAACAACGAGAGCTCTTAATTAGCAGCGATGTTCAATCAGGCTCCTTAACGCGCCGCGGCGCCGAGCGGGTCATGTTCCTTCGAAGGCGCCCCAGCGCCCGGCCCAAATATTGGGTTTTTTTTTTATTTTTTTCTCAAACACAGTCTTGCTTTTCCAGAGGCAGGCAAGGTGAGGTGTGAGCCGTGCTCAAGAGCTGTCAGAATTGGGGTGAAAATCTGGTTTTTTTATGAAGGACGTGGGGGTTTCTGCTGGGTGGGTTTAGAAGGGAAGATGTTTCTCGTCGCGGTGCTGAATATGGAAATTTGAGTTTGTATGGGCTGGGAGGGTTGTCCTGGACTCCAGTTTCTGTAGAAGATTTTTTTTGGCTAGAAAAGCAAAAGCAGAGGCTTTGCAGTGCATCCTTTGCTCTCCTTGGATGTTCACTGTTAAATGATGTGCCAGGCACAATTCTGTGTCTTCGGAGGAGGTTTTTGGGAGCTGCCATGGAATTGTGATATGGAGCTCAGGATGTCAAGTGCAAGCTGAGGAATCCCTTTAAAAGTTACTAATTATTATCTATAAATTACCTATTAATTACAGTATATAATTACAGGTGCTAGAAGTGTTTTGCAGGTTGAGGATAAACACCATGGGCATGAAAACCCCAAAAGAAACAATTTAGTGCTGCATGGCCAACTCTCAGAGGGCCATTAACAGGCCCAAGCTTGGAAAACGAGGCACAGAAAATGTCAGAATAGCAGAAATGAGAGCTTC
Organism: Peucedramus taeniatus; assembly: GCA_013400575.1. Classification (NCBI taxonomy): domain Eukaryota; kingdom Metazoa; phylum Chordata; class Aves; order Passeriformes; family Fringillidae; genus Peucedramus; species Peucedramus taeniatus. The sequence continues at coordinate 6,620 of WBNO01029607.1, read as the reverse complement.
AAGCAAAATTGACAATTGATCCTGTGAAACTGCTTATTTGCCCTTCTCAGTAGCAGTCAGGAGTTGAAATAAGAATAAATGAAACAAGCAAAGTTAGGCCTGAACCAAATCCCAAACATTCCCAGTTTTTTATGTTCATTATTTACATTTATATTTAATTTATATTGATTATTCCAATTGATTGTCCCTCCTCTGTAAGGATTTTAATTCATTACTGGAGTTGTCATTTTCATTTTTTTATTCATTCATTTATTTTCCATCTTAGTGCTTAAAAACTGAAAACTGACAGGTGATTGATGAATGCTCATTATCAATAAAAAACCAAAACCAAAAAGCTGGGGCCACATCTTAAGGTGCCAGTTTTACATTGAAATGTATCTCATTTCTACCATCTAAAAATTTCATTTTTATTTGAAGTATATTTGGAATTATGAATATGGAAAGAAAGTTTTGGGGTTTTTTTATCTTTCTGGGAAGTCTCCTGCAGAAGATTCTTTTATTTGAAGATATAAATGGTTGCTGTTTACTGTAGAGGTGTTTTTTAGGTTTTTTTAATCTGAAAGCCTTGGGGGTTTAGGACACCTGTCTAAATTAATGATCATCCAACTATTTTATAAGTAATTTAAATTAAGAGAATGAAATTTTCATGTCTCTCCAGTGGAGATATTTGAATATGCACAATCTAAATCTTCACTGGATCTGAAATAACTATTTTAAAAATTGGTTCCATCAAAATGAAGTGAAATTTTTATATGAACAGAAGAGTTGTAGCAAGAAAAGAGTTGATTGCTACAAGCCCCTTTTATAAGATCTTTTCCTTGGTGGGAAAAACCTGGCCCAAAGTGGTTTCTTCTACTAGAGATGAGTAGATGAAGAAGAGTTTATTTTATACACCATTTTACAGTTTTTTTCATCTAATTACATCTGTTGAAAACAGGACCTTTAATTAATCACTAAAAACAAGAATGAGTTCTATAAATAAATTGATATTTGAACATAAAAAACATGACTTTTGATTTTCAATTCTGTAGGTAGGATTGAATCTACAGCATTTTTTATTTATTTCATCACAAGATTGAAGAAAACCACAGGATTTTTTTTCCACTTTCTTATGATTTGTGTGAATAAGTAGATTTAAAGCAGACCAGGACACATTACTCAAGATTTCTTCTTCAGCAAAATTTGTAGATCTTTGTGCCCATAAAATTATCATTTTGTCTAATAGTATATCTTGATAAATTCAGATTTTGAAAGACAAGGGTTGGGAGGTGTAGGTGGAACTGAAAATAAATAATTCCATTGCTGAACTAAGGAACTTCGTAAATCTTTAAATTTAAACCCTATGTGTTAATTTTGTTCACCCTCTTTTCCTAATTGTCACTGTAGGCCAGGGCACATTGGTTAATTAGAACAGGACAATAATTCCTTGTAAAAAGGATTTCAGATGCCAAGTCTAAAAGCTAAAATCTAGATTTAGTGGGAGGTGGCAGGAAGAAAATGGGAAATGTTGTATTGGTCAACTTCTTACCAAAAAAAGGGAAGGAGAAGGAAAGGAATCATTACTAAGGTGACTCTTAAAAGATAAGATAAGATAAAAAATATATCCAATTTGCATGTAAAATATTGTGACTGAACCTGTGTTGAGGTTTTGACCACTTTTGGTCTCAAGATCTTGGAAAGTTTTTAAAGTCTTTCAGAAAAAGTTGCTCCTTGTTAGATTAACCTTTAAAAATTCAGGTGCACATTTCTTGATTTATTCTCTGAAATAAAGTGAGATTCTACATTTTTTTAAATGAATGAGAACATTCCTTAAATATAAAAGTATCCAGGCAAAAGTTCAGGATGGAACGTGCCCGGTGCCATCTGTAAATGCAAGCACACTGCAATTTTAGAGAGGCAGAAAGGAGCTGAACATTGGCATTGAGCCAGGAGCGTGGCATCACTGTCCTGCAATAGCAGCCACCAATTATTTCATGGAATAAAAATAGAATATTCTGTGTATTGCAGTGCTCTTAACAGCCTTCAAAGGATATTTGCACTATGTCATGCCCACGAGTCAAAAATAATTAAAACTTCAAGGCCTGGATGGATCTTAGAGCTCTGCACAGGGATAAATTCTCTGTTAAATTCTCGCTGTAATTTCCCAGACTGGAGGGAGATTTGAGCAGTTTTTTGCAGTGGCTGCACATGTTTTTTTCATCAGCACTTTGGGGCTGGGTTGTGTGTCTTGGAATGCACTCGAAATATCTTGGGTGGCTGCAGATGGCCTCGGTCTCGTTTGCGTCACTACGAGCAGAGAAAGTCAAAATAATTCTTTGAAACTTGATTTGATGGGCTTTGCGTTTAAAAAAGGAGGAAGTGCCCTGGAAGTTCCCTGCTTGAATTTTTCAGCTTGAAAATTCTTCAGTATTTCATTACCAGTTCCCATTTAAGGGTGGAAAGGCACAGCAAAGCCAATCATTATTTATTTTGTGCCTGTATATCATTAAATGTGTATTTTAGCTTAAGCTGTTTTGCTGGAATCAGTTTTGGATCTGAGGTCTGGGTGTTGTGTGGGCATCACCTCCAGGAGCCCAAGGACCTTCAGGAATTTCCTGTGTCCCTTCCCTTGGATTCTGGGGAGAACAAATTCTGCCATTTTATGCCACTGTTGCATGAGCAGTGAAATATTAGTTGGCCATGGGTGAAAAATGAAATTCTGGGTGACAGGGGCCTAGAACAGAGGCCTAGACATTGTAATTTCTGATTTTATTCCAGCAGCACTTTCCATGTGGAGCAGGAGATGAGTTTGTGGATAGGCACTTGATGCCTGTGGTTGTGGGAGAATGAGAGGTTTGCCATAAAACCTCTTCCTACAATAATTTTGCAGCCATTTGCACTTTGCTTGATTTGCTCCTCTGGCACCCCAGGGTTTCTCTCCCAGCCCTGGGCGTGGGACAAACGTGGTTGGTACAACTCAATCTCAGCTCATCCTGCTGTTTTCCCTGATTTTCAGAAATATTTGGTGCTGATCCTGATGGCTCAGGTTTGAGCTTTTCTATGTTTCACATTCTGTGCTGCTTTAGTGTGTGGGGCTGAGCTTCATATTATGGGATGGTGAGCTCTCTGCACAGAGCAGGGACACAAAACAATTCCTGCTCCAGCTGGGGACCAAGGACAAATGATCCAAATCTCAGCCCAAGAGCACAAACAAGGTGGGCTGGAGAGAGAAAAACAAGCAGGATGGGAGTGCATGGGCTAAAGCTGGAATGGGACAATGAACTCCAAGGTGCAAATGGAGCAGAACTGATCCAAGGGACAGACCCCGTGCCCAGGAGTGCATTTTGGGACCATTTTGGTTCCTCTTGGGTGCAGCCCTGGCTGGGCTCTTGTGCTGCCCAAGGTGGATCCATGGAGGCCTTTGAATCAATCCCTGCTTTATTCTTTAGCTCTGCCCAGCCTCTGCTCTGGGGCAGCCTGCACAAGGCATCAATCCTTGTATTTGTGGGATTAGAAATAATAATAATAATAATCCAGGACCTAAAGGGGCTCCAAGCAAGCTGGAGAGAGACAATTTTAAAGGAATGGAGTGACAGGACGCAGGGAATGGGTTTGAACTGATAAAGGGCAAGGTTAGGTGGGATCTTTTGAATGAGGAATTGTTCCCTGGCAGGGCGGGCAGGGGCTGGGATGGAATTGCCAGAGCAGCTGGGGCTGCCCCTGGATCCCTGGCAGTGCCCAAGGCCAGGTTGGACACTGGGGCTGGAGCAGCCTGGGACAGTGGAAGGTGTCCCTGCCATGGCAGGGGTGGGATGAGATGATTTTTAAGGTCCCTTCCAACCCAAACCATTCCATAAACCCATGATTTTTCCTGTTTTTATGGCATCATCCCTGTGTGGATCTTGAAGTGCTTTGCCAGTAGTTATCGTTGAGTTTTCCAAGATCCCTTCAGAACACTGTGGATAAATAGTAATGAAAAGTTTTCTCACACTTACAGGGGTGAAGAGAATCTCCAAAATTATGATTTTTGCTTTGGATCCTCCAAAGGCACATGAGAAAAATTGTATATGGGAAGATCTTATTCAGTCAAAGGGCTGAACAGCAAAAAGTGACTTTTTAAATCAAAACAGTTTTATCTCAGAGCAGTAGATTGAAACCAAAGTTCAAATCATTCCTTGCATGCAGGCTTGAATGATGGAATCCCAGAATCCCAGAATGGTTTTGGCTTGGAAGGACCCAAAAACTCACCCAGTGCCACCCCTGCCATGGCAGGGACACCTTCCACTGTCCCAGGCTGCTCCAGCCCCAGTGGAAGGCTCCAACCTGGCCTTGGGCACTGCCAGGGATCCAGGGGCAGATTCAAAACTATTAAAAAGGGAGGACTTGGATCCAAATTTTTTGTGTCATTCCCCCCTACTTTGAGTGACATTTTTCTAATTAAGTGAAAACTCATACTGATAATTATTCAGCTTCCTGGGGTTTTTTTAATGTGATTAAAATAATAACTATATATATATAGTAACAATATATAAACTAGAAATATATAGAAACAATAATAACAATATCTAATAATGTTTATTTATAAAAGTAGGATAATAATGATATACTATATATTAATAACAATATATAATAACAATAAACAATAACTTTTTTTTTTCTATAAGTAATGTCTCACTCTGCCATGCCCGTGCCATCCTGATGGGACAATCCCATCCCAAACCCCAGCCCTGGGATTCAGGAATGTTCTGCCAGGACTGCAGAGCTTGTGCAGCACCAGAAACTCAATCCCAGTTTTTGTGGGCAAGGGGCAGCCCTGGAACAGCTGAGTTCCCTGAGTGCCTTCAGATAATGTCTGCACTGAGCTGCAAGGCCCCAAATCCATTCAAATAAAGTCCAGGGATGCTGCTCAGCCATGCAGGAACTTTCTAATTTTATAATATTATAATCATGTAACTTCTTTCAAGTCCTGCAGTTTGCAGTGTCAAACTGATTTATCATTTTTTTCACTAGAAAAAGCTTGTGGGATTTTGTTGATGTGGGAGTGGCTTTATTTCTACTGCAAATATTTATTTGTAGCCAGAGTGAGTTAATTTTTGTGTGTTCAGAATTACAAACACCACTTGGACTTGGACACTCTTCTCAATGTCTGTTCTACCTGAAAAGAAAATGTCTTTGCTTAATGAACAGGGAAATAAAGCCTTTTTCTGCTGTCACATATTTTATGAGCTCATTTCTCAAATTCAGTCATGTTTTCTTTCTGGAAGTATCCTAAAAGCTAATGAATACAAGGAAATTCAATTAGGGGAGCTCTTCAATAACAAAAATAAATGTTCATGTCCAAGGGAGAGATAGAGTGTGATGAATAATCCAAGATGTATTTTATGTCAACTTCCAGGAAATTTTTTTGACAGTAGGGTTTAAAAATAGCATTTGAAATTGAGAACTTGACAATGCATTTCATGATTTTGGAAACCACCTTGCCTTATGTGATTCTGGAATCCAGTAACATAAATTGGAGTATTATATATAAGTTGGAACAATAATAAATTGAAATAATATTATTATATATAAGTTGGAATATTATATTGGAATATAAGTTTTACCCCTTGGACTATGTCATTTAAAGGAAGATTTTTTTTTTTTTACTGCAAAAAAGATTCTATAGCAGCTTTTAAAAATGGACAAGTCAAATACACAATTTATTTTAAAATAGAAAAAAGAATTTTTAAAAATAACACACAGTCAATAAGCAAATGTAAGTTGGCAATATCCAGCCATTCAGTTGCTACATTAAATGTGTAGGGTTTGGTTGACTAAAAAAAATTTCAAATTAAAAAATGTTAAGGTTTTGGTAGACTAAAAAGTTAAATTTGGTTGATTTAAAAAAATTGGATTTTTGGTTTTTGCTGTTGCTAAAGCACTGAGGATCTCCAGGTAAGATTTCCATGGGCAGCCTGTAAATGTGTGGATTTCCAGGGTGAGAGTTCCACTCCTTTTGTTGCACTTGGCTTGTGCCACTTGGTGTCTCAGCTTTCCGCATCTGCAGAGGGAAAATCCCCACTGGAGAGGGGGGTTCTCAGATTGGCAGGGCTTTAATTGGTCCTGGCTGGGTTTGATTTGGGGCTGGATGTGCCAATTCCTGCTGCTGGGAGGAGCTGATGGGGTGTCCTGGTTTGAAAGACAGGTACCTGCCAGCAAAAGCTGGAGTCTCCCTTTGAATAGAGATGTAAACTTTCTCTCTCTGGTTATTATAATTTTGCAATTGGAGGTTCTGAGGCAAAGATTTGGAAATAGGAATAACAGTTCTTTACTAGGAATATTTAAAAAAATTACAAAGGTAATAGTGCTGAAAGACAAGCAAAACAAAACAAACAAAACCCCAGAAAATACCCTGACAGAGTCGGGGATGTGACCTGACAGCCTGGGTGTCAGGGTGTTAAAAGCAGTCCAGATGAAATCCTCCTGGAGTAACAGATGCAGTTCTGTGGAGCGGAGATGGTCCTGTAGAAAGTCCAGTGGTGACGAGATGAGTCCAGTCTTCCTCTGGGAAGGAATCCAGTGGAGAACCAGCAGGGTCCCCTGGTGCTCCAGCGTCCTTTCAGAGCAGCGCCCTCCCACCAGACTGTCCTGTTCACTGCTGT
>WBNO01029605.1:0-76189 GCA_013400575.1 Peucedramus taeniatus | reverse complement strand
CGCGGGACGCGCCGCCCCGGCGAGAGGCGACTCGGGCACCCGCCAGCCCGGACGGGCAGCACCTGCCGGAGCCGCGGGCTGTGAGCAGAGAGGTTTCAGACAGCGAGCTCGTACCTGAGCCCTTTTCTCGCACCCCAGACGTGCGTAGGGGGACGGCTCCTCTTGGGAAAAACCCCGCGCGGGGCTGGCGGTTGTCTGCGGGTCCATGGGAATCTGGCCACTTGTGCCGGCCGCAGCCGGGAGGGGGCTGTGCTTCCTTTACAAAAAGAGACACAATTAAGCAAAATGCTCAATGAACATTATAAATGATGTGCAATCGCCTCGCAGATTGCTTAGCAAATCAAATTATATGGTTGCTCACGGATGATTTCCATGTTCTTTAAAACGCAAACAGGTACTTTCTGATTCGGGGGGGAGGAGTGTTGGTAGTTTTTTTACTAGACAAAAAAACAACAACAAAAAAGCGCAGCGCTTTAAAATTGCGAAGCAATGCCACACGCTGAAAGGCGGCTGTGTGAATATTCACGTTCTCCTTTGTTCGCCCCTGAATTTCACAATAGCCCGGGAAGGGCACGTTCACTGCGCTCTTGTAAATTTACCAATCCTTGACTAAAACCGCCAGGCACCTGCTTGGCAAAGCACAAAACCGCCTACGTTTCCACCAACAATTTACTGTTTCATCAGCTTCTAAATTGACCCGTCAATAGGAGGGTTTAAAGTTAATATCATTTACATCAACGGAGGTGGCCGGGCTCGAGGCTCCGCCGGCTGCGGAGGCGGCGGGACCGCGGCTGCTGCCCGGATCTTCCTGCGGGAGCTGCTCAGGTGCGAGCGGGGCGGCCGTGCCCAGCCTGCGGGGCCAGCCGGGGCTGCCCTGCCGGGCACGGGGCACGGGGAAGCCGGAGGAAAATGCAGCCACGGTGCAGGGTGGGGGATGTCGGGCGGGTGCCGGTTTTGCAGGACGGGGACGGCGCAGGGACTCCTTTAGTGCAGCGCAGCGGAATGAGACCGCCACAAACCCAGCTGGTCCCCGCAGGGAACGGGCTCCTCTAAGGGGCCGTGACCGCCCCAAAAGGCGTGGGCAGGCTGGGAGCAGGGGATGAGTCCCCGGGCTGCCCAGAGCCCCCGGTGGAACTCTCCCCGGTGCCCCCTGCCCATGCCATGCCGTACGGGCTCTGTGGTGTCCCTCCCATTCCCCCGTGGGGAATGTATAAACAGGACCACTGGAGGAAAGCAGCATGTAAAAAGCACATTTCATAAGGAGTCTCTTATTTTCCGAGATACAAAACCACTCGAGAGAAGGGGAAATGGTTCCTTGAGACGGGGTCCTGACAACACTGCTCTGAAGCAGGATCGCTCATTTGAAGCATTACACCAGACTGTCCCCACAAGTGCAAAAGGGTTCGCTGAACCACAGCAGAGCAGGACACAGCTGGTGGAGCTCTAGCCACTTGCTTTACGGTGTAACAAGGGCAGTAAGGCTCCCCGACACCAGCTGGCAGGAGGCGCTGTGATTTGGCTTCAATTTTTTATTCCTGACAATTTCCAACAACTAAGAGTCCTGTCCCAATGGGTAACAGGGCAATTCTTCATTCTGTTAAGCACCTGTGTTATGTCATCTCTTCCATAAATAAAACCAGCTCTAGATTAAAAAGAAATTAAGCTTTCCAGTCATTGATCCTTTTTGTTGGTTAGAGACTCCAATAATTTTCCATCCTCCTCCCTTGAATTCTTCCTCCCTGGTTTATGCCCATCTGCTCTGGTGTGGGTATTGGTTCCCACAAAAGATCTCAATCTCCGTGGGTTTTTCCCTTAGGTCTATATACACACGTTCCTTCCCAGCTCTCTCTTTGCCAGGGCAAGGAAAACCAGCTCAGGATTGGGTTCCCCCTTTCTTTATCACCTTTCCCTGCCCTTTTCTCCCTAAAAGTGAATCTTCTGGGGTAACCAGAACCGCAATGGTACACAGCAGTCCAGGAAAGTTCTCACAGCTCCTTGGAGAATGAAGTCAGGATTTGCCTTTCTGCCAAAATCCCTCACTTTGTACTGCAAAGGTTACATTTACCTTTTTCATGGCCATGTTCCTTCAGTGGCTCATGACCACTTCATCATTAGCTAGTGACCCAAGGTCTTTCTCCTCCTCCTCCTGGCAAGGACTATCACGACACAGCCATAGCACATGTTCTTAACACAGGTGCCTAAAGTGTGACCTCTTAACACGGGATTTCTTTCCTTCTTTGCCACTTTGATACTCACAGTCCTAGGCTTCTTCTGGTGATTTTTCAATTTTTCAAAATTTTTTTTTTTTTCAGTTTTCCACTCTGGGATGCCTTTACTGCTCCATGACTGTCAAATACTGTTTACAATCCCTTTTTTGTTCTACAGTTCTTCCTGAAAAATTTAATGTTTTGTCCATAAAACCAGTGAGATTACTGTCCTGGGCCATGGCACAGATCCATGTGTCTAAGAGTTCTTGATACATTTCCCTCTGTCTCCCTTCCACGAACTTATCTAATGGCTTTTAAAACTAAAATAATTTTATTAAAAGTATTAGGTACTATTTAGTAGAGCTGAGTTTTAAATTGATGATTCCTGTCTTGGAAAGAGATAAGGCTTAGAGATGCAGGAAAAACCAAAGGCTGAAAAGCACCTTAAGAGTCCACATCCCTCAGGAATATCCCATCAGCTACCATCTAGCCTCACAAGTGCCTTTCACAAGGAAATACTCTACATTTTAGATTTTTTTTTTCTTTTTTTGAGTGGTCTTGGGTGTAATATCATGTTAAAACTGTCTTTATGACTTTTGACAAGAATGGCTGACCTGCCATGGTTGTTCCGTTCCAGGAAAAGATTTCTGCTGCAGATCCCTCAACCCCCACTTCTCAATGTAGTTATGTTTTTGTCCAGACCAGAGTTAGACATTTTTTGGCTCCCTACTGAGCCCACTGAGTCTCTCCTACATTCTTTGTTGATCACCTGCCTCTCACTAGACCAGGAGCCTTGGGGCTGCGTGCCCAGCACCTACAATTTAGGGATTGCAAAACCACATCTCTGCATCCATTTAGCCCTGAGGCTTTTATCTTTGTGGCAAATTATTAACCAAGTCAGGGACACGAAAAACATCTACACAAGGAGATGCTGCATTTCCTTTGGAAGTTGTCCACACATTAAAAGTGCTGTTTTACTTAGCCTGGTAGCTCTCCTCCAGTGCTTGCCTTCCGGGAGGCATGGGACAACATTGTTCATTCCACTCTATGAAAAACTTTCTCACAACAAAGATTTTTTTCATGTCTCTTCTGAGCGACCTTTTCCTGAGACTAAGCAAATCCAAATCCCCTCAAGTGTTCACTTCTAAAACATATTAACATTTCTATGGTGTTTGCTGCTAATTTCCCTGTACCATTTCTTCAAGTGTAGTGTCCAAAACTGTACTTAGGCTAAGCCTCACCAGTGCCAAGTAGAGCAGAATAATTACCTCAGTGTTTTACCCAAAACACTGCTGTTAGTGTACCCTCAAATGACATTTGTTTTTCTGCATCTCCCATTTTGCATAGTGCATAGTTCACAACAGCCAGCTAATCCATTCCTGCACTTCTGCTGCCTTATCAGTTATTCATTTCACCAACCATGCATTTGATCTGTCTTTTCTCCCAAGACTGCATTTTGTACTTGTCTTATTACAGTGCAGCTTATTGATTTCAGGCAAGCTCTTCAATCTGTGAAGATCAATGTGAGTCCCAATCCTGTTCTCCAAATGAACCACTCCCAGCCAGTGCTCTCAGGAGTGGAATTAAGCACTCTCTTCCCCCGTAGCCTATTTATTGTTGAAAACATCGGAGCTGCATCAGACACCGGCAGGACTCCACTTGGCACATGCAGCTTTGACAGTGAACTGTGGATGAGCACTTTTGTATGATTCAAACATTATATGCTCATTCCAATCCTTATTTTATCTAGATCTCATTAAATGGTTTTGTTTATGAGAAGAGTAAAGGCTTTGGACACTAACAAAGTTGACATATATTACATATATGCCTTTACACACTCGGCTAGTTAGTCCTTCAAATAAGGACACTGAATTAATTTGAAGTGATATGTTCTTGATTAATCCATGCTGATATGTTTTACTGCCTTCTTATCACTTACGTGCTTACAAATTGATTAATAATTGACTTTCATTATCATGGTTACGCTGATGGATTTATACTTCCCAGGACCCTCTTCTTTGCTCTTTTTTAGGCTTGTAAACACATGCCTCTGGCATCAACGTCCTCAAGCAAGTCACTTGGGGTGTGAGTCCTCATTAACTTTATCCAGTCGAGAGCTGGATGCTAATTAGGAGAGGGATTCAGTCCCTCACACAGAGCAATGACATATATGGTCCAGTACTATGTTAAGTGCTACATAGTATCCAAAACTTGGGGTTTGCAGATATGACACAGGGTCAACAGGAGACCTGCACCTTTCTGGGGGCTCAGATGCAACTCCCATGCAGGCTATCCATGTGGGATACCTGAGAACACTTAGAATAGGATAGGGCATCTACATCTATGTTAATGTAACTACTCTCCTAAGTATAAGGTGTTCATTAATAGTCAAGGGGAAAAGATGGGTACAACAAACCACCCTCAGGAGGGAACTTTTTTAAGGTGGAGTCTGGTGGCCATTGAAGATGCCACTCTGGGTTCACTGGTAACAGAAGGACCTGAAACAATTTACCTGCAAGTTAAAGGACTAATATTTAGGCAGCTACAAGTTTCTCAAGGCATTTTGCCATTTAAATGATTCAAAAGCCTAACAAGAGTTTTGAAGCGCTCAAGCACCTTGCACTCAGTCTGGTCCATACGTAGTCTGGCTGATTTTTCAGCACTACTGAAAATATGCCATGTAGGAAGCTAATTATTTCAAATTATTTATAGACCATCTTTACATGCTTGTAGGTCACTAACAACTACCAAGAGAACCTTCACTGTTTAAACTTTAGCTTGGGTGTTTTTGTTGATTCAGGGGAATCCAGGGTTTCAGAACTCAGCCCTACCTACTAAATACAGAAAACATCCTTTCACTCCCTCTCAGGTGAGGATACCCAGAGGAAAGCTTGCAGGGCACTCCGATCTGTGGTAACAGAGCCACATGCACCCAAGGCAGATGCATGAAGTAGTACAGACTGTGAAACTGGAAATTTGCATGAGCTGGGTAACACCTCCCTCCAAATCTACAGACAGGACACCAGTGGCAAGATCTGCCTAACACAACAACACAAATATTCAATAAATTTGGAAAACAGTAAATATCACATCAGATGACAATATTTTGAAAAATTTTTTGTTACCAAAACTCTCAAGACCTCTTCTGGACATAGCAAGTCCCAAAGGTGTGTGAGCACTGCAAATGCCCTGCATGCATACAGTCAGGCTCGTCTGATGTACGAGGTTTTAATAACCAATTATAGCTTAATGAATGAATGAATTAATAAATGACAGAATATGTGTGAGAAAGGGATAGCTTGAGAAAGCAGCTTCTCCATCATCTGTGCCTTTATTTGCAAGCTGTCAGAAACCTGTAGGAAAAGTTCCACTGCCAGTATCTTACAGGCTGTTTGATTTAATCCATGCCTCCATCAGCTTCCCAATCAACAGAGCCAGCAAGGAGCTATCAGATCCAAATGAGCTGCTGCAATTTCCCACCGCAGCATGGGGACTGAACCTGAATTACCCTAGGCCACCTGTCCCCCCTCACCACTGCAATGTACAGTAGAGGGATTTAGGCCTTATTTGTAATCTTTTGTCTGCAGCCTTGTTGTTTGGGTGGGGCTGCACCTGTTCATGGCGAGTGGGAATCCCTTAATTATGGCTGTGGGACTGGGCAGCGAGAGCTGGCCCTGCACGCTGGCACACAAAGGCTTAGGGCAATGCGTGTGAATTCAGTGCCCTCTTTCTGCCAGGCCAGCATTCATTGCAAATCCTCCATAGGTCTTCACGGCTCAGCTGCATTCCCAGGGCTTCTGCCTGGTGTTTCACACACCAGATTGTCCTCTCTTTAGAGGGCAGAGATGCCGCTTCCCTTTATTTTGGATCCCTGGGGACTGCAATTGTTTAGGAATAGCAGCTAAGAGACAATAACACATTTTAAGGTGTACTTTTGGTTGTGACATTGCCAGTTCTTTACTGTTATCAGATGCAAATGGAGTTTATCTGGTAAACATATCCCCATGTCTTTAAAGGGTCATGTTAGTAATGATAGCTTGAGCCACAAGACACATCCAGGTTACACCTCTAAGGAGTCCTCAGAGATGCTGTTATCCATGGTGTCAACACAGGCTGGGGAATGGGCAGAGCAAGAGCAGCCCTGCCCAGAGGGGCTTGGGGATGCTGGTGGATGAGAGGCTGGACATGACTCAGCCACGTGCACTCACAGCCCAGAGAGCCAAACTTGTCCTGGGCTGCATCAAAAGCAGTGTGGGCAGCTGGAGGGAGGGAATTCTGCTCTCTACCCTGCTCTGGTGAGACCCCACCTGCAGTGCTGCATCAGCTCTGGGGTCCCCAGCAGAGGTAGGACATGGACCTTTTGGAGCAAGTCCAGAGGAGGCCATGAAGATTATTAAAGGGATGGAGGACCCTCCTATGAGCAAAGACTAAGAAAATTTGGATTGTTCAGGCTGGAAAAGAGAAGGCTGACTTAATTGTGACCTTCCAGTACCTAAGGGGAGCCTACAAGAAAGAAGGAGAGAGACTGTTTAAAATGGCATGTAGTGCTAGGACAAGAGAGAACGGCTTTAAGTTGAGAGTAGGTTTAAACTAGACTTTATGAAGTTATTTATTGTAAAGGTAGTAAGGCACTGGAACAGGTTGCCCAGAGAAGTTGTGGATGCCCCATCTCTTGATGTGTACAAGGTTAAATGGGGCTCAGAGCAACCTGGTGTAGTGAAAGGTGTTCCTGCCCATGACAGGAGGATTGGAGCCTTTAGACACCTTCCAACCCAAACCATTCTATGATTCTACGATGTGACCCCAATCTCTTCCTTCACTCACTCCAGTTACCTGCTGAAACCCCTGTCCATGCCACCTCACTTCAGTGGGTACCTCATTCCCTTTCTCCCCTGCCCTGTGCCTGGAGTCACCTTCTTTTGCTCCTTCTTCTCCTTCCCTACCCAAGATCTGCCGCTCTTCATTTCAAATGTTACTGTCTCTCACCAAATGCCAGCAGAAAAGATACTGATGGCGCCACCAGCCCCCACATTTTAATTCCAGAGGCAAATGCCGCACAGACCTCTCAAGACTATAAATCAGTTTGTGCCTGGATTGCACTCCGGGGTGGAAGTGTGACCTGTTCAGAAGGAAACGATGATGTACCTGACTGCAAAAACCGACCATGTTAAGTGTGAACACAGGCATCCCCAAAACTCGCAACACAATAGTTTACCCCACCCTTTTCCAGGCCAGCTCTCCAGATTCCGCACGGGAAAGGCCGGCCGGGAGCGGGAGCCTCGGGGCTCTGCCGCCACCTCGTGACGCCGCTCGGAGCCGGCCGGGAGCGGCGCTGGGACGGCTCCTCCGCCTGGAGCACCGTGATACGACCGAAACAGCCCTGAAAACTAGGAATTTGCTTTCCCCCTGGCTCTCGCTGATACTGGCCTTTCATTTGTGCTGCTGCCCCGTGAGTTGCGCGGCTGCGGCCGCAGCCCAGGCTGGGCGATGCCGTTCAGCCCGCGCTGGTGCGGCGGGGCTGGGGCTGGTACCAGGCAGCGGCCGCCGGGCCCCGCTGCCAAGGACTCCAGCGAAGAGAAAGGGAAAAGGGTTTAACTGGTGCTCCCTCCGTCCCATCACAGCACCTGGACACCCCCTGCTCCCCTCGCTCCTTGGCAGCGGCAGATGAGGGACCATCCCTCAGTACCTTCTTTGAACCTGTTGTAACAGCCACGAGGATAACTAGGGTTGAGAGCCAGCTGTTGCTGGGCTTATATGACAAATGAGAGATTCAGATGTAAGATTGATAGTAATTAGATTGCCACCTGCTATCGCTTTAATCCGTATCCCGGATTTTTAATTGTTAATGGGGGGNGGGCAGTTGGCACATGAATACATGAGGACTATCCTTTAAGGCACAAAGCATTAGGATTGTATCCCAGGCACCACAATTAGGGCTGCCCGTTTTTTGGTTTAGCCTCCACTGTGAATTTTGGTCTAATTTTTCAACATTTTCCTCCTTAGCTTTCTAGGACTTATGCAATCTGTCCATCCATCCATCCATCCATCCATCCATCCATCCATCCATCCATCCATCCATCCATCCATCCATCCATCAGTTTGTTTGTTTGTTTGTTTGTTTGTTTGTTTGTAGCAAATGCAGACAATTTCATTTTAGTCTTGGACAGCACTTTCCAGTTTGGCTTCCTGACAACCTTCTGCATCAAGTGGCCTGAATTCATTGGCATTGTGTCTGATTTTCATCAGGTTCCTCTCTGAAGCCTATTCCTCCTGGCTGTTACCCAGGTGAGCAGTCCTGCTGCAGTCAGTGATAATAGCTGTCCGTAATTAGTACTTAAACAGATTTGTAGGGTTAGGGCTTATTTCTTCCCCCCTGCTTTGGATAGCATCAATCTACTTTCAAGTCACGCTTCATCAGAAAAAGAGAACACCAAGAATTTTGAAAGGTTTGCTATCAGGTTCCACAAAGGGATATGCTTGGGAGGAACACGTTGGTTTTGTTGGAGAGACACACAAAATAGACTATGATTTGCATAAGAAGCTGAGAGAGAACTGAATGAGGGGTCGAGGGAAGGGGTTTCATTGACTTCAAAGACTATTGGATCAGATTCATGCAGACCATCTGCAACTTCCTTTGATGCACCAGCAAACTGGAGATAACAAGCCTCTCTTCTCTACATGCCCTGTGCAGGGCATTATGTGAAGAAGGACTTTGAGTCTGGCAATGGCACAAGGAACTCTTAGAAGAGAAAGTACATCCATAAAATATGTTTGGGGGAAGCTTTTTTCCGGTGATTGAATGTTGCAGCAGGTTTGAATGCAAACGTACCCTAGAGGTCACTGCAGAGCAGTCATTTGAGTCGCTATGTGTTTCGAGGGAAAATTGTCAAAACACTTTGGAATATTAGATTTATTTGAGGTGATTCTCAGTAGTCATTGTCCATCTCTCTCCAAAACCACCCAACCATATGCTTTACTTCCACACAGCAGGATCCCAAAACTCTACCCTGTTACCTTTCTCGGGCAGAATGTCACCTCCTTCATGCTACACCCTCCACCTCATATTCCCACCTACTCCCCCTACCACACCTCACCCCGCGAGGTGTTCCTGCTGTGGAGCAGCCGAATCTCCACAGCACAGGCCGCCCCCACCCTGCCATGGTTCCATCCAATAGCTTTGTTTGCCTCTCTCCATCCTGAAGAGTGGCTCTGATGGCAGACAGGGATAGGTCCTTGCAGTGGTTGCTGCAGGCTGGGAAGTCATCACAAGCTCAGCTGTACATTTCTGATCAGCTGTTATCAGATCAGTTATCTGTGGGGAGGTGCTTAAGGGACTTTGGTAAATGCTGTGGCATGGGTGGAGCAGAGTTTTGTCACTGAAGGGGTATTGGGGACAGGCAAAGGTGATACAGAGACTCCATCATCAGAAGGCATGAAAAGCACTTTATTATTAGAAATATACAGTTCTTATAGCAACAATGGTGGACCTAAGACTTGATTGGCCTTTAGGAATCTTCTCTCACCTATTGGTCAAGAAAGGACAACTCCTTCTTGTAAACATCTTTGACAAACAGAGATTGCCTGCCAGGTGTAGAGATTGAGATAATAATTCAGAGTTTTAATTCTTTCTCTGAGCTTTCTCACAGCTTCCCAGGAAATCCTGGGACAGCTATGTCTCTCTCTGTTCAGAGGATATGTGATTACCACAGAGTTTTATTGCCTCTTTGGAGAAGTTCATCTCCTTCCTCCAACGTTTATCAATTGACAATTTCTGGCTATTCATGAGGCAGGTGTAGAGCAGGAAGGTGAAATTTTGCAGAAAAGATAAATTGGCACAGGGGTAATAGAAATAAAAATAGCAACAGGATCAAAATAATAAGCCATCATAAATATTTCTACAGCCCTTTTCATCTGTGCGTGTCAATTTTCAAGAGCTAAAAGAATCAAGCCTCTCAGCAGTGCTCATACACCAGAAACATGCAGTTTCTTTCACCTAAGATTGTTTAACTGCTGTCATCCTTGAATTAGGAGAGAGAAGCTGTTCATTGCTCAAGACAACGATGCCTCATGATTTAGGGTATGAGAGGCTAACTCAAACTGTAAGACAAGGCAGCATTTAGAGAGTTGGCCAGGCCACTGCCTTACAAAAAAAGCCATGGATCTTTAACACCAAGTGGTCAGGCCCTCAGTTTGACGTCTCAGCTGATAAAACAGGAAAGGTGAAAGCAGGGGCAGAACCAATCTTTTAACAGCTGGCTATAGGAGAAGACAAATTTGTAAACTGAAAGAGGGACAAAGGAAAAACATTTACCCCCTGCTTTTAATAGAGATTCATTCATAAAACTTAAGTGAAGGCTACAAGGTCATAGAAAGTTACATGTGATCCAGTTTTGGAAAATGCCCTTCTTACAGACTAAGTCCAGAGGCAGAGGCTATTTTAGCTATTGCCAAGGAGAAGTGTCATGGAGGCCCCTTTTTTCCTTCTCTGGGAGCCTAAGGAAACTCCAGCTAGACATATTGTACATGACAAGGTTTAACGATCTCTGCTCATAATGGATCCAAGCGTGAACCCAAGTGCATTCAGGAGAGGCCCAGGACTAAGAGGTAAAATGTAAAGCCTGAAATAGGGAGGGAACATTTTCTGGATTGGGGTAGGGTCATTCCTGGGGCAGTGAACGCATGTGGGTTCATTTTGCACCTGGTATTCTGATTAACAGTGAGGTCAATCTCCTGAACTTCCCAAGCATGAACACCTGCTTCTAGCACTGCTCATATCCTAGCCCTTCACAAGGCTTTCTCCTTCAGTAATCCCAGGAATCCATAGGCATCCCATGTCTCTGTCAGAGCTATCCCCAAGTGACTTTCACACCATGGAAGATTGATCTCAGCTCTCCCATTTCTGAGAGCTCACAGACAGTTCTTCAGTTGACATCCACCAGCTGTGTCATCATCTTTCAGTGCTGACTCCTCTAAAAAGGAAAACATGAATTCTTGCTGTCCGTGACTCCAGCACCTTCCTCTGTGCTGCCTTTGCCTCTTCCTTAGAAGTTGGGCAACACTTGCTGTTCTTTCCTGTTCCTTTCCTCCCATTACATCTGGATCCATCTTTTGATCTTCCACAAAAGACACCTGAGCAAAGATGACCTGGTTTGCATCATCATGCATCAGTAGTACAACAGGGCAGCACAGCCTTTGTTTCCTGAATGAAGCAGGCTGTGCAAGAATCCCTTATGACCTTTTTACAATCTTTCTCCTGATTTCTGTGGCAACTCCTCTGCCCTTGATGAGTTTTTCTGGAAGTCGCTTTGTAAACGCTGACAAACTGTGTGTGCAAAGCAGGCGAGCAGAATGAGCACAGTCGAGGTTTGCTTTGGCAGGGGATCCAATCTCCAGGAGCCTGCGGGGATCCGAGCCCCAGAGCCTGCAGGGGACCCGAGCCCCGGGCCTGCAGGGGATCCAACCCTCGGGAGCCTGCAGAGGATCCAACCCTCGGGAGCCTGCAGGGATCCGAGCCCCAGAGCCTGCAGGGGATCCGAGCCCCGGGGCCTGCAGGGATCCGAGCCCCAGAGCCTGCCGGGGATCCAACCCTCGGGAGCCTGCAGGGATCCGAGCCCCAGAGCCTGCAGGGATCCGAGCCCAGGGGCCTGCAGAGGATCCGAGCCCCAGAGCCTGCAGGGGACCCGAGCCCCGGGCCTGCCGGCCGGATCCCCGCATCAGCCCGGCACAGGCAGGGAGCTGCTGGCCGGACGTGGCTGAGGGACCGTGTGCTCGCTCATCTCTCGGGCACCGAGGGGAGCGAACTGAGTGTGGAGCTTGGAGGGCTCAGGCACGAGGTAAGGGTGAGTGCAGGCAAGAAAGCCAGAGCCCAGGGAGGAGGAGCGAGGAAGGATATCACAGAGCAACAGAAAAAATAACACCACAACAAAAGAGAAGACAGTAAAAGGGAGCGCAGTAATGGGCATGCATTTCTCTTTCTTCTGCCCCATGGCAAGCTGCCAATCTCTTCCACACAAATTCCTCAGTGCTACTAAAACCAGTCCCCATGGACACACCTGCCTTGAGACAAATTCTTTTAGTCTTGAAAAAATCTGGGCACTTCTTCAATAAAGCGCTTTGCTTTTAAGCTGCTTTGCCTTTGTGAATTTTGGCAGCAGCTCACACTTGGAGAGCTTTTGAGAACCCTTTCTGTAATCAGATTTCCCTGCCCTGCCCCAGGGGACTGTGGGTGAGTCACTTCCCACAGCTGTGCCTCAGCTTCCAGTTCTGTGCCGTGTGGCTCAGCACTGCCTCAAAGGCCGGGGCGAGGCGTCATTTGTGTGTGAAGAGCTGTGAAATAAATCCACGAGGCTGCCGGTGCTGAGCAGCACCTGACAGGCTGTGAGCGCAGTGTTACCATCAGCTCATCACTCGGCTATGGCAGGGGCAGGGCAGGCCCTGGAGTATGGTTTGAAACACTTCACTGCCCAGTGCAAAACTTCATAAAGTGAATGAAAGAGGAGGCAGTGGAGTCATGTCATAGGGCTTATTTTTTCTACACAGTAGATGGAGCCAAGGTTTAAGATCAGAAAATACGAACATGCTTAGGAGTACCAGCTAAATACTCAGAAAAAAAGAAAAACTCAAGCTGAGACTTTTCCAGTTCCTTCTCGTGCAGGCTATCTCCTGAGCCACCTCATGCTGGAGGTGTTTAGGGGTGGCAAAAATCCTGTATTTGCACTGACAATAGTCTCCCTTCTTTTTCTGTTCTGACCAAAATCAAACTAAGCTGTTCACAAGTATAAAAAAGAATCCAAATTATTTGCAGCATGGTGCAATAGAAAAGAGCATCACTGCAATTCTGTGGATACATGGCTAAAATAATGGGCATTATGATTTCTGCCCATTTTTGCCCATTCTGATTTTTCTTCTGAGTGAAATTTCTCGTAATATAATAGTAACCTGCTACTTTCCTATTTTCTCTCCTTTTCCCCTACAATTTCTAACCAAGCCCTTATCACATTTGCTCTGAGAAAGAGGTCAAGTATTTCTCTTTATGAGCCAAGTTGCCTGTGTTGGCTTAGACTTGGTTTTAATAGCTGGAAAACATATGCTAAGTTTACTTCCTCTTTTTTGGCAATTTACACCCTCTCCCCCCTAAACAATCAATTACCAAGACAAGTTTTGAAAAAGTAGGGTCTGAAGATATGGATGCTGTCATGAGCCATGCAGAGTTTAATACTGGCTTGGCTGCAAATTTAATTTGAAGTCTTGAGCAAGTCAATAAATTTGGCTCATCAAGTCTTCCCTCAGCAAAAGAGGGAATAGTTACTTGCCTTGTAGAAATGCTGTAAAGACTAAGAAAGTCATTAAATAGTTTATTTAAGATGTAAAAAATCTCTTAAGAATTATGTAGAAACCTCAGGATTTATAAAAAGGCTTTTTAAAAACACAATGGGATAAAAGTACCAACATTGAAACTAATTGATGAAATAACCATGGTAAAAACTCTTCAGATATGAAGAATGGAACATAAATCTGCAGCTGCCTGGCAGAGTATATTCCACTCAGAAAAGCAACTGCTCTTTATTCACTATTGTGGAACAAAGTAATTGCAGATACATGAGGAAATTCTTGTAGCCTATGATACACCTTGATAATGCTTTCCATTATTATTGGTCTTTATTTTTCATGATCTTATAACAGTTTGGGCCTTTAGTTGGGATCTGTCCTGGTAGCCTGTTGGTACCACAGACACAGAAGACAATGAAGTGCACTGCCCCAAAGAGCTTTCAGTCACAGATCCCTAATGTCCCACAGTTTACATCGCACTGAAAGGTGATGAACCATTACTCTGATTTTACACAAGTGCTCAAATTTTCCCCTTTTCCCCGGTTTCATACGAAGCAGAACAAGGCTGCTTATTCAGTGTCTGATTCCCCCCTCAGTGGGGGCTTTGCTGTGTTTGCTTGGTGTCATACCAGTGTAGTGCAGGTCAGGTGCTGCTCTTGGAGCTGTGGATCTGTTCATGTGATTATGTATCAATAACACTGCACAAGCTGAACTGAGGCCTTCCAGGACTCTTTCCTCAGGTCATCCTGCTCCAGGACTGAGGAGGCACCAGTTGCTGCTAACCCCAAAGGCCCAGTTGCATACAATGATCTTTGTAGGTATGAAATAAATGAGCTCTCTGCTCTGGCAAGCTCCCTCTGTGAGTGGTAGGTACTAATTTGCCAGTTTACTGAGCTGATCTCCACCAACCATGTCCATCCATCCAAGGTACTAAATGAGTGTGGTTTGCACACAGGTCTGTGTGGATACTTGTCAGCTTCATGGTCTGTTTTGTTTGTATAGCACCTCCATTTGTAAAAGGTGTCAGTGAGAACTGGAATCTCTGGGGACAGGAAAAAAAAAAACAGGTATTTTGCCAGTTCTGTTCTACTTTAGCTACTTGCAGAAGTGAGGAGCATTTCCATTGGTATCCCAGCCTAATGTCACTCTTCTAAGGCAGGTGCTGGCTTCTTCCACCAGCACTTGGCTGAACACAGGAGTCCTTGTGGGAAAACCTTCCCTCTTTCTGAGAGAGCCCTCTCCTGTTAGGAGACATGAGGAGAGAAGGCTGCCTGACTAAAGAATGCATTTAAAGGTCAAATAACCTTTTCAGTAGCTGTGCAATAGATTTTAAGACAAACAAACATACAAACAGTGGATGAAAGCATATCAGGATAAGGGGGCACATGAATCCAGACAGTGCAAATAATGTGATTTCTGTACAACCTGTGAAGACCCTTGAGAGCAAAGACCTGAGCAGGCTGGGCATGCACAGCCTTGCCAGAGCAGACAGAAAATACAGTGGGTGTTTATATATATATATACATATATATATATACACAAGGGCAGCCCTAAGAGGCAGAGCTTGATGCAGCACAGGCACAGCAAGCAGTGTGTTAGTGCTGTTAACAGACACCTCTGATGGCAATGGGACTGGCACCAGCTGAGACACTATATAAAATCAGTAGCACCAAGTGTTGGCTTCACTCAGGCTGCTTCACACCTCTGGTGGGCTTTGTGCTGTTCTGTAGTGGTCATCGTTTCTATGATGTTTTTGGATTTGTAGAGTTATGATGTCAGGGAACTGTAGAGCTCCCCTGAAGAAAGCAGAGGAGAATGAAAAGCCACAGAGCTCCAAAGCAAAAGGAGCAGAAGCAAATTCAGTGCAGTAGAGGTCCATTTTCTGAAGACATTAAACAGCTTTAAGACTACAGCAGTAAATGAACACACCCTTTTTATCACTGAGGCAACCAAAGTGGGGAGAGTGGAAACAGGCTGTTATAGGTAAAGCCAAATGAGATGTTGCCTAGTAACTCTCAGCAGGGAAGCATTTAAACCCAGCCAGTTTAGTGAAGCCGATGTTCTGAGTCAGAGATTATTTTCTCTGGAAAAAATTCTGAAGGAAGGAAAGCTCAATTTAATAGACATAGGATTTGTTTTGCTGTTAGGGCAAACCATAATGACAATACTTGGGAGAATGCAGAAATATTTACAAACTTGTAAAAGGAAGAACAGCAGCACCAAGCCTGGTTTTTGATGCTGATTTATTTCCCTCAAATACAGTAAATTCCATATTCATTTTTATTTTCGAGATCTGAAATACACAAGTGATAACAGAAGTCTGAAAATATTACATATATCATGACATTATTATCATATAATTGCTGTAGGAGAAGTTTCTGGAGCAAACCCTATTTCAACTCTGCTATTGGATACAAAATCAAAA
Source organism: Peucedramus taeniatus (assembly GCA_013400575.1). Taxonomy (NCBI): domain Eukaryota; kingdom Metazoa; phylum Chordata; class Aves; order Passeriformes; family Fringillidae; genus Peucedramus; species Peucedramus taeniatus. The sequence goes on along the minus strand of WBNO01029605.1, from coordinate 60,229 downwards.
TAATTGATTTGAAAGAAGAAAGACTTCATGTCTCCACTGGTTCCATTGCCTGAAATAGTTTTAATTAGGTCCTCCTTCAGGACTTTGCTTTTATGGGTTCACAGAAAAGTCACTTGGCTCAGCTAAGGGTCTCTCACATGAGGGGAAAAAAAAAACCCCTCAGACCTCATTTGAAGGTTCATGTTATTTTTGCTTCCCTATAGAAGGATATGATGATTTTACAGAAGTATAAGTTTACCATGAGCAGCCATGTACATCTGTATTCCTGAGTGCCACAACTACTGCTCAGAATAGGCAGTCAGGTTCAGGAGAGCACCTCATTTCAGCAGCCTCAATACAGTTCATGATGATAGCTGCGAATGTGAACTATTGCACAGATTTTTCTTAAATTAAAAAATACAATAAGCAGATCAACACACCACACTAACCATGAAAAGACAGACTGCCAAAGAGTTAAAACAAAAATATGTATTTTATCAACAATGATAACAGCTGAAAAACAAAGCTACTACAGGATAAATACAAAAATTTGAGTTACATATTAAAAGCATTAAATTTTTTCACAAGCATGCTGTACGAGCAGAGAAAGAATGTTCTGCAAGCCAGAGAGAGCCACTTCTCACTGACCAGAGCCTGGTTTGAAGTTTAATGAAACACTGTTGATACAGAACCTCTGCCCAGAAGGTGTGGGTCCATCATCAAACACATGGCCTAGATGGGCATCACACTGCAAAAGAAATTATCACCATTTTATTATTGTATTGCTACAAAATGACAGAATCATTTAGGTTGGGAAAGACCTGTCATTCATAGAGCCCATCTTTGACTGATCACCACCGTGGCACTAATTATCATGTCCAGTGGTTTCCTGAACACCTTCAGGGATGATGACTCCACCACCTTCCTCAGCAGTCCATTCCAAAGCTTAACAACCCTTTTCATGAAGAAATTCCTGCTAATGTCCAGCCTGAACCTGCCTGGTACAGCCTGAGGCCATGTCCTCTTGTCCTGTCTCCAGCTGCCTGGGAGAAGAGTCCAAACCCCACCTGGCTGCACCTTCCTTTCAGGCAGTTGTAGAGAGTGGTAAAGGTCACCCCTGAGCTTCCTTTTCTCCAGGCTAAACATCCCCAGCTCCTTCAGCTTCTCCTCCATCAGATTGTGCTCCAGACCCTTCCCCAGCTCCACTGCCCTTCTCTGGACATTCTCCAACACCTCAATGTCCTTCCTGAACTGAGGGGCCCAGAACTCAACCCAGAACTCAAGGTGTGGCCTCACCAGTGCTGAGTACAGGGGGATGGTCCCTGCCCTGGTCCTGCTGGCCACTCTGTTGCTGATCCAGGCCAGGATGCCTTTGGCCTTCTTGGCCACCTGGGCACTCTCTGTCTCATGTTCAGCTGCTGTTGACCAGCACCCCCAGGACCTTTTCCTCCAGGCATCTTTCCAGCCACTCTGCCCCAGCCTGTAGCTGCAGGGGTTGTTGTGACCCAAGGGCAGGAGCAGGCCCAGGCACTTGGCCTTGTTGTACCTCAGAGCTCTGGGCTCTCCCCATCAATGCAGCCTGTCCAGATCCCCTGCAGAGCCTTCCTGCCCTCCAGCAGCTCAACATTCCCACCCAGCTCGCTGTGTCTGCAAACTGACTGGGGGTGCCCTGGATCCCCTCATGGGGATCATTGATAAAGGTATTAAACAGAGCTGGTGCCAGCACTGAGGCCTGGGGAGCACTGCTGGTGACCAGAAACCATTGGCATTGCATTATTATCATTGGAATTATGGACCAACATTATGCTGGTACCTACTGTGCTATCCTGAATTAAGAAACTTCCATGATTAAATCACTGTTGAGATGTGTGAGTGAGAGATTCCTGGGGAGTGACAAGGAATCACTTTTTGTCAGTGGGCAAGTATCTGCCCAAGTATCCAAGTATCTCACAGATCAACTGAGGATTCCCCTCTTAAATTACTGAGGTGAAATAATTAGACACAGTACAGCTCTCAGTGACATTATAAAATTAGAAGGTCTTCAGCTGGGGTTCTTGAAGGTGCTTGCTTCATATGGCTGCAAATGTGAACTCTTCCAAGATAATGGACTGCAGCGAATGCTTGTTACATTTGCAGATGTACCTAAGCCAGCTGCAAGCACACTGAAGGACAGCGTTAACAATCTTAACAGTTTACAAAAACAGACACACAGACAAAAAAAACAAAACAAAACAAAATCCAAGATGCAATTTATTAAATTCAATTGCATACTTTTCTACTTTAACAGAAGTAAAAAACAGATTCAGGGTTGGGAAGAAATGGTTAAGGGTGGCAGCCGTTTAGAAAAACAACCTGGGTATTACAGGAGATCCCAAAATAAATATGTGTCTGTGTAATATGGTCTGGGGAAAGGTGAAGGTGTAAGAACAGGAACACCATTTCTGAAACACCTGGACAGCCTCTAACCCCTGCTGCAGGCTGGGCCCAGCTGCAGTGCTATGTCCAACCTTGCACTCTACTACAAGAAGGAAAAGGGTCAATTGGGAAGGATGCAAAACAGAGCAACAGGATGGTGAGCACACTAAAAAGCACTGCATAAAAAGGAACAGTTGAAGGAACTGGACCTTTCTAGTCTAGAGAAGAGATGAGTGAGGGAGTCAAACTAGCTAGAAAAAAAATAGAAGGATAGCTTCTGTGAAACAAGAGAATCCACAAAAAACAGCTGTGGAGATGGAGAGCACAGCTACCACCCTGCAGGGCAAATAGTAATGGCTGCAAATGGCTTCAAGGGCTGGTGTCTCAATCTCTGCATATTTTAAGAACATCTACAGCAAATATTTAGCAAGGCTGAACGAGGAAGAACTGTCCCTGGCCAAATGCATGGAACCTATCTCAGAGTCTCTTCTACCATCTCTTGTCACACCTTGCAGCACACCTTGAGTAAATTTTCTGTGTAAGCTCCAGCCTTTGGCCATACATACACAATTGCTTTCCCCAGTCACATACTTTTCTTCACCCCAGACTAAGAAAGAATGGCTCCAGTGATACTGCAATTCTCACTGTTGTATTTAGGTAGATTCATTCATGGGCACAAAGAAAACTTATCTGCTAAGTTTGTGTCTTTGTGTATCATCTCCAAAATAAACATACCTGTTTGCAGACAACTTCAGTTCTTCTTGACCCCAGTGAGTTATCTGGTCGTCTCACAATATTGGTATTACTTTCATCTCTGCCACAAGTACCATAAGCCTCAGAAAAAGATGGCCATCCAGTCCCAGAATTGTACTTCTTCTCTGAGCTATAGTGGAAACCAGATCTTCTTGTTAGTTAATAACAGAGATGTTACAAAAGAGTCTGCTTCTATTAAGAATCTTGGCTTCTTCCCTCATTCCTATGTTGTACCAATATTAATATTTGGCACAGTAGAAGTTTTCTCATTGGCATTGAGCTGTGCTGGAAACTCTTTTCCAAAGGGAATTCTCAATCAGCTCACAACAGGAGACTTTGCCTCACTGTTTCTATTTCAGCGTCAGGTTGGTATTTAGTAAAGCTTAGAAAAGAGGTTTTTTTTCTGACAACTATGCTATACTAACATCATGCTATAGTGTTTAGCTGAATTACACCTACACAGCTGCAGTTTGAAGCCTGGCTCAATCCAGCAATCTCAGAGAAGAGAGTTTACAGGAAGAAACAAAGAATAGACAAAGGCTGGGCTGGCCCACCAGACCAGGCTCGTGCCTGATGATGATAGAAGCTTTGTCTTGCAGTCAGCCATCAAGCTGGTTTGAAAAATCAAACAGAGCCTTGCTCAAACCATCAATCAACCAATGACAAATCCTCACAGCACAAAGATCTACTTCCCAAGAGATAATCACAGCCAAAAGAAACAGTACAACAGACTGTCAGCTTGTGGGTGCCTCCTGTTAATATCCAGGGTGACCAACACTGTTTAGCTGCATATTAAACCTAGAGTATGTTGGTAAATATGATCAAAAGATATTTTAGGGATTTGGTACAGAAATGAGATAATGCCTTTTGTTTAAACTTGTGCAAGCTTTGACAGCAATATAAGCCTTCTCTTATCAAAGAGGGACTTAGCGTGAGTTAGAACAAAAAATGAATATAGGTTCACATACTTCTGAGATAAGTGGTCTGGAGACTCACCACAACCATTTCCTCACGATTTCTCATGGTTTTTTCCCAGTTTTGCAAACCCAATGCTTTTACTGGCATCTAGTGGTGGATGGAGACATCAGCTCCACTAGCAGCTCTTGATCAAGGGGGTTGAAACGTTAGTTACGACAGAATTTAAAACAACTATGCAATATATATATAATGTATATTTTGGTGGGTTGTTCACATGGCGAAGAAAAATCTTAGAATCTTAATTGCAGTGCCTTTTAGAAAGATAAGGCAAACAAACCGGACAAAAAGCGTTAAAAATCCAACCCAAAGAACAGTGCACGAGTCAGCATTTTTATAATCATCTGCACAGGGCTGTGTGAGTGATGCAGCTGTGGCAATAAAGAGGATTGGCTAGCACAGAATGACCAAGGACTAGTTTTTGTGTGGGCTGTTGCTTAGTCATTTACATCAACACACAGATAGCCATGAGAAATGTTCTCCTTCCCCTCCTCTCCATAAAATTGGAGAGAAATAGGACACAGCACAGGGGCAGCCTGCTCTGAAGCAAATGCAGTTTGCAGACCCTGGGCTTGTACGTCAAGGTCCTTAGGGCTCCAGGCCTGTTTCTTTCCAGCTAAAGAAGGCTCCCTGCTTTCCCTGCCACAAAACCACATGAACACTGTCCCTGCCAGCCACAAAGTCCCCAAGAATGACCTGGGGGACACATATTCATACATGACTTCTGAGCTTCCCTGACATACATCTGTCCTGTTTCTTTTTTATCAAAACTCTTTAATTTAGGACACAGGAATCCTTATGTTTATTCACACATAGATACAAAGATCCTCTTTGAAAACCCACAGAGTCAAGGAAGGTCTTTACCATTGCATGGGTTTTGCATCTGACCCTGACTGACTCTGTCCCTTACATGCCACTCACAATACTTAAGTTTATTGTAGATGTTTTCCACTGCTAAAGGAACAATCTTTTGAGCTGTTAAACTAGCTCTCAACAGAAATGGTCTCTGTGTGGTTTTATTAACAGTAATGTCACTTAGATTCCCTAATAGAAACATTTTAGTACCCAAAAATATTGCTGTTCAAGATCATATTTGTCCTTTGAAGTATTTCACCACTTAATTTATGGATAAATGGACTTTCCCTAAACATATGCATTAGATTAGACCTCGACACACCATTCCTCCAGCACATGTCATTTACTTTGATCCCTGTTTCAGTTGTCCTGGATGGAATCCAGATAATTCTAAAAAGTGCTTTTTGCTGTATGAATCTCAGCTGTAGGTTTATGGTTTGATGAAGGTTTGAGATTTCATTAAAGGACCACAATTTGCTACCTATAAAACTTAGGGGTTTGTTCCATGTATTTCCAGCTCTTTCAAATGTATATTTGGTAGCAGATGGTACTAAATTCTGATATAAATGCATACACACATGTGTCAAAGAAAGGAAGAAATACTTCATGTTTACCTGTAGCTAATGATCTAATGCATTTGAAAAAAAAAACCCAAAATAACAAGAACATTTTTAATGGACTAGGAAATAAATATGATTAATTAATATCTTATCCAATACCATTTCTCCCCCTCATTGCTTGTGTTCTCCACAGCATAATATCTCCATGGAAAATATATTTTCAGACGGCTTTTCATATATAATAGTTCCCTTTTTTCTTACAAGCTTTTTTGTTTTTCCTGAAAGTTTGGCCTTTTTTGTCTGTGAGGCTTGGCGTTATCTTGTGCTGCAAAGAAAAGTGCTTATATTCTCTGAGAGCTGGATAGTGCAAAGGGCAGCCTGACTGTTTGGTTATATTGCTGTTTTGTCACTAGTTTAACAACAGAAGCAATTCCCTCCAGTGTTTGTCTCTCTTCATGTTGGCCTGTCAATATCAATTGTCTGATATAAAAGGCACTCAAATTAAGGGAAAATCTGAAGGAGTGGAAGGAACTCTTCCACAGCTTCGTACTTTACAATTTCTCTAATTTATCTGAATTTTCCAGAGGTGTTTTTAGGTTTTAAATTTTTCTTTAGAATATTTAGTAATGCTGAGCTAACATCAGAGATGAATTTATTTAGAAGTATTCATTAGCAAACCTCTATGGAAAATTATACATTTCAGCAAAAGCACGTTTGCATAACAGTAGTTTTCTGCACTTGGCCAAAGGAAAACTAATTGTACACAATTATAATTTAATTGCTTTGTTTAGGTTTATTTTCAATACATCCATTACATTTTCCCCTCCTTTCTTACTATCCAGATCTTTTGATCCTTAATGTCCCATTTGAAGTTCTGATCTGTGATTCATCCTTTATATCAGCCATATTTCATTCAATTCTCAGTTGGGAATAAATAAGGGCTATTTTCTAGACCAAAAATATGAGAAACTGTCTTTCCTGGTTCAGTTACAGAGAACAGAACATCCTCTGTACATCCTACTCCAAGGCACTCTATTTCCTTTTACTTAGACATTAATGAAGTTGCAAAATATACAGTATTGTAAAGAGCACAGAGGTTAACTGTGCCATCACTTGCAGCCAGGCTTTAAAAAGTAGATGTAACCAAAAAGGCAAGAATAGTGGAATTTAATTTAGGGAAAAGGAGGGGGTAGGGGTGAAGAGAAAGTCTCAGCTGGAGTGTGAGGGACCCAGCCATGAGAACATCACAACAGTTGACAAAGGCAGACCAAGGTCTCCCCAGCCCAGCAGCACAAGTGGCAGAAGAGGAGTATGGAAAAGCAGAAGAACAGAGTAAACACACAGTGATACTCATGCATAAATACATGCATTTTGCAGCAGCTTGTGGCTTAAGGACCTCTTAAACAGAGAATGATTATCAACTAAAAACAAGTGTGTCAGGAGAAACAGGCAGACTACAGCACGAGAGCTACAGTGTGCTGGCCACTGGAAATCCTCATCAGCTCAAAGAAAAGGCATACCATGTATCTGTGTCACCACAGGCATCCTGGAAGACTTACACACAGCACTTGGGCGCCAAGGGATTGTTCTTCTGACCAATACTTTCCATGCCATTCATGCAAAGACATTGCCCTTCCTGCCACAATCAGTTAAAGACACTGAAATCCAGAGGATGTTACCTGAAGAGGGGGGCATTGCAGCACATGCAGCAGTATATTCCTGATTCTGTGTTATTCAGATAGATCCCACTGAATGGCTTTTAAAATAAGAAGGAAAAAAGAGAAGTTAATAATGTAGGTCTTTAAAAGCTCACCATCTGGAAGAAGCATGTAGGAATCAGATTCATAACAGGAGAAAAACCATAAAAGGAAGGCTTTGCAGGGGGGCTTTGAAGAACAAACATTAGCAGCCCGAAGAAATGAAGGGGAGGATGCCTTTGGATTAGTACTGAAGACTATCCCCTACCCCCACAAACTTTGAGACCAGTCAGATGCATAAATCATCCAGGTACCAAGGACGGAGTCATGACCTTCAAGAAACTGGTGAAATGTGCAGGATCCCAAAGGCCAGGGCTCTGCTATGGACTGCCACAACTTTAAAGTGGCTTTACAAAGGGAGTCCCCTCCTTCCTGCATGGTCTGGTACTGGGATCCTTATTTTACAGATATGGATTTGGGCACAGATCACATGGCACATGCTCCACGTGTGCAGAAGTCCTGTCTCTGGGCTAGGGACAACCAGCACTCCACCCACAATGCTCCCTGGCTTCCTTCACAGAAGTGGGAACATGTGGGTGGGTGATCTAGCACCAGAGGGAGAAACCATCTCCTGAAGGGAGCACTATGTTTAAGATTTCCATGGCTAATCTACATATGGTCATAAAAAAGAGACTACAGGATAAAAAATGATCTCCCTGTCCTCCGAACGGGAGTCTACTCCCACCAGACAAACAGTTGATCTGGCAGCAAAGTATCCCAGAAAAAAAGCCCCAGTAAAATATGAAAAGAATGCAAGAATGTTTTTCATCTGCAAAACAGTCTGGATCAGAACAAAATCCACCCAGTTCCGTATGTTGAGTCTAACTTTCATCCACAGGAAGGCAGGGGAAATCCTGTGAAGAAGCTGAGTGGTGACAGCTCCCCAAGGCAGGTTTTTCTGTGCCCAGCAGGCAGAGGAGAGGGCTCACCCTTGGACAGCCTTAGCACTTTTCCTCACCGGTTCAGTTCCTTTTTCTCGTGTAATACGGAATTGCTCCGGAGTCAGTTTTTTTTTCCAGTCTGTAGCAGCAGCTGCTTCAGCTTGTTTAGTGAGGGGGTCTGTGTCTTCAATTAGATATAAAAAGATAATTTAGTAAAATAGCTTAGATTCCATTGATGCTTTCCATCATCATCTCAGTTCTCCAAAAGTTTCTATGGGTACAGACAAAGCACAAAGGGCAGTTCAGGGGCATGTTTAGGACTTTGCATCTGCTTTCCATTTGGTGTGCTACATCCAGAGAGCAGCTCCAGCAAATCCCTTGGGAAGGCTTGTAAAGGAAATGGGTACCTATGACCCCAGGCAGCCCCCACTCTCCCAGCACAGCCCTCTGCCCTGGCTCAGGATAACTGCTGGTCTGCCGGTGCTCCTCCTTCACCCCTGGATATCACTAAAAGGTTTGGCAAATCTCTTGGAAAGCCTCAGAAATCAGAAGTAACGTTCACCTGTGGGCTGTGGAACACTGGCAACTTCCACAGGCCCCAGTGAAAAGTGGTGCTAAGGAGGAGGACTGGAAGAAAACAACACCTACAGCCCAAGAGAAATGGGGCCATAGTCAAGTGAGGGACACACAACAGCAGGGCAGAAGTCACCCATCATGGTGCAAACCTCCAGCAACATATCCTGTGAGTCTATACACACCAGAACACTTATGGTGGTACAGGATTGGCAAAGAATTAACAGACTGGCTAAAAAACAGCGAGTAAAATAGCTTAATACCTTCCTAATCAAAAAGTCTGAGGTGGGGAACTACCTCCCAGCCTGTTTCCCATCAGCACGGGATCCCTGATAAACAATCAGCTTCTGAGGAACGAACGCTTGCCTGAATTCATCTCTTGCNGATAGTTTAATCAAAAACCTAGAGTTTAGCCTGCCAGTTCAAGACAAAAACCTACAGCACGCTAACGCAGCCCTTCCCAAGTGGCCAGGAGCCGGCGAGCACGGATCCTCTCCCCCTCCCCAGGCGGGGGTACCTGAGCCTGTGCGCGCAGCGCGGGCGGCGCTCGGCAGCGGGGAGCGGAGCAGGAGCAGCCGGCGGCGGCTCCCGAGCATCCTCCCGAGCATCCTCCCGAGCGGACGGGCCGCCATGGCGGCGGGGCGGGACCGGGGGGGACGCCGGCCGTGCGCGGTCCCTGCGTTCCACCTAAAGAATCAGACCTCATAAAAGCATTGAGTAAAGCATCCGCTTAAATGCCGATGCGACATTTGCAGGTAAAGGTTTCAATCACTTCTTACCAAGACCAGCTTAAAAATGAAGACTCGCTGCAACTGTAAACATTACAAAATCTTGTTGAGACATTTGCTTGCAGCCATCCTAGGTTGTTTTTAAGGAGAACGGGTCTTGTACTCGCATGCAGAAGCGCTCTTGCTGTCCTGGATGCGTGTTGCAGGCACTGCTCTCAGCGCTGTTGATCGAGGAATGAAGGAGCTGTGCTATCTGAGGGTTTCCTGCTTTCATGGGGTGATTTGCAGTCACAGCTGCCTTGGCTTGGCCTATAAATATACCTGCAATAGGACACGTGTGTTCGCTTGGCAGCCTGTCCTTAAAAGGTAGACCTAAGCACGAGTTTGCTTTCTGGGTTAAGCCTTAATGCTACTGCCTGCTTTTCTTCCAATAGTAATATTTCTGATTTGGAATTAGTTTATCATTTCAGAAGGATGCAGAAGGAAGTGTTTTGATTACATTGGATAACAAAGCTAATAATGATGTTTAATACAGATTTACTTTCTTTAATTCTTCTAGCCTAATTCGAAAAGCCAAAAAATAGCCTTGCGTGATCAGTTCTGTATATACACATTTGTGTTGAACCATCCTTATGCCTAAGACAGTGAGTTCATGGCAGCTGAGGACATCCAACACAGCATCTGATCAGTGCCACGGCTGTAATCACTGCCTGTGCTTGGATCCACAGAGTATTGCCCCAAAGGATGGATATCAGCAAGGCTCCTCCGAGGTGCATTCACTGTCGGGAGGGGCGGGGCACAGCTGATTTATGGCTCTCTCCTGTGTAATAAGACACGGTGGAGTGAAGCCAGAGTACCTGGATAAAAATCCTGGAGATGTGATGCCGGTGAGTCTTCAGGACTGTGGTTCAGGATGTTAGGAGAGTAGTGCTGCTGGTAGGGAGGAGAGAGCTTTGCCACCCTGCTTTGGTGCTGGCAGAAGGCAGCATCCATGCAGAGGGACAACATTTTTCCATGTTCGGCCATTTCGGCAAGTGATGATCCTGTGATCTTTCCAAATACTTTCTACCTTACCCCTATGGCATCTTATATCAGTCACTTAGCCATGGTTTAGGAGGGACTTGGAACAGGTTAGGGAGCCTTTGGTAAGGAGAGACCCAATCTGATACTTTCCCAGTTCTGGCAAGTGGCTTAGGGCTAGAAAGTGGTAGCAGGTGATGATGTCACTCCCGGCCTCTGTCTCTGGTTCAGCTGTAGAAAAGAGGCATTTTCCTCACATTCCTGGTCTTAATCTCACTCAGATGGTGTTTGCTCCTGAAGAGGACAGGTAATCAATAGAGTTCTCCTTAAATTATCTGAGAAATGAAGGAGGGTGAGAGAAAGTGGTTAGTCCTGAAACTTGCATGTTTTCATGTAATTGACATTGATTTAGCTGGTGCTTTTTTTAAAGACAAAATTAAATAAAAAATGAACTATCAGTATCTTTCTTGCAGGTCTCTGTAACTGGTACCATCCCAAAATGCAGCAGTTTGAGGCAGTGGGAACTCAACCAACACAGGTCTGCTGCTGTACCATTTTCCTCAGATTCTGGAGGAGGGAAGTAGGGGTCTGGGGGGCAGTGGGAGCAGAAAGAGCACAAGGCATCAGGCTCATCAGCCTAAGTCTCATCATCCTCTCAGTTACCCAGTTCACTACAAGCCTTGATTAAAATGAGGGGGGTGGTGGAAGAGGCAGATCCCATTCATCCCAACAACTGTGATCCATATTTGAGGTGGTGCATGGCAGACCAGGAGAAAATCCTCCATTTTCCCCTGAAACAGAAGCCTGACCTGCAGTCATGCAAAGCAGCATGACAGGTCTTCCTCAAGTGGAAAACAACCCCCCCAGCTGGAGGTAATTCATTTTTCAGATCTTCAGTGCTGAAAAACCAAATCATTGTCCTGTCATGCCTGTAATGTTGCCTCCCATGGTTACAGCACACACCAAGCCATGTAGCTAGGCAGACATCCGGCCTGCCTTTCTCCCCATAGACTGTTCTGAAAGCCAATTATACTGTTACCTAATTTTCCTCCTATTTTTTTTTCTCCCTTATGCACAAGGGAAAGCATTTAAAAATCTCCCCTAGCTACATTATGTAAATTTTCAAGTAAATTCTCCCTGAGTTGTAATTCAGCAGATTTAGTGTTAAAAATGTCTCCTGTCTCTAGCATGTACACAGGCTGCATCCAGGGAAGGGTCAGTGTCCCACACTGCACAGTGTCCCATTAGACACGTGTAGATGGGGAGAAGCTCCTCAGCTCCTCCTGTAGTGTGGCTCTGTGCCGAGGCAGCAGCAACATCACATGTTGCAAGAGCAGAAGGGAAGAGGGAAGCAGTCACAGTCCAGACTATCCTGTTAATATTTATTCGGGCTCCAGCCATTTTCCAGCTCAGGCTCTGTCTTGACTGACGGCCGTGGGCACAAGCAGAGCATCACATAATGCCTGCACTGGCAGATACTGAGCACTCAGCCAGGCAGCAACGAGGTGCAGAAGTGAAAAACGCCCTGCTCAAATTCAAACCTCTGCTTACACAGCTTTTGTTAATAAAGCCCCTTGACATTACCATGTATGGAAGAAAACACTGAAATTGTGGTGGTTTTATTTTGTATGCATTTGTATGCAATCGGTTTTCCTCTGCTCTCTTTGTCAGACCTAATGTATGTCCCCTCCTATGGAGTGGTTCCAGTGACACACATGGGAGCTCACTAATGCAACAATTTGTCTTGGACCTGTCATATGTAGGGGTGCTGTGTGCCCAGGTGCCTGGGGAGTGAAGAACAGGGGCTGGCATAAGCCCTTCAGTGGTGGGTTGCATCTGTGGGGGGCTCTGTTTCCTCCATGGAAACCATCAATGCTTTTGTAAGAGATACTGCAGGAACTCCACATCCTTCCTCAGCAGAGTCTTCTCTCTCCTCTAATAGACTTGATACAGCTCCACAGCCAGCCTCTAGCCACTCAGGTGTGATGAAACTATGAGCTCTTGGTATATGGAGATACAGTTTCCACATGGAAGCACTATCTAAAGATATGTGGTAGTGCTCTGATGCTGAATTCCAGTGATGGAAAGGGATTTTGGCAAAATTTATCAGAAGCAGAAGTGTCAGAGTACCTTGGAAAAGGATACTGCTGGTTTTCAGAGACACGTAGACACTGAATGCAGATCTGAACCTCCCTCAAGCTGATCTGTGCATTCTGCTTAGATTCTTTTATGGAGCAGCCTGATGTGAGTCAGGTCAAAGACATCATCAGAATTAATGAACACATAACTTCTCACTTTGTTTGCTTTATGGTTTAGTATCTCTTTTTGCTAATCATAAGCTATAGGACACCTGATTATTCTAACCTTTGTTTTTGGAAAGTAATAGGTCATATTTGTGGGCTAGCTTAAATGGGAGCCTTCTCTTGGAGTCTAAGGGTGGAATTTGAACAGAACAGGACAGAATAGAATAGAATAGTTCCAGATGGAAGACACCTGTGGGTTTGGTCCACTGTGACAAATGTTTTGAGTTAAATTAGACCAAATGCCCTCCATAGGTCCTGTTCAGTATAAATTATACTATACTCAAAATGCTTTGAGAAATTTCTTGCATAACAAGTGAAGGCATGAATTCAAAGTTAAATGGGTAGTTTGCAATCACTCCTTGATAGAAAACTCAACCCTGCAATTGAGCCATTGGTTAGCTAAAAGTAGAAATGCAGTCTGGTATGGAGTATGTGAATCTTCAGGGGCAGCTATTGGGAAGCAACAGATCCAGGCTATTTCTCTGCATTGCCTTATGCATCTCCCATATCACACCATCCAGTTCCGTGAGCCATACAGACAGTAATAATACATTCCACAAATTTGTGTGTGATTTCTTATCCCTTTTATCCCAAGGTAGTGAAGAACTGAGATGGTTCTTCCACACAGTACCCAAAGTCTGAACAGAAGATTGAATGAACACTTATTTAGCAGCAACTGCCATAGCAGCAACTTTCTGTAGGTTATCTTAATGGATTTATCACCCTGAACTAAGCCCTGACCATCTGTTCTATTCTCTCATTACAAACACAGAAAAAGTTAATTCATGATTGCATCATAAAAAAGTAAAATATAAATGATTTAAGAGTAGGGCATGCTTCACACTCTGATTAGGAAAATTACTCTCTTCCATAGAGTTTGCCTTTTTCCCAGCAAATGGGAATTACTGAGGAATGGGGCTTACTAGAACAAGTTTTATTCCCACTCATTCATCTGAGATGTATTTTTAAATTTGGAATTCATGTAAGTGAAGCTGTGAGTCTTCTTTCCTTCTCTCTTAGGTGAACCCCCAAAGATTTATTTCCGTTGGAAAAACTAGCATTCTGTTCTCAAGGCATGAGCTGGTTTTCCATTTCATGAAAATGGAAGGACCTGGTGGGAGTCTGGCCCAGCATACCCTGCTCCCACTGGAGCAGGAGTTGGGTTTCTTTTCTAGGACCTATCTGAGCAACTCTGACCTGAGCAAAAACATATCCAGCTTCATATGATATAAAATCTGGCCAGATCTGTGGGGACAACCTACTTATGTGGGAACCTTGGGTGAGGAGCTTTTTAAAAGGCAGAGTGTACTGAGTCAGTGCTGCTGTGGTAGATGTTTTTGTCCATATCTGCTCTTTAGGAAGAGGGTAGAAAGGATCAGAGCAGGCTCTGTGTTTCACATGGACCTCTTGTTTCTACACCATACTGTCATTCATCTAGCAAGAAAAATTCTGATAGGCCAGGTATTGCTAGCTCATTTGTTAGTGAATTGCTTTAATTTCTGAGTGTCAAACAAAGATATCTCCCCACCATCCCTAACATCCAGCAGTGTTTCAGTATCAAAACTGAGCGTGGACCTGACTGAAACCTGTGCTGCTCTCTACTGTGAATTTCTGTGGTCAGCAAATACACAGCAAGTGGCAACAATGCACTGAATTAGTGGCAGCCCCTGGATGAGGTACTGGAACAGGTTCCCCTGTGAAGCTGTGGATGTCCCATCCCTATAAGTGTTCAAGGTCAGGTTGGATGGTGCTTGGGACAACTTGGTCTAGTGGAAGGTGTCCCTGCCAACTGTGGGGGTTGGAATGAGATGATCTTTAGGAGCCCTCCCAATTCAAACCATTCAAGGATTCTGTGACTCCCATCCCTCCTCTACTGCATGGTAAAAAATGCTACAGACTAATCCCTGTGTAAAAAACTCCAGATTTCTGACCAGAGGTTTTGCTCTGAAGAAGGCACCCTGAGCATTGGACCAGTGTGATCCTTGGCACATGGAACCCTGCATCCTGAGCTCACCCTGCATTTCATTTGTGTTTTAGACCTGTACCACATGCCACACAGTTCTTGGCTTGCAGAAACTGCAGTGAGCTTAGTTAGACCCAACATTAAATTTGGCCCAGTGCTGCTAAGTCCAAGTCCCCGCCAGTCCCTGATATTGTCTTGTCATTGGGAGTTCCTGAAGAATTTTAGTACCTGAATAGCCCAATATTTGGGCTTAAAGTCCCTGACTTTTTTGCACATATTTATACCTAGGAGCCAGCCTTTAATCACCTAGTTCTCTCTTTGGTAATGCAGCTCCCATTAATGGCAGGTGAATCTCAGATTAAACCTACTTACATTAGAAGTCTGCAGAAAAAACAGTGTAATGAAAAGAAACTGGCACTCACAGCATGTGATTCTTCTGTATGATCTACCACAGATAAACTGTGTCTTAAGAGTGCCCATTTGTCAGAGAATTCTCCAACTTTGGAAATTAGGTATCATTACGAACATCTGTTATATCTTGGGACACTCAGCAGACCTCCAGTCTTTCATAATATGTTCCCTAATGCCAATTAAAACTAATGACTTGACATTTTGAAAAGCCTTTTGACTCTTTTAATATCTTTTTGACACCTGGCCTTTAAGGAATCTTCTTTCAGACTGTGTCACTAAAAGCACCTTGTTCAGAGGAGCTCATACTAAAAAGGAATTAAAAACATGCCATGGTGTGGAGGTTTTTGTTCAAATCCTTCTTATCACTAGGAAGAATTGCTGATCTGTAGAAAAAGGTTTGCTGATTTTGAATGGGATAGAGTTAATCTATTTCACAGTAGCTGGTATGGGGCTGTGTTTTGGTTTTGTGCTGGAGACATTGTTGATAACACGGGGACGTGTTTGTTACTGCTGAGCAGCTCTTACACAGCACTAAGGCCTTTTCTGCACCTTACTCCACCTGTGAGTGGGCTGGGATTGCACAAGAACCTGTGAGGGAACAGAGCCAGGACACTGACCCCAAGTGACCAGAGGCATATTCCATAACATACAGCATCATGCTCCATATATAAAATGGGGGAGAAGGAGGAAGGGGGAGGACATTCAGAGTGATGTCCTTTATGGTATTGGTGGAGGTCCACTCCCTGTAAGTGTTTAGAAAAGACTGGACATGGTGCTTAGAACCATGGTCTAACTGACTTGGTGGTTTCTGGTTGCAGGTTGGACTCAGAGATCTCAGAGGTCTTTTCCAGCACAACTGGTTCTGTGATTCTGTGATTCTGTTTGTCTTACCAAGCCACTGTTAACACGTGATGGAGCCTGTTCTCCTTGGGATGGCTGAATACCTGCCTGGCCATGGGAAATGGTGAATGAATTCCTAGTGTTGCTTTGCTTGCACCTGTAGCTTTTGTTTTGCCTATTAAACTGAATTTTCTGATTCTCTCCCCCCACTTACAGGAGGAGGAGTGCATGAGAGGCTGTGTAATATATATTATGTAATAATTCGTACTTATGTGAAATATATGTGTAATAAGTTGTGCCTGTTTTAAAAAAATCCTTTAAAGACTTACTTTGAAGGTGGCAGCCCGAAAAGATTGCTTCACAAAAATTACGAAATCAGGGAGGCAGTGGAGAGAAAAAAATAATTAACATGTTAAAAGATGTAGCTCCAGGATGATCACTCGATAAGGATCTACAATCAAGATAGTCAGGGTCATCAAAACATGAGCATCTCAATGCCGGTTCCCAGAAACAGCTTTGTCCAGCCCAGCACAGAGAAAGAGACTACATGAATACGTGAGGCAGAAAAAAATAGGAGAACCTCTGCCCCAGGCGAAAAAAACTATAAAAACCAATCTGATGGAGGCAGCATTTGTGAACAGAGGGGGTCTGACGCCATAGAGGTCAGACCAGAGTTCACCCAGTGCCGATCCCGGGCTCGACGCTGTCTCTTTGATTGTGGCTATCAGGGACCGTATCTCGGTCATGAAATAAAAATTCTATTTTTTTTATTATTAATTTGGCTGTATCATTTATTACCTATAACAGCTGTGTGGGGCTGGTGGCTGATGTTAAACCACAACAGGATGTAGATGAGAAAACACAAGAGATGAGTATCAGACACAGTAAGACAATCTAGGGATGTCTCCTGAGAAACCTGTCTCAAGAGAAAGCAAGAAACTGAGAACAGCAAGACTGCAAGCTGTGGGACCAGCAGGCACTGAGGTCTCTTGTTGGGTGGTTAGCTCAACCTTTCTTGCAACAAAAGAATGAAGTGACTTTGGAGCAGTTTCTGCTTCACAAGGACTCGGCACCATGTTTTACAGCAAACTTGCACAACACTGGCACCACAGAAAGGAAAGATGCTACACACTATGCAGCCTAGGGAGACTTTTGTTACTTTTATGCAGCATGGATGAGGGAGTGAAAACGAGCAGTGAGCAGCTCTTGCTGAAGAGTTTTTTTGTCTCTTATTTTAAAATAAGTAAAGAGATCCTGTGGAGCCCAAGCATTTGGTCTGCTGGAAGACAGGGTCTGCTGTGCTCACTTGCAAGGTAGGACCAGCATGAGGGGAGCTGGTTGTGGACAGCGTTTGAGTAGGTGAGTGTAGCCTGGGCAAAGGGCTGCATGAGTAGCAGGATCTGCTGCCTGCTCTGATATGATTATTCTTCTCATCTTGTTGTTTTCCCCCCAACATCTATCCAACTTCAAGTAAGAACTGGCTTCAATTTTGCTTTGTACAAGGTTTCCATAGATGGTGTCTTAGCATATCAGTGAGACATCAATGAGCTGGAAGAACTAGCTGGTTCATTACCATGCAAATAAGCTCACTCTTCAAGAAAGAAAAGCTTTTACTAGCTCCTTGTATCTCCAACACTCCAATTTCTTCCATGTCCTACAAATAATTTTTATAGGTCAAAGACATATATGTGTGTATATATGTGTATGTCTCTCCCCCGCTGTGTTTCGCTCATCCCTGTGCATACTCTACCTGTATGTGAATTCTAAATTTTGCCTGAGTGCCAGTGGACAAGGAAGGTCAGATAAAGTTATTCAACTATTTCTGATATCTTTCAGTGTCAGAGACAGTGTTTGTATAATAGAAAAATATTAAGATCATTAAGAGGGCTAAAGAGCTGTTAATTTATCTGCAAAGATCTGCTGTAGTAGCAGTTCTGGTGAACTGTCCCATGTATGGGACTGGTATCATGTCCCATATACACAGTTGTACTGCAAAGGCCATAGCCAGTGCTAGAGCAGAGTCCCTTGGCTGTTTCCCTCTAAACTATTTGGGAAGAGGTACAGCTGCCTGGGAGGAGAGGAGGTACAGTGGCACAGCTGTAGAGTTAGAGGGTTTGTGTATTGGATGCGCCAGTGGGTGGTTGTAGAGGTGTATCTGTGCTATGTGTTTTCATTTCTGTGTAAATGTGTTATTAAATCCCTAGACACATAGAAATCACCTCAGCTGTGAAGTGCTGAACCTAGCAGAGTACTCTGGAAACGCAGAAATGTATTTGAGCCATGTTCTTTACTTTCTCTATACTGACCATTTTTGGAGATAGGTTACTTTCTTGCATGGACTCCTGGCTTGAGCCTGTTTGTCCATTCTTACGCCTTCTTCTTCTACTTTGTTGCGATGTGTTTGGGCTTTTAATTACATGGCGATTTTTTTTTTTTCATTTTTTTCCACTCTTTTGAAGGAAAGAGAAAGGTAGTGCCAAAGAGTTCTTGGGAGAAGACCCTTGTATAAACCAGCAAGGGGGCTATGAATATAATAAATGTTTTAGTACACTTTTCTATCTTAACTAAGTTGACATGCCGGCCAGTAAATGTCTACTGCCTCTGCATTTTCCATTCTGACACTCTGTGTCAATAATGAGCTGGATTTACAGAGAAATGAATCATGTAGTAGAAGAGGTGCAGATCCATGCAAGGAAGCTGTAGATAAAATAATATGTCACCATTCAAAGCCCACGTTTACCATAAAAGACTTCTTTTTCCCTGAAGAAAGTTTAGTGAGAAAAGTAACAGAAAAATTTCCTCATGAATCTGATAAATTAATATGTATTTTGTTCTGAGAGCTCTGGATTCTTCTCAGGATCCAGAGTTTATCAGCAAAAGAGATTTCCTGGAGGAAGAGTTCATTTCAATTTCTATATGCACGGGAGTGCCTGGTTTGCGGGAGTGATGTCAAGCCAATGCTCTAGTTTAGCAGTGGGTAATCAGAAACCATTTGAAATGTCCCAAATATATAAGTTAAGTGTAATTTAACAACTAGCAGTTGTTCTCTGCTAGCATAAAATGAAACAAGTGTAAGTTAACCTCAGTGTTCCTACTGCTCAGGGACTGAGGGCTGTAGAAGAGAAGCATGGAAGAGCTGGTACTGCCAGCAATCTGTACTGCCTTGGCACCTGCTGGGGGAAGAGGAGTCCACTCCTGCAGTGGGGTGTTTACCAGAAACACTCCTCAGAAACAGGTCTCAGCCAAAAACTCATCTGCAGAGCCTGGAATTACTCCCTTAGCCACAATGGTCCCAGATACACAGAACAAGCAAAGGCAGAGGTTTGAAGGGCCAAAGCGTTAGACTCTCTCATACCAAAGTTGGAACTTACAATCCCATTGATACCACCATCAGTTCAGTCTGCTGCTTTACTGACTCACATTCATCAGACAGGTAGGAATCACACCTGACCTTTTATTAACACAGTCCAGATTTGTATTTCTTGATATGCAAATGTGCTATATATTAAGCATTGTGCTTTTCAATGCCAAATCAAAACTAAAATTCTTTTTAATGAGTAGTGGGGGCAGCAGGGTGTGTATGTGTGTGCATGTTTGGTGTGTCACTTGCAGATGCCTTGCAAGAGACCATGCAGGAAGCTAAGCAGGGTACTTCATCATTTCTGCACAGTCAATACTAAGCTGGGCAGTTCCCATGAAGAGGAGAAAAGAGTCTTCATGCACATAAGTCTTTCAGAAGCACAGACACCACAGTGAGGATGACTTGGGATGCCTCGTTAAAATCAGGATCTTCAGTTCTTATCACTGTCCTGGGATAACCATCTACATGCCCTCTCTTTCAAGAAGCTGAGCACATCTCATTTGGTATTCATTCTGCACAGCTGCTGACCATGAGGCCCATTTCTGTGTCATTGCCTGCTGGTTACAGCTGTGGAGGAATGAACCTTGTCTCAGTTCTTACCTTTGCTTAAGACAGCTTTTCACCTTGCAGAAGCGCACCTAATTATGAGGATCTTGTTCTAGGTAGGGCATAGTATCTACATTTTACAGTAGGTATTTACATGTCTAGGCAGTAAAATATAAGAACATTTCTGGAAGTGGGTATTGGAGACCCAGACTATTTTTTCCCAAAGGAAAAGCCTAATTGGTACTCTCAAACATTAAACTGAAGAGGTTGCTCAACTTTTCTGTTTCTGTAGTCTATTAATCCTGCATTCTTTTCTGCATGACAGCAGATCTTTAAAAAGGAATGCAGAGTGTTTAGTGGCCAGAACAGATCCTGAAATGAGGTAGCTGCAGACTGTTTTGTTTGTGCTTAGGAAGGCATCAAGCCTGACTCCTTCTCTATGACTGATCTGCCCAGTGAACTATTATGTAAAAGGAAATACGAGCCCTTCCCCATCTGCTCCTTAAATGAAGGTAGGGGATCAATTCCCTCAGGCACAGCCCAAGCCAAATGGTGTGTGCTGGGCATGTCCTGGGAATACTCACCCAGCTGAGCCCTGTAGAAATGTTTAAACATTTTGTTTTCTGATTCAGTTCTGGAATGAGTGTGAGCTGAGCTGCTCTTATCAAGGGTGGGGGGATTCTTCACTAGGCCATGGACACAATTACAGGTCCCTGATTAACATCAAATAAAAAATGCGGCATTTCTTGACATACTTGACAAATAAAGTGCAACTTTCAAAGTAACAATTTTAGATTGAAGTGTTTATATTCTACCTAGATCGTAAATCTGACATCCAAGTGCATTACAATTTTGAAGAGACAGAACTCAGACAGTATAAAATTCAAAACTGTGAAAGACATAAAACATTTTTGTATCCTACGTTTCTGGATCATCAAATTCTGCATTATACAATGCAGGGTATAGTATTTGGTTTTATTTGTTTAGATAATTGTTTTATGTAAAGTGAGTTTACATATCTAGAAATTTCCCAATTTTTATTTTGAAAAACTTCATTTTGTCTATTTTTTAAAATATTGATATTTATTGGAAACAACAGAAATTGCTTTCTTTTCAAGACCTCCTCAAACACAGTAAGTCATACTTTAACATTATGGTTCCAATACAAAATAATGAAATTCCAATGTAGGAAAACTATACAAAATGATAACTAGCAGGAAATTAAATCTTATTTTACTTCAATTTACTGGACTTTCAAAGTTGTGGGTTTCTATACCCAATCATACCTGTCACTGAAAGCATACGACTTTCCATCAGTCTCCTACCTGCTACATAGCAATGATAAGAAACACATCCTCACCTTTCTCTCAGTTTTGACAGCACATCCTGCATTTTGTTTCCAGATTTCTTTTTCATGCTGATGTCTAGAGGACTGCTGAACATAAGGTAAAAAAAATGAACATGAGGCCATATAAGCAAATTTACAACATAAATTTAGATAAAATGATCCCCTAAGGGCTACCAGGAAATCATGCTGTATGTCAGAGGAGGAAGGAGAGGGAGTGGTGGCATCATGCTCATGAGCAGTAATGAATAAACAGATACAAACCTCCTCCACAACCAAAGCAGTCAAGGCAAGTGACTGTGCTTATACAAACATAAAAAAGCTAAAAGAACACAGACTCAAAACTTTTTAATCACATTTTTGGTAGGCAGGAAGTAAATGCCTTGTGGTAGGTGTTCTGGTCTTCCGAAATTCAGAAAGAAATGTTGCCTGCACTGACCTAACTGCTGTACAGTACATTCTCTCAGTTTTTCACAGTAAACTCAATTGATAGTGGTGCTCTCTGAAATACTCCAGTACATTCCTGACAGTTTCACCAGGAAGTGTTCACCAGAGTGTTCTAGCCAGAGTTTTACCTCTCTTAAAAGCGCCGCCACTCTTCAGCAACACCACGTTACCCAAGGCTGCAAGAAACACAAATTCCCTGTGTAAAACTGCTGCCTTCTTGGGGTCCATTTTATCTTCAAGTCAAAAATAAAGAACTTAAACAGACCACAAGTACTAACTGATCAATCATCTGTCTTTCCTGTGCCAGGACAAACAGTATTTACTTTCATCCAGAGTATCCTATTATCTGTAAATACTAACTCTGCCAAGTTCTAAGAAATATAAATGGATTTTTTTTCTACAGAGGCTGAAAGTATACTGTTACTGTAGTTCTAGTTCTCAGTTCTTGGGTTATTTCACACAAAAATTGTCCAGTTATTTTTACGTGTCTTGTCATTTCATCAGATGTCACACTTTTTTGCTTTATGGACATGAAATTCCTATAAGTGTGCATGGGATTTGAAGGAAATTTAAAAAAATATGCTGCATTGGAATTTAACCTATGTAATAAGCACTGTAATGTTAGCACACACCAAATATTATTGATTACCAAAATTTAATCTATAATTTTGCAATTTAGTCTTAAAATACTACAAAAAATTAACAAAATTTCTAAGCACTGAAGCTAGATATCAAAACCACATTTAATTAAAGCTTTAAGACAACATACCAGATACACTTCTTTTTGATAGCTGGATATGAACCCCCTCATATTTCATAAATACAGCACTGCAAACATATTTAAAATATTTATTTTGGTGAAATTCATCAAGACGATTAAATAAATTTGTATTTATCAGCCTTTGCGCTTCCTTGTTTTAGCAAACGGCCTGGTTCAAACATTACATCTACAACATACTCTTGAAGAGGAAGCAGAAGCCCTTTGGGAGAGTATTCAACCAATTTAACTTCATTCCAAGCTCTGTTATACTTGCCACGAACTAAACTACAGCCAATGCCGATTCTGTCTGCTATCACCTGAAAAAGAAAGAAAAAGTAGTTAATAGCAGTTCATTCATGTAGCTTCTGTGATATACAGCAAGGCTCAGTGATGCTTAAAAAACAAAACAAACACCTGAAAGGCCTAGAGCTTTCTTGAAACAGACTTTATAAATTTCTCAAGTGTTCCAAACTTCAAACCTTTATTGTTGGTTTTGTGTAGAAAGTGTAGGCTTTTAAACGTTATTTCTCACATATCCTATGCACAACATGAAAAACATTCATTTTAACTCTTTTCAAACACTGATATATTTGTCACTGATTTGTCAGCCAGTCCTTCAGATCTCAAATGAAGTGTGACACCCACAGTACCCAGCAATGTTCTTTGTCTACTTGGAAGACTTATTTCTGAATAACATTTTGAAGTATATTCAAGAAATGAGGTGTAGGCACACTGCACACACATAGCTAAAATGAAATATTAAGTGAAAAATGTAACATTTTTATCAGTGTAAGTTTAGGACTGTTACTTCACTCCAAAGCACACTCCTTGCTTTTCAGCCCTGGAAATGTGGGAAGCAATGAAATGTGAGGCAAGTGTCTGCTAGATGAAACACCTGCCTTTCCTCTGGACTGCACTATCACAGACAGACCTATAATGGTTTCCAGCTACCAAACTGCTTTTTCAACACACATCTGCTGTGAAGGAATGAAATCCTGGAAGATTTTTAACTTGTTACAAATGGACAGATATCCATTGCTTGGAGTGCTGTGGCTTTAAGAGAGATGACCTGTCCCTACAAAAGTTTCTTAGGACAGTGGAACATAATTAATTCACACCCTCAGAATGTCATAAAATAAGTTGGAAACTTTCTCTCCCTATGGATATCATAAATTTAGGCTCATACTCTTTCCCTGTGTACTCTTTCCTGCTTAATGTGCTAGGCCCTTGTTTCTCTATTTCTTTCCTTTCAAGAAAGAGAAAAATTCAGCCAAGGAATTCAGCCAAGGAGAAAGGATGGGACAGATAACCAGGCTGCACCAGTACATCTTCATGTGAAGAAAGAAGAAATAAAACTTCCCAGTTTCTTCTAAGAAACTAGGACATAGAAGCTGTTCTATACTACCACAGAATACTGGATAGATACCAAATAAAAAATTGTTTCAACAAGTTTACATTTGCAGCATGGAAAAAGAAGGAAGCTGCATAATTCAATATTTTACAGTTTACAGAAAATGTAAAATGTTTTGACTCCAAATCAAATACTTTGGCTTTTTGCCATTTATCAAGTATTCTGCTGATATCACTTAAGACAATTTAATGACAACAAGAATGTTTACAGAAAGAAGCGATGCTGGCTTTCATTCACTGGGAAATCAACTTTGCTGTTGAAAAATTATGAAACTGTATACAAAAGATTTTACATGTATATAAATACTGTATTATACTGATTCAAATATACTTTGGTTTATATTATCCATTTAACAAGAATACGTTATGGTGCAAAATAAATGATAATGTACCTTGAAAAGTAAAGCTCTATGATAGAACGTCCCTCTTTTGATTTTCCCGATAGGCACAATGTTGCTTTTCAGTTCAAATTCTATTTCACTCATGTTAAGTTCCCAGCAGAAGTTATGTAGTTGCTCTACGTCAATAGAGCCACCCATCTTGTCTGCAACAAAGCTGTTCCAAATGCATAGAGGGATCAATTACATCTATAATTCCTCTTGTATTTATTGCAAAAAATGTAGCATAATAAAATGTATACAAGCAAGAAGTGAACAACCTTTAAGACTGTAATACTTTTTCTCCTTTTGCTTAATTAGTTTTTTTAATTTAGTAATTGGTATTTTAAATATGCTTATTGATAAATACATATAACCATGACTCAGGTCATTCATGTCATTTGTCACAGACCTAAACCAAGGTGCAAAAGCAGAGATTCTGGGGAGCTGTAGTATAGGCACAAAGTCCTCAGAAAAAGTCATCAATAACAGTGTAATTACTGAGAAAGTAATTACAGAAGCTGATGGTCATGTTTAAAGGTAACAGATTAGGTGAGTTACAAATGACAGTCTCCAGACCTATCATTTGTTTGAAATAGTAATAAAGGCATGAAAATACGTATGACAAAAATAAAGCCATAGGTTATGATCCCAACATAGAAAAGCAGCTGTATTCATTGAAGGCACTTATTTTCTACATGTGCTTTCTTCTATTGAAGCCAGTATTTTGGGGGTGAGCAGTATTTATCCATTAAAATAAATGGCTCAGAAACAGAAACAGATCAGAACTCACTGTCAGTGCAAGCTCTGCCAAAAGCACATCTTTTGGGGGCCTGTGCACGGGACCAAGCCCTGGTTTGTAAGTCTCCCCATACACACACACCTTCATCTCCCCTGTGCAGGGTCACTGTATGTAAAGACCTTTGTTCCCCTCACTGTCTCAGCCACAGGGAAAAAGGTTATTGAGATCTCTCACTCTGGACAAGATGTCGCAGAGGTGACATGAAAATCACAAGCTATTGCTTCAGACAGGGAGTTAAAACCTTCATCCCCTCCTCTGCAGAAGCAGTGGAAGTGTTCCTCTGCCCAGCACAAGCAAGGCAACCTCCGAGGCCTCACTTTTCAAAATTTAGAGTTGAGGAAGCATTGGTTGCAATAGCATGGGCACAGGGAGCTATCACCAAGCATGTCAGACAGGCTATCTTGAAGCTGGGAATTACTGGCTGAAGCTGAGAAAGTGTGGGGCTCGAGGCAGTCCCTTGTGCTGTGTGTGCCCATGGCCAGCCCTCATTAAAGAGAGCAATGCTGTTCCAGCCAACGTGCTCACCATCACACAAAGGTGTGCTGTGTTTGTTCCAAAGGAGACATCCAGCATTATTGATGTCCCCTCATCTAGCCTGACCTCCTCCCCAGTGAGCACAAGAGGAACTCCAGCCAGGCTGCCAGGCTGCTGAAGGATGCTGCAGCTGCCTTCTCCCCCACTCCCTATTCAACACATGCTATTCAGGCAGGCGCCTGAAATGGAACACAGAAAAATCCTCACAGAAAACATTCTACTTAAATTTCCCATGATTGCTTCACTGGGTTGTGTGTCTGCAAGTATTTCCTTGCTGTGTTAAAAGAGCGAATTTAAAAGAGAATTTTATGGATTCCACCTTGAGGAAGGCAGCATGATTTATACACAGCTGGATAGTTAAGGATGAATATCTGTCCTGTCAAATTCTGCAATCAATGGAAAATTCATTCCTCATATCAGATTAGACGACTTCATTAAAAATGAGAGTTAGTAAAAGTAACAAATTTTGTGAAAGTAAGTGGGATCTGATGCCAAACTCTCCAGATTCAGGAGGCAGCCTGGAAACTGCTAAGATATAAAGGTTAAACTATAGGGAAGATGAAAACAGACACACTGCTTGGGGGTGACAGTGACTGGAGCCCAGGCTGAGTAGTCAGTGTAACCAGTGAGTCATACATTGATACCAACAGTCTGTACATGCACTATTGCAATATTCTGGCACTATTAAAATGTCAGGATATTAATTACAAGAGCACTTAAAATCTATATTAGAAAATCTGTCTTATGCTTTTGGCTCTATAGAAAACAAAATACAACAGAGTTGCTGTCCCAAGGGGTTCCAAAACCAAGTAGGCAGGAGAGATGGAAGGAGAAATAACAGACATGATACATGTAACTTGCAACCATCCAGACTATTAGATTTGGGTTCTAACAATGCTTTTAGGCTTTGCAAAACCTGGGGCTCTGGGGCTCCTTGATGATGTAGAGGCTATATGCAGCTGATGTGTTAACTGGAAAGAATCAGTACAGATGTATAAATGTGAAAAATAACCTGAAATTGTCTATGAGAATATTTTTAAAATGAGAAATTGAGACTTTTTTTGCAAGTGATATTTTGTTTTAAAATATCTTAAATTAATTGCAACAAAATTACAAACAAGAAGCTTAAAATCTAAATATTTCTGCATTCTAGGCCAAAGCTGATTTGGATTCCAATTAAGCACAGGAAAATAACTATTTTTAAAAAGTTGACTTTGGTTAAGAAAACAGTTATTTCATCAATTCAGCTTAGGGAAATATGATTTGGTACTCACTGTGCAAGAGCCACAACCTGTTCCCGGGTAGTTGTTATTGGTAGAATTGTTTTGGAAGCATCATTAATGTAATCCATTAAAATGAAGTCAGGTGGTGGTAGCCAATGGGCATTTTCTAGATTTATTTCCTGCTGGACTGTAGATGTAACTTGAACAACTTCTTTTGGTTTTTCCTCCTCTTTTTTTCCCTTCCCTTTTCTTACATAGAAAAAAAAAAATACACTTATCTAGAACACTGTATTCTATAAAGTTCAAATTCAAATACCTTAGTTCTCCAACAGGACATATAGACAAATTGACTAGGGAGAGGTGGAAGGTAGGAGACATCTTTTCTCTTGATAACAAATATCCAAAATTTACAAAGCTGTGGAGAACACTTGTGGACCATGCCCACAGGAGGTGGTTAGGAAAAAATGCCACTAGCTCCATATTAACATTGTTATCAATTCTCATTTTATTTTTAGTTGATGCCTCTGACGCCTTTCCCATGTATGGATTACATAGAGGAGGAGACTCTTACTTACCCACTATATACATATAAGGCATATTTTTAGTCATGGTTTAGTTTTGTATGGATATGAACTAAAAACCATGAACCCCAATGAGTTTTTACTTGATAAAAATCTGGTCTTCAAATAAAGGAAGAAACAGTATCAAAAGCACAGCTGAAATCTTGACAGGACACTCCAAAAGACAACCTCTGTACTTGCAAGTTCAGGTACTTGAAGCATTATGCAAACTACAGCATGGCTTGTCAGAGAAAGATTTTACAATAAGTCTGTGTTCTTGGCCTTTTTCATTGCACCTGCTTCTTATTTTACCAATGCTTGGGATCTGAAAAATGACTATGATCCTAAGCAGGCATCTTAAGGGCCCAGCAGAAGTATAAATGAAATTACTGTTCTGCTTAAATGAAATACTGTGCATTTCACAAGTTATGTAGCAACTATAAAATCATTATCTTACCAGAGGTATTATTAAAGTCTATACAATCAGACAGTTTAGGATCTTTCATTTGTGGGAACACATGAAACTAATGTTTTGTAAGCATTGTGTCTTTTTTTCAGTGTTGATCTTGAAAATTTTTACTGTGAAATACACCAAAACCTCTTGTTTAAAAGCTCTGGCTTATTTTTTAAAATCTATAATACTTCTGGTGATCGTGGAAGGAAAAAGAAAAAAATAAGTAAAAGATCACTAGAGTACATGGCTCCAATGGCTATCATTATTGCATGCTCTTCAAATTATTCTTAAAATTTATACTATGAATAGCACTCTTAAGATGGAAGGCATTGAACAAAGCAGAAGGGCATACACCATTATCAGTAGTTGAATTCAAGCAATTTGTCTTCAGAATACTTTGCAAACTTTTCTTTAACCTATTGAGATTTACCATATTCACAAAAAGCCCTTTTCATAGGTGTCACAAAGCACATTATTTTAGAAGGATAACCAATTAAGATTTAATCTTAAAATTATAGAAAATTCACTACCCTCTTAAATAAACTGTTCTGGTTATTAATTACACTTACACTTGGAAAAAAGCAGACAAACAGTTTTCTTTATCTACTGTGACTCTATCTAACTATAGCCAGAGAACCTCATAATGCCAGATTAAATAGCTATCTACTTATCCATTTATCCATTTATCCATTATGGTTAAAAATACTGTGTTTAAAAAATCCTGAATTATTCCCAACTCTCTGGTGTCCAGTTTAGGAGGTTTTCAAAAGAACAACATTTACCAATGCTATAATTCTGTTTCTCCACCATTTGTCCTTTTTCCCCTTCTCCCCTTCTATTCTCCCAGTACTATCTTTTCTCTATGAGAAGTGCACCATTAAATTACAGTGCTGCAGGAGAATTTGTTTTCTATTCCTATCTATTCAAATGACTCTAGAATCATACTTATTCTCCTCCTTTCCAATCTTCAGGAAGAAAACACCTGAGAGAGATGGGTTTGAACAGTGATTTGTTTGGGTTTTTTGCTGCTGCTTATTTCTCTCAGGTATGACTATGTTCTGTTCCTTGGTGAAATAGCTGATTTAAGGTTATCTTCCAGACTTGTCTCTACCTTACTCCTCAACTCTTCAGTTCATCATATCTGTCTAATCCTTATCTCATAAGGAACTGTGGAGCTGCTGTCTTACAGTTCAGTGCTATAAAATAACCAGTAACCACTACAAGAGACTTCTACTGTCTTTTTTCCTGCCCTCTTTTTTTAATCCCCATTTTCTTGCCAGCGGGAATTGTGACATCAGAAAAAAATCACTCTCATTTCTCAGAGCTGTCTTCCTGATCTGGAGACTACTTGCTGTGAAAGCAGAGGAATATTGCAAAGGAGAGCTCATGGCACTTTAATAGTCTCCAAGCTGTTTCTGATTCTTTGCAACTTTAGTACAAGAGTCCAACAGGTCACCAGAGCATCAGCTGGAGGAAGAAGGCAGCAAATACAAAATTCTACCATCAAAAAGCAGCCATGACACCTATTTTCTTTCCCATTTTGCATAGCTTAAATGCCCTGGTTCTCTTTTGAAAAGGAATAAATGAGCATTGGGAAGTATTTCCTTAAATGCAGTACTGAAACACAGGATGGAATAAATACACATTTATCAGTCTCCATTAAATGCAGTCTTTTAGCCCAGTCAATGTGTATATCAGATATGAAACTGCCTGATTAAAAATGTTGCTGTCAATGAAAATATATGTCAAACTATCAACTAGGCACTTCCTCACATCTAATTCAAACATTTCCAGCAGACAATTACAACTGCCCTTTCTCTTGGCTTTTAACTATGGTTTATATAAAGTAGTATCACTTTTTCAAAACAATGGTTTTAAACAGTGTTCAGTAGTACTTTGCAAAATAATGATGAACAGAAACATATGATCAAAGGAAAAAAATATGTAGGAAAATGTCTAAGCATGTTTGAGACTTGGAGTCAGCTACTGACCTTCAAGTAACTCCCATATATCTCAGAAATTAATAATAATAATGATGTATGAATTATGGATTCAAAATGAATGACAATGGGGTTATAAATCATACAACTTGATCATGACATTCAAAAGCAATTATTTCATACTTGAAAAAAGGAGTCTTTGTGCCCCTGCAAGGTTTATTATGGGAAATTGAGTCAGGTATTTGTTTTTTCCTAGAGAAATTTTTTTCTTTTCAAAGGAGTTATGGTTGCAAACAGAGCAGTCATTTACACTGTAATTGACATAAATTACGTTAAAAAGCAACTATCCAAGTGTATCCTCATCACACACTATAATAAAAAAAATATATTATCTTGTCAGAACAGGTCTCCCAGCTCCTGAGACTATACAAAAT
This sequence comes from Peucedramus taeniatus, assembly GCA_013400575.1. NCBI lineage: Eukaryota > Metazoa > Chordata > Aves > Passeriformes > Fringillidae > Peucedramus > Peucedramus taeniatus. The sequence goes on along the minus strand of WBNO01029605.1, from coordinate 30,023 downwards.
GGCATATGACTCTAGAGCATCTTCCAAGGTGAAGGAACTCCCCACTGGAGCAGAGAAAAAATAACTGGGGCTCAGCATCTCCCCTTGCCTCTGCTCCCTTTTAAACTGGCAAGGCAGAGTGGGTCATGAGCAGGGCATGCAGGGCAGCAGGAGGACCTGGAAGGGGGCAGAAGCTGGGACAGGCCTCTGAAGGCACTCAAGCTGCTGTATCTACTCTGGAGCATCCTGAAACAGGAACCTTCCACAATGCAATTCATACAATCCATTTCAGATATCTACTATAAAATTATTTAAACTGAATTTCATAAGTGCTTGCAGTCCAAATAACTAGCCAAATGGGAATGTCTGCCTTGTAAGTCAATAACATTTGGATAGACTAGTCTGACAATTTGGGTCCTGATTTAAGTCAAAACCTCAAATATTCACAGTCAGTAGCTATTATCTGTCAATAATTTGCATGTCTGTTCTAAACAAATTGATATAATTCAAACATATTCAAATATAACTCAAAGTATAATACTTTAAACCTTTTTCTCTAGTGCTGCTTTTGCTGAGGGAACATAATTGTCCAGGTAACTTCTGATTTTCCTCTATTGAAGATACCACTGAATTATTGAGATCAAAAGCAGGTTTCAGTTTTGTCTTGATTTTCTTACTGCACATTTCATTTCTCAAGCTCAGATGCAAACATACACAGAAATATACAAGCAGTGTCAGAAATCAGCCATTATCTCTGTCAATAAAACACCTGTACAGACAGTCAGACAGTAGGGTATCACAGTTCATGAACGAGCTCCAAAATAAAAACTGGAAACACAGTATATCAGCTCCTACAATGGACACACCATTTCTCCTTTTTCTTCAACCCTGCAGCACTCAGCATTTCATAATGTCCATCACTGACTAGAAGGCACAGCCCTTAGCCATTGCCAAGGCTCCCTTTACCATAAAGAAAGGAAAATTAGGAAGTCAGGACTGGGACCCACAGAAACCAGCATGATAAATGGTCAGCTCACTAAGTTAGTTAACAGAAAAGCCAAGGACAGTTGTAGGTTGTATCACATTCCTATCAAGGACTAGAGAACCATTCCACTGATGGCAAGGAGGTTCTATTTGGACTGCTTTTGGATTCCCCTGGAATCAGGCATGCACACCTGCCTTCTGCAGAAGGCACTGCTGAGGTCATGATTGTGCTGCTGTTTTACAGAAAGGACAGTTGGGAGACCATGGCTCAGTTTCTGTCCACAGGAACAAACTACAGGTTAAGTATTTTACATTAGACAAGGACTAAAAGCCTGGTCTTGATGAGAGTAATGAGCGTTAAGTACCTGAACAGCTCAAGTAAAACACCCTGTTCATTACACCTCATCACTAGTGATCAGCTACAACAAACCACAAAGAGACTGCTAAACCCCAAATATCTTGTGGTCAGCTGTCTATAGGTGTGAGGGACAGACTCAAATCCTCTTTCTGTAAAAGAAGGAAATTAATTTTCCACTACAAGAGTAGAGGATCTGATCTACTTGGTATGAAGAGACAGACTGCAGCACTGTATCCAGTGTATTGTATGGATCAGGACAAGAGCTGCAAGAGTGAAGCATTTTTAGGCCAGCTGCCTAAAAATCAGGACAGTTCTGAGCACACCCTTCTCAGCTTTTAGTCATCTGTCAACTGCACTGGAAGAGATTTAATCTAGAAATAAGAAGGCATGTAGGCAGTGTAGGAATATTTTATGGGTTTAGGTTCTAAACTGAGAAGGAACTTCTACTGTAATTTCCCTGTGTCTTGGTTGTTAATTTGTAAAATAACAGCATTTCAGTGCTTCCAAGGGATAATGAATTAAAAAAAGGAGCAAATAAGTGTGAGCTGTTCAAATACAGTATGGGAAGAGAGGACAAATAATCACTAAGATAGACAAAGGAATATTATTGCAAATAGGAGGTGAAAGACTCCAAAAATGTATTTAACATTGTGTTTAGGTATTTGAACTCCATTCAGAAACTATCAGTCATTATTTTCTCAGACTTCTATTTCTAGTGTTACAGCAATAACACAACATTGACAACTAGTAAATCTGAGAACCATACCTTGATTTTTCTCTGCTGCTTCTTCCTGAAACAGATGGTGATACCTCTTGTACCTTTTCTACAACACTGAAACAGAATTAGATATTTTTGCATTTGTTTGCAGAGTTAATATTTGCATGTGAAGCTATGAAAATGGAGTTTGGATTTTAAAGGACAATAAATATATTCATAGGTGGCATATAAGTGAAAGAAATAACATAACTGCTAATAAACCAGACATTAATTCAGGAATCAAAAATGAAGTATGGAATCACAGAATGACAGAATATGCTGAGTTGGAAGGGACCCATCAAGATCATCATATCCAACTCCTGGCTCTGCACGGAACTATCCCCAAGAGTCATGCCATGTGCCTGAGAGCACTGTCCAAATCCTTCTTGAACTCTGTCAGACTTGGTGCTGTGATCACTTCCCTGGGCAGCTGTTACAGTGTTCAACCACTCTCTGGAGGAAGAACCTTTTCCTAATATCCAACATAAACCTCCCCTGACACAACCTCAGGCCATTCCCTTGGGTTCTGTCACTGGTCACCACAGAGAAGAGATCAGTGTCTGACCCTCCTCTTCCCCTCATGAGGAAGTTGTAGATTGCCATGAGGTCTCCCCTCAGTCTCCTCCAGGCTGAACAGACCAAGTGACCTCAGCCACTCCTCACATGGCTTCTCCTCAAGGCCCTTCACCATCCTCATGGCCCTCCTTAAATGGTGTCTAATAGTTTAATATTTTTCTTATACTGTGGCACTCAAAACTGCCCCCAGCACCCGAGGTGAGGCCTCCCCAGTGCAGAGCAGAGCAGGACAATCCCCTCCTTTGCCCAGCTGCTGATGCTGTGCCTGATGCCCCTCCAGGGCAGGGTTGGCCCTCCTGGCTGCCAGGGCACTGCTGGCTCATGTTCAACTTCCCATGGACCAGGACCCCCAGATCCCTTTCCATGGCTCTGCTTTCCAGCATCTCAATCCCCAGTCTGTACATCCAGGGCTGCCCCATCCCAGGTGCAGAATCCAGCACTTTCCCTTGTTGAGCTTCAATGGCTGGTGATTGCCCAGCCCTCTGATTTGTTGAGGTGTCTCTGCAGGGCCTTTCTGCCTTCGAGGGAGTGAACAGCTCCTGCCAGTTTTGTATCATCTGTGAACATGCTTAGTGTCCCTTCCAGTCCTGGGTCCAAGTCATTGATAAAGCTGTTGAAGAGCACAGGGCTGAGGATGGAGCCCTGTGGAACCCCACTAGTGACAGGTCACCAGTCTGATGTCACCCCATTCATTGTAACCCTTTGTGCCTGACCTGTGATCCTGCTGCTCACCCATCACATGATGTGTTTATCCAGCTGTGAGCTGGACATCTTGTGCAGAAGGACTCTGTGAGAGACAGCACTGAAAGCTTTACTGAAATCCAAAAATCTCATTACATCAACTGGCTCCCCTTGATTAACCCCATGGGTTACCTTGTCACAAAAGGAAATCAGGTTGGATAAGCAGGACTTTCCTCTCATGAAGCTGTGCTGGGTGTGACCAATGACTGTGTTGTCTTTAAGGTTAGTCTTTTTCAATACCTCCCAGAATAAGCTCCATAACTTTACCAGGCACTGGTGAAGTGAAGCTAACAGGCCTGCAGTTTCTGGGATCCTTCTTCATGCACTGCTTGAAAATCAGGACATTCACCAGCTTCCAGTCAGCTGGGACTTCTCCGTATTCCCAAGACTGCTCAAAAATCGAGAGAGAGGTTGTGCAATAACATCATCCGTCTCTTTGAGGATTCCTGAATGAATCCCACCAGGCCCTGTAGATTTGTAGGGATCCAGCCAGAGCAGCAGATCCTGCACAATTTCAGGGTTGACTGGGAATTGATCATTCTTGCAGTCATGGTCTGCCAGCTCAGGGCATCCTTGGTCCTTGGTCCATCATCCTTGTTGAAGACAGAGGCAAAAAAATGCGTTAAACACCTCTGCCTTGTCTCTGTCCCTGTTTGTGAGGAGACCATCTTCATGTTGTAATGGGACAACATTGTTTTTACACTGCCTGTTGCCATTAATATATTTGAAAAAACTCTTTTTCTTGTCCCCCACAGTTCTGGCTGGCTTCAACTCCAGTCGAGCTTTGGCCACATAAATTTTCTCCCTACAGTGGCCAGCAGAGGCTCTGTGTTTTTCCCATGTCACCTGACCTTGCTTCCACTGGGCATACAACTTCCTTTTTTGCCTTATTTTTAGGAGAAGATTCCTGTTCAACCAAGATGTCCTTCTGTCTCAATTGCTTGACTTCTGACATTTGGGGATTGCCTGCTCCTGTGCCCTTAGGAGGTGATATTTAAAAAGTGACCAACACTGATGGATGCCAGCATCTGCAAAAACATGTTCTCAGAGGATCTTGCTCACTAATTCCCTGAGCAGTCCGACGTCTGCTCTCCTCAGGTCCAGAGTTGAGGTTTTTGTATTTTTCCTTCTGTTAACAGAGATTTTAAACTCGATTGCTTTGTGGTCACTGTGGCCAAGACAGCTTCTGATCTCCACTTGTTCACAAGATCCACCCTGCTGGCAATCAGGAGATCAAGGAGGGCATCTTTCCAAGCCTGTTCCATAAAGTTGTCATTTAGGTTTTTAGGAATCTTCTGGCTTGGGTTGTACCAGCTCTGTGATGTTCCCAGTTAATTTCTGGCAAGTTGAAGTCTCCCATAAGGACAAGGGCAGTTGACTTGGAAGAGTCCCTTAGTTCCTCAAAGAATAATTCGTTATTATCCTGTCCAGGAGGTCTGTAGTGGACTCCCACGATGGCATCTGCATTATTTGTTTGTCCCTTGATTCTCATCCAGAGGCTCTCAACTGTGCCATTGGCAGCTGTGAGCTCCATACATCCCACCCCTTCTATTCCATACAGTGCCACCCCTCCACCTCTCCTTCCCTGCCTGTCCCTCCTGAAGAGCCTGTAACCATCCAACAGGGCACTCCAGGCACAGGATCCATCCCACCAGGTTTCACTCATGCCAGCAATGTCCAATCTCTGGGACTGGGCCAAAGCGTGGATTCCCCTTGTTTGTCCCTCTTGCTGGGTGTATTAGTGTGGAAACATTTCAGGTGTGGTACATTGTAGCCAACACCTCCTGAGGCCAATTGAGGGATACTGTAAGTGCTCCTTTCCTCAAGTACTGACACCCCATCCCATCACTCATCACTGGCCAGCCTGGCTTTATTTCTTTCCCCCTTCCAGGACGGTTTAAAGGTCTGCCAATGAGCCCTACCAGTCCCTGTGCTAGAACTCTTTTTTTCTTCTGAGAATGCTCAATGATGAGCACAAAAGTAACTGGGGAATAAGGCTGCTGCCAATGTGCAAAAGCAAGAAGCTGTATCAAAGTCAAAGAATGAAGACCTGATAGTTAAAGACAGCTCTAGGGATCAACAAAGAGCATGGAAGTCTAATTTGTCACAGATATTCCCAGACATCTTTATGGTGTCATATACAAGCTTAAAAGGGAAGCTAATGATACTGTAACCCAAATACGTGATGTGTTGACAGAGAAGAAGTTTTTGGATTTGCAAAATGTTGGTAGAGCGATCTTTGATCTGTGAGAGTGTTTACAGGAAATGGCTCCCAGTTAAACAAGCCCAATACCAATTTCCTGCATCCAAATCTAAGAAGATTTGTTAGACTGGCTTCAAATTAAACAGAGAAGAAATGGACACAGGTTCTTTATCAAGCCTGAGAGCTTAATGCTTGGCTTTGCCACCCTCCCCCCCCCACCCCTTGGAATGATGTGCTTAAAATTCCATGCATTTGTCTGTACAAGAGGACCATCAAATCATAGCTTCCATTGTCGAATGTTGACATTCAACTCAGATGACATAATTATTACAGGAGATGACAAGCTTTGTTATAACTAATAAAACACTGGATGTCCCATCATCAGGAATCAAAGAGTGTTTAATGAATGAGTCTTTCAAGGCTAAGATAAATAAAGCAACTCAACTGAATAAGCTATTTTCCAAATTCTTATTTTATAAAATACAAATGTTTTGCCTCCTAGGACATAAAAGCACTGTGCTGAGAATAAAATAGATGTCGCTATTTATATATGTGTATGTGTAGATAGATAGATAGATAGACAGACGGATAGAATGAAGTTTGGACTGGAAACAGTGAAAACCATTAAAAAGATGAGCTATTACAACAAATGCTAGTAGATCTAACATGACTCACCTTTCTTGGGGTTTAGCATTAATGAAGATTATTGCCCGACGGTCAGTAAGCTCTTGCTTGCTTAGTTCTTCCAAAGACAAAAATTTCCCTCCATGTTTTAGCTACAAGAAAATTAACATAAAATATAAGGTTTTCTGTTCAGTTAAAGATACAGAGAAAAAAAATCTATTTAAAAGATACCTAAACAGTAATTTAAAATTTCTAATCCTAAACCAAAAACTGTGTAAGAACTTATAAAGCTATTCAAAATATCTGAAATTATTTTCTTCTTAATTTGCATTTTCTTCATCAATTTTTCTTAGAGAAGATTGCTTATAAAAATTCTAGCTTGTAGTTATTGGTTTGAAGCATTTCAAACAGTTCCAGAATAAGGAAATGTTCCTGCCTCTTTAGGCTTTACAACATAGGATGGAATTTTCAAAAGCAACCAAGTGCTTTAGGAGCAGGTATTTCACTGATTGTTAGTAAGACTGGTATTTCTAATTTATCTGGGTATTTTGAAAAGTTCTTCTCAGATTTAAATTGAGCACAGCACTAATAAGTGATACTGGAGTCAGTCTTTATACACAAACACTTCTTTTTTGAGAGAAAGGGTCATGCCAGAGGTGAAAATATGAACTCTTTGCTTCCTTATATAAAAATTAACTAACAAAACGTCCATAGGTCATACAATGTCAAGTTAGCATTAAGTATAGTGCAGGGAAAGAGACCAGAAGAACTAAACTTTGAGAAAGGAACCCAGAAGGGTCTGAACAGCTCAGACAGGATTGGGAAGATCACAGCTAGGGAATATCATGAAGATGATTTCATCCATTAAGAAAGATAATCAAAAGAGATCTATATAACAGCTGCGGAATTTCAGGACAAGAAAACAAAGTATTTTCTGTAGCCAGAATTTGGCTCTTGCTACAGTACTCTTTTTAAATTAAGAGGAAAATGTTACTCTTTCTAAATAGAGTAATTTGTTTAGAATAGCTTACCTGACCACAATCATAGAATCCATTAGTAATGATATTACTTGATGATAAATATCCCATCCGGCTGTACTTTTGGGAAAGATTGTTATCAAGTAGCTTCTCCAGAGCAGCTTCACTAAACTTATTTTTACGCTTTGTTGACAGATTAATTTCTTCTAGGATGTCTAAAGCACTGATAAATAAAATACAAAGGCTAATTCATCATTAAATACTAATTAAATTTTATTACACAGCTTAGAGTTAGTTTTCAGCATTACCAAGGCCGAGATAGATTCACTTCCAAGTGCTGATCCTGTGCCCTCTGGGCCAGCAAGGAGTGGCTGTGCTGCACAGAATTCCTTCTCTAGGGAAGGAAAACACTGTGCAGTGCTCAAAAGCAAAAGCAATTCCTTTAGGTAGTTAAATGCTACCTAAAGAAATGCAGACAGGATGCCACAATCTTTTATCTAGAAGCATGTTATAGAGCACCATAGAGAACTTGGGAGGAAAAACATGTAAAAGGAATAATGATCTGAGCCAACCACATGATACAGTCCAGGCAACCACTCTCCTCCCCCCCCCCCCCCCCCCTCTCTTTTTTTTCAGCTGCAAGACAATTTGCAGATTCAGTTGTGCATTATGCAATGTGTTAATCCTTCTGGTCTAGGACTGTTACTGTGTTTGGGGGAGCACAGCTGGCAGATATTTGCTAAACATGAACAAGAACAAAAATACAAGGAGTTGTATCAACACCATTAGAATGGCAGGATTTTTGCAGCAGGGACATAGAAACAAATAGTAACATGGGGACATGGGAGGACAGGAATTAATTTCCTAAGCTTTTTCTGGTGCTGAAACCCACAGACAACTTTTGACCTGAAAAACTTAAGAAAACATCACTAGGAAAATAAAGGAAACTGAATCAGGAGAACATTGCATACTGCACTTCTAAGACTGTTCAGGAATGAAAAAAAAAACCAGGAAAAAATGATGATTCTTCTCATGTGTGCATAAGAGTACATATTCAAATATCTGTGTGTGACTATGCACACAGGCAGATATTCTTCATGCCCCAAGGAATCAATTTTATACATACACTATATATATATATATATATATTTCTGAGAACTACACAGGGAGCCTCAGCTGGGGACATCTACAATGTAGACTTCTGAACGGATGAATTCCGGTAATTCCAGAGAGCAAGTTTTTCAGGCAAGGCAAATGACATCCTTTTCTTACAGAAAAGAGAAGTGGAAGAACATAATGGAAGAGCGGTTCAGGCTGTATATTTACAGCATATTGCAGATAATCAGCAAGTAACGCAGAGAACAATTTTACAGGGGAAAATGAATAAAGAAAGGCAGGTAAAATGTGTACAGCAGGGTCTAAATCAAATGACATTACAGGCACAGTGGCACATTACTCTTATATGGAAGAAAGATAAGCCAAAACCCAACAAATAAAACAGCTGCACCAAAAATTCCATGAAGAGTTGAAAACCAAAAAAAAAAAAAAATGCCAGGAATCAAACAGAAATGGAAACACTGACACTTCCAACAGAATATAAAAAGCAAGGGACAAACCAGAAAGATGACAGGCAAAGCGAGACACAACTATTCTGGACTGAAACGAAAAGAAATGTTTCACATGCTACAAGTAAGAGAGGGAAATGTAGCTCTATTACTCAGTGTGGGAAGAAAACTCATAACAGATGGCACAGAAAAGACTGAAGTGTCTGATGCCTTTTTTTGCTTCAGTTTTCATAGAAAGGTTTCAATCAGATGCCTGGCAGTAGTATTAACAATGAGGCAGAAACAATACTCTTAAAATGTCTAGGACAAGTTTGAGTAGACAAGGTTAGCAGTCTCTGAGGACACTTACCTCATACACTCTATGAATTTGCAAAAGCAACATTGGAACTATTTATAATTGTATTGGAAAATTCTAGGCTAGATGGCTGGAGAGTGGAGAAGGGCAAAGATACTACCTAGTTTTGAAAAAAACTATGAACAAGGAAATTATAGAGATCATTCAGCCAAATTTCAGTGTCCAAAGAACACCATATCAAGTTATTAAACCATTGGCAGGCAAGCAACAAGAGGTGAGAAACAGCCACTACATATTTGTCAAGAATCAGTCATGAAAAAGCAATCTAATCCTTGCTGTAACAGGATAATTGACTTAACATACAGGCAGAAGAAGTAGATGTGAAATATGAGCTGAATTTGAGATGTGTTTTGACTTTTATAAGTCTTTTCACTTATTCTTACTTGGATACTCATGAGCAAGTCAGGGAACTATGATCTACATGAAAATAACATGAAGTAGTGCCTGACTGGTTGGAAAACTATGCTTAATGTATTATTGTCGATAATATGCTGTCAAACTTGAAGGACACAAGAATTAGAGTCCTGCTTCAATACTGTCACAAAAAGGGATTAAATAAGAACAGTGCCATATGCAGGATAGAGAAAATAATTACTGAGCTTTATTTGATGCTGGTATGGCCTCACCTGAAGTACCTCATCCAGGCTGGGAGATGGTACTTCAAAATAGCATAAAAATTAGAGAAATTCCGAGATGTGTGATGAAATGATACAAACAAAATTTGCCTAACATTTTTACTTTGTCATGAGAAAGAAACAAGAGGGACATAAGAAATGAGAAAATTCAGTGAGTTAAACTCAAATTGCTATAAAAAGTGGTTATTCAATCTCACTGAAAGCAGAACAACATGATTTGTTTTAAGGGATATTTAAAACTGAGAAACCCCTTCTAAGTGTAAGGATATTCCAGCACTAGAACAGGTTACCTCAGAAAGTTGTGAAACTCCCACAGGATCGGTATTTACCCAAGCCAAAATATGTCAGTGTACCTTATTCAGTCTTACAAAAGGATAGATGGATAATACTACCTTTGAGGACCCCTCCTGATCTGAATTTCTCAGAGTCTCCAAAATTCCCTCACAGATGGATTTAAAGTGTCTGTGCAGTCACCAGAGAAATGCCCAGCAGAGGGAGCAGGGCAATTACAAATATTTTAATTTAACAGTAACTAAAAGAGTCTCCTTGTCTGAGGAGTCGCGTGTCATAATTCTTATAACCTAAACCAGCTTTTGTAATTCAGATATTAATATATGGACCTGGGAGTTCCTAAGAAAGAATAAACCAGCCACTTTTCCATGACACTTCAGCACACCTGCAGTTAACCAGAGCTTTTAAATCAAATCTAGCCTATATATTAAGCTTAGTCTGAAACCTTTATTTCACTTTCAAATCTATAGGATACTGTAGTCCCTAATATTGGCTGATATAAGTTATCTTCAATATAAAGCCTAATTCAGTTACAGAAACAATAAATGTTTTATAATTCTAGACAGTTCTCTCAACAGGCTTATATTTTGTCAGAAGATTCTGTTCCTTAAAATCAGTACCATTTCATCTGTAACAACTGTGGTGTAAAAGTAGTTTCAGCTTATCAGAAAGCTTTGTTATTCTGCTATAAATATGCAAAGATTGACTTAAATTGAGTTCTCTCATCAAAAATTTTTTTTTGATATTATTTCTACTCACCCTAGCCTGCACAGTTCAACAGCAGTTAGTTCATCACTTCCACAGACCATAACAGCCCAACAGGCATTTCTTCTGACTTCTTCATTCTTAGAACGCAGCAATTCAACGAGTGGTTCCAGCCCGCCTACATTTCTTAACTATTAAAAAAGTGAAAACATTGCCACTTACATATTTCATCTATCCCAGCAAGAACAGCCTGTGAAATTCACCTCCAAAAACATTCAAACTTTGTAGAAAAGCTAGGCTGGGCTGAAAAAAAGGTAATATTTGGGGATTCTGTGTTTCTGTGAAGTCTGCATAGGCTGGAGCTTTAGAGTGGTACAAGGCAGACACCCCTTCTGCTCTGCCCTGCTTTTCAGTCATTAGGCTGCAGTGTGGAACCCAAAGAGACTATGCAACCCAAGACTGCCACAGAGAGTTACACAGATTTTTCTGTGTTCTGGTGCCTCCTAGCAACTAATTTACATCACAATACATTTGAATTTGTATTGTATGTATGACAATCTTATTAACATCCTATTGTCTTGTGTGCTACAGTATCTCTCCTATACATGCTGGAGGAAATATTGCTCATTTGGATTTTCGAAGAGAAAGACATTTTAAGGACACTGAAAGAGGTAGATTAATTATCTATGCCCCTTATTCATGTCCTAATTAATAGCCTTGACCCATGAGAAAACCCCAGCTTATGATTTATGAATACACATAGCATCATTCTTATTTATGAGAAGAAAATACTATGACCAATTCATAAACAGCAAAGAGTTCAACTTGCTGGATGTCACTGATCAAAGGATTAATTATATTTTGAGTTTTGTCTGAAATACATTTACTCCATGCACATCCAGTATCTCATTAATCAAGGTCAGACATTGCTGTTCAGGCCTTGAAAACGGGTAACAGAACACTGAGGGAGAGTAAAGAGGACTGAACTTCCCATCTTCAAAGTTCAGCCGACAGTTGCAGCTGAAAGAAACCTTGATGTTTAATGCTCCTAAATACACATTTCAAGATCTAGTCCTAGTCCTCATTGAAGTCACTGAAAAGCTGCAAAACATTAATTTGGTATAAGCAAACACAGTAATGAAAATTCAAGTTAAAGAAAACCCTTTCCAAAATCTCCTAAAAAACTGAGCTAAATTTAGCAGAACAAGTATCACAAAAATAAGTAACTACATAGAAAGCTCAGGACTTGTCGGTCAGACACAACAGATTCCTGGTTAATATAACTCCCACCTCAGATCTAGAAACATTATCAATAAACACAACCTCAAAGGGTAGTTTTACCTCAGTTCGTGCATCAGCATCACAACCAAAGGCAGCCACAGCAAACGCTGCTTTGCTCTGCACTTGGCTGTTGGTTGAGCGCAGTGGCCCTACAAGAGCACTCATGATGCCATGGCTCTGGATACTGACACGGGATGGCTCTTGCAGAGACAGATTTGTTAGCACTGCAATGGCATTGGAAATAGCTCCATCTCTCTGGGCTTTCAAGGTGTTCACTAATGGCACAATTCCTTCAGCCTCAGCTACAAGACTAGCAAAATGAAAAAGGGGAAAAATATTTGTTATTTTAGGACCATCTTTTCTTGTTAGTATGCTGTTTTTATCAACTAAACTAGTATTACAATTCAAGGTTTACATATCTACATATGTAGGCATCTGTACATATAAATGTGTGTGTGTGTGATTTCTTTATGACTCACGGTGAGAAGTTCAAGAGGCACAACCTCAGCAGACAAACCAACTCACAAAGTTCTGGATTCTTTAACTTAAAAGAACATGGATTCATTCTGAGGTATTGAACAAATCAATTAAATCCTGCATATTTTCAAAGGTGCAGAATTTCTGTACCTTTAGTTCCAGGCAAATGCTTCTGCAGCCTCTTACCACCTCTCCCCATAAACATTCTAGCACTACTAATGAGGATTACAGTATCCAGATCAGGGTATCCAGATCAACTAGTCTATCAACAGCAGATCCAGTTTACATATTCCCTCTGTTACCACATGATATTGCATCCATGGCTGAAGGGTGCTGCCCCTCAGCAGTGCTGGAACAAATGCTCATGTGGCCAAGTCCTAAGATAGACATGCAAAATAACCTATTATTTTATTGTTATTTCAATATATGTTCATATTATTTCAAATAACATTGGGGAAGATGGTTGGGATTTTTTTCTAAGGTGAATCTCATAGACTTAGGTTAGAAAACAGTCAAGAGAAAAAAAAAACAGCTGAAGAAGTATTATTAATAAAATAGCAGCTTTGAGCAGGAGACAGCAGAAGGTGTAAGGAGGAGCTGTATTACTAGAGGATATATAATTTGACTTAAGGCTAATCTTTTGTTTGTTAAACAAAAGTTGTCAATATTGTTAGCAATGGGAATGCACAGACGGCAAGTTGAATTTTCACTGCAACTGCTTTTTATACCTTCTATTAATACATGTTGTCTATATCAAAACCATAAAAAAAATCTTCAGAAAAAGAGTTTACACTTTTTATAAGTTCTGCTAAATTTCTGTGAACACAGTAATAAAAGACAGCTGTATGTGAAAATCTTTTACTGTAACAGTAACTTACCAAAATTTGACTAATATTTGGATAACTTTCACAGTTACAAAATAAACCAAGCTTAGAAGTATCACATCTAAAAGAAATTGCTATACTACCAAAGACTGTTAGCATTGATAACAAACAAAAACCCCATGAGGAATGCTGACAGTCACACTTTTGTGCAAACAGGACAGAAAGTAGAATACATGCCAACCTGTGCCACTAATAATAAAATAATTATTAAAATAATCCCAATACATGGGCAACATGATGTGGGTCTTACTGTGAACTCATCTTAGTGCAAGTATCTCCATATGGTCAGAGAGGGGGATACAGATGCTCCTGAGCATACCTGGAATGAACGAGCAGAGCCTAATGGGGTTTGTAACTCTCATCTCTGCCTCAGGTGCAAGACAGTGGCAGCTCACAAGCAGTGCTGGAGCATGGATCTAACAATATCTGGCAGGTAGACAACAGTTACTTGTTTAGAAAACCAAGGAAAAAGAAGCAACCCAGGGACTGAAGGTGCAGCATAAAGATACAGGGTCAGTTTGGAGCTTAACCCTCCTGTTGGAGTTTAACCCTCCTGGAGCTCTAATGCAAGCACTTTGGTCTCTATTCAGAAGTAAATCCCATGTTTTCAGATGTCTCACACTGCATCCCTCTGTCTTCCTTCAAGTAGCTGGATTTCCCTTTGTGTGTCCTCCTTTCCCCTTTCCTACTTGACCAGATCAAGAAGAGATGAAAATGTTTTATTTGTTGGGTGGCTTTTTTTCTTGTGGTTGGTTTGGGTTTTTCACTTAGGCACGGCCACTATACTTCTTTGGTTAATACTGTCTTATCTTGCCCATGAAAATTTTATCCAAATTTTCAGCTTCAGAACTGTTGTAGCTCTATCCAGGCTGCTATATGAGAAGAAATTCTGGACATGCTGATTGCACATGTAAGAATGAGCTGTACACCACATGTATCACAGGTTTGCTGGAAAACATCACATTAACAGCACATGTAACAATGCCATGAGGTACCTGCAGGCACAGCTTGGGCGAGACCCACCATACACACACAGCTGCACACAGTGAGGTGTGTCCATGAGCTATCAGATTTACTGCATCATGCAGTGCACACACACACTTTACCCAGGAAGGAAAAACAACAGAAACAAAACCAAGCAGTTTCTCCTTTACAATGGATACACAGAAATTCCAGGACTTATGGGACAGATTCACTACTCATAAAATGCAGCACTGCATCTCACAGGTGTAGTAAATCCAGTATTTCTGCAGTAAGTACAGGACTTACTATTCCTATACTACACCCAAGAATATACATATTCTCCCACAGGAGCTCCTAGTAAACATATAGTGGCTACAGAATGATACACAGCACTGAATGACGTAGCCAATCACATCATAAGCAGATTTACCATAATTTCCATAAAACCAGCAAGTACACAAGCACTTAACAAAAGAGCAGGGTGACGGCTCCTCATGAGCTCAGAGCTGACCTCAGCAAGGTACAGAGCACAGCCAATTTTCTCAAGTGCCACTCAACTTCAAAAAGGTTGAGAACCACTGATTTAGAAGATCATACATATTTATTTCTATCCTGCAATCTACTTCTGCGCAGACTCGTTTTGAATCCCAGTTTCATGCACACAGTTTAATCAAGTAGCACAACTGAGCACAAGGCAAAAAGAATTTGTTCAAAGTGGCAATGGTTGGTAACAAGAGTTGAAGGTAACCAATACCTTTGAGAATAAGTTTTTAAGAGGGCATGAACATCTGTGGCCAGTGCTGTGTCCTGGTAACAGAGATGCACACAGAAGAAGGAGGAATGAGAAAATCCATACTCACTCCTCCTCCACAGGCCTCTGGAGAACATAGAAGTAGCACTGTCACCCCGGGCTACAGAGCCTGACCTCAGAAGGGAGCTGAGAGAATGAACATGGTTAAGTTTAAGGTGCTGAAATACCACAACACTAAGTATGGAGGTCCTTGTTCCCTTTTATCTTGGGCAGAGACATGCACTGTGCAATTTTTTTATTATGAGGCAACAAAAGTTAAAGAAAGACCAGCTCTGACTTTGCTTAATGCAGATCAGCACTAGACTCTCCCTGCCTCCAGAACACTCTCCTTCAGACACATACTACTGAGACTGCAATTTATCAGTGCTTCCACTACAGAACTACATCCTAAAGGAAGAAGTGAGCCTTGGTTTAGCTGAAAAGAAGTATACACTTTTTGATGTGGAAAAGGAGTAAATTAAATAAATTCACAAGTTTATTCCTCCATGTTTTGTACATATTCAAAATACATACTTTCCTAAACATGGAGAAAAGAGGTTAGGGAAAAGGAAAGAAGACAACAACAAGAGAAGAAAAAAAAAGGATGTTGCATTTGCCACACCACCATTTTTTCCTCAAAAGTGGAAGGTGCCTTTCTGAACTACAAACAGGAAGGGAAAAAAAAACCCAAAAGACAAATGTAGGAATTGCAGAGTTTAAATAAAAGTTAAAATACTTGAAATGTTATGAATTATAAACATATATTATGATCCTTAGAATGCCTAACCTAACAGGGTTAGGCATTTACCTTAATCAAGGTATACACAGTTCAGGTACCCTAAGGATCCTAAGCATGCTCTTTAGTGAAACAGTAAAATTCTGATTACAATTGGATTCAAATTACTGTATTCAAGAATAGCTAAAATATTTTTTCAGCTGTCATTGGGAACACAAATATTAAAAAGTTATGTAATAGATATTTAATTTATTCATTTTAAATATAAATTGTAATGTTAAGACATTTTCTTGAAAACTCTGAGATAATACAAGACTCAAAGAATAAATGCTGAGAGACTGAGGAAAAGCAAACATTTTCTTTACTGCTTTTACTGCAAAAATAAATTAAAAGTTGACAACAAAATCATTACCAAAATCTCCACAATGCAAACTATTTTTTTAACAGACATTTTGGAGATGTGTATGAATGTCACTGAAGTGAGTATTTTGTTGCTTTAGTTGTCTAGGGTGCAACAGGAAAGCTCAGATATTTGGAATGTGTTGTGAAAACAATCAGCAGTAAAAATTTGATGAAAATCCTGTGGGGTTTTTATACTTCATTTTATTTTTAGTACTATAAGCACTCTGCAGCAAGAACCACCTCTTTGATGGCATCACAGGAGCATAAAAGCTCTGCTCATGGACCAAACCTTATAGCCATGGCAAGAAAAAATAACAGATTATTTACTTGGAGCATCAGGAATGGTCCAGCTAGCTTTTCTTCCTGAAGAGAAAGTCTAGCCTAAGGGAGAAAGCAACTAAGAGTGTTCAAAGAGCTGCTAGAAAACACTGAGATTGCGCCTCAAACTCCCAACCTAAACAACCTCTGGGGGAGGGGAGAGGGAGGAGAAGAGCTGTACAGCTTGACACCACTGTTTACTCAGGATTGTACTAAATTTACACTAGTGAGATTGACACTTCATAAAAATGGTAAAGTATGTTTGGTTTTGTTTCTTCTACCATGACTGAACATAAACTGTTTTACAATCAATTATATTTTTATTCACTTCTATGCTGTTTACTCCTCCCCTCCTGACTGAGGATTTAACACAATTTCTGCTCAGAAAATATTCAAATTTTTCCTCCTCACTGGACTTCATTTTTTTCAAATGTGTTTGCAACTGCATGTTTAATTTCTGTGCAAAATTACTGTGATTGTGTGTGAGGTGCTTAGCCAGCCATTTATGCCTGTGCATAGCTCATTTTCATACATAATTGCATGTAAATTATGCATAAGAATTATGCATCTAATTACACACATTTTTTAAAATCAACTCTATCTGTGTTAAATCGTATGACTTCTTTTTCACACAAGGCATTTTTGATCCAGCTATCTTACGCAATTTCTGTCTGAGAAAGAATATCATAACCAGAAGTTTGAAAAAGCATCAAGAAATAGCTTCCTTTTTTATCCCTTAAATGTATTCATATTCTTCATTAGCCTTGTTATGCCATCAGAATAATCACATCCAATAAATGTCTTCTGCACTTATCAAAAATTTCACTTTGTGATTTAATTATTTTCAAAAGCAATTGACTGTTGTAAATAGTCACTCGTATTTTATTTAAAGACTAATATTACTTCCATTTTCTTCACTGTACAAGGGAGATTAATGTCAGTATGTTTATTCTGAGTAAGGGAATCTAGCATAAGAGACTCTGATCTACAATCTGGGGGCCCTTTGTGCTCCAATAAAAATATTGATGATATCAACAAACCATATTAATTTTTCATTTCAGGAACTGAAGCCTCTATTCCTATTTTCTAATGACAAGTATCTTGTTAAAACTGTAATAAAGCCAAAACTCAATAAACCTCACAGTCTGGACGCAATAAAAGCTTAAACTGTCTTGGTTAGCAGAGACTGTAACAACTGACTCTCATTTAGCAATTCACAGAGATCTTCTAGTGTCTATCATCTGACAAAGTTACACAGATCTCAGTTCTAAAACTGCAGCATACCTAATTTAAAATATTACAGGAGCATTGGTAATGAACTATCTGTTCATGATGCCTGAGACTTTCAGTTATAACAATATTTGAAACCTTTGTAAAGTATTTCTGCTATTTCCACTATTATGCAGAAGGATCAAAATTCAACAATAGACACCCTTTTTGCTCCTGAAAGATCCCATGGTTCTTCTTCCTTGGAAGCACAAGCTAAGGAAGGATAAAAGAGCTGTGCCAAGTCAGTCTCTACACACAACACTTCGGATTGTGAACTTGAGCTTTCACTTCTGGATAACTCTTTTCTGAACAACTGTGAATATATCTCAAATGGCAGCTGTCTGTTTTGCCTTGCTACAAGCTCAAGCTCTTACGATGATTTAGGGTGCAGAAATTTATGCTTTTAGCTTTGTCTCTTTAAATTACATCTCTAAGAAAGTACACGTATATGACTATGTTACGATAAAATTACTAAGGCTGTATGTCAAAATATTAAGGTTATTTGTGAAACCCTATTTTTACCAGACGACAGTCCAAGTGGCCAACATGCCATAGTCAGTGCACACGTTAAATTCACAGCAGGGCAGAATTAAGTTTGCATGGTCAGTCATAACCTTGAAATTTCCTTACAGAAAAATTTCCTTACTTCAAATAAACAGCTTCACACTATACTTGAGTTAAATATACACTTAAATAATTTAACTTAGAAATCTACTACAAAGAAAATGTGCATGCAAAAGCACCAATACATTTGTCTGAAATATTTACTTATATGTAGAATAACCCTTGCCACTTTTAATTAATAAAAAGCATAATTTATCTCAGTGCATATCACTGAATTGCAAGGATACACACTCAAGTATAACCATGGTACTTGTGCCACTACACAAAAGAAAGTTTTCTCTCCCAGGCCTACGAGTCTCCACCCAGGAAAAAGTTTTCACCTGATCCCACAGAAATCTATCATGGGAAGTTACAGGTGACAACAAATATGCTCTAAGTGAAATAACAGCTATCCACAGCTAAGATGAACAGTGATCATACTGCAAGGCTTTGAAAGTAGGGCTATACAAATAGGCCAAAAGATTTTGTAGTATCTAAAAGGAGTAAAATTTCTATGTAGTTATCATCCCAGATCAGAAGTGTTCCGTGTTCTGTCCTTAACTATTTTGGACTTACTTAGGTTTCCACGCACTTTAGGATGTGGTGACATGAGATCTGTGTTAGACAAATGTTCTGTATTGGTCTTTGTCTTGAATATAACCCCAAAGCTGGGATACACACTCAAGTATAACCATGGTACTACAAAAAAAAACCACCAAAAAACCACAAAAAAAACCAACAAAAAAAACCCACAACCAACCAAACAACCAACAACAAAAAAAAAAAAACCCAAAAAACAAAAAAAAAAAAAAAAAAAAAACAAACAAAAAAAAAACCACACAGACACACACAACCAAACCAAAAAACGCCAACAACCCAGGAAAATGCATAACAATTTGTAAAAATTTTTTTGTGTGTGTGTGAAAGAAGTCTACTGAGAAGAAAACAGTGTCTGAGCCTACAGAAGAACTTTCCCATGCAGCCACACTTCCTAATCTAAGAGAAAAATACAACAGCTGGCTGTTTGAAAGATTTTTGACTGCCAGCAGGGCACAGACCCATGTCCGTGGGTTGTGTATCAGTCATCTGATGTGATGTTAAAGTCTTTATGGGAACCCATTTCTGAGTGACATTCCAGGCACAGGACTTCACTCAGCTTTTCTGCCAAGGGAGAAATTTGTCATAAAATATTTTGCAGTTTTCAATGGAAGTCAAGATGCAGGGAAACTTGCAGGGAAATGCTTGTGAGCTCTTAGGTAGTGGGTAATGACTCTGTTGTCTTTTTTTTTTTTTTAATACGGTACCTCCCACAATATGGATATAGACAAAGGAAAAAGAGGAACCTGTTTGTGGCCTGAGATAACTGTATTTTACAGGGTCTAGACGTGGATGCTAATGTAAAAAAGTAACAGCACGACCCAAAAAATTTGAAAGCATCCCTTTACCTTGCAGCACATTAGGTCAAAAATACAATTCTGTCACTAGGGGTCAGCATTAAAACATATTACAGCTACACAATACAGTCAGCATTCTATTGTTGATTTCCTCCTTCAGAAAAACGAACTTATGTCATAAAGAACTAAAGCCACAAAAAAGACAAAACCTAGAGGGGATCATCACCTTTTTAAGCTATTAAATTTGTGTTCCTGTTCTCAAAAATTATCACATATATTCATGCAAATGTATTATCTTACATAATATTGACACTTTAATATTTATGTGAATTAGGTTCCATCTACAGTCTTGAAAGAGAAAAGCTATTACTAAGTTTCCCATTTTCTAATAGAGAAGATTACTACCTAGTGATATTACTATCTAATGGTAGTAATCCCTACTTCCTAACAACAACAATATTTGGAATGTAAGAAAAACTGGATGCTCTTTGAATTTATTCCTTGACAGCCATATTCGTCTTATAAACAATAAAAAAATCTGTTGTGCACTGAAAATCCCGGTTGAAGAAGGTGAGACTCTCAGTACAGGTGAAATAGACTGAGGAAATATTTTGAGTTATTAAATCAGTGTATGAATTTCAGTTTGGAATAATAGATATAACACCCACTGAAGTCAAGGGAACAACTCACTTCCTCCTCACTGGGCACTGACCACAACCAATGAGTGCCCAACCTTTCCTCCTATCCCAAACTACTCTCAAATCTTGATAATCTTGATACATTTGAGAAAGCATACATTCAGATGCTGCACTAATGGCTGGAACTGCCTGTATGGATATAACCTTTGCAAATTCAAATAGGTTTTCTGATTCCTGTGAATTTAAGAATTAGAAAATTAAATATCAAGCTTGCTGACTTTGTAAATTTTAGGATGACACTTTACTATCTTGAATCCAGATATAAAACAGAATTTTGTAACATGACACTTATTATAAACCCCAGGAAAATATTCTGTCATAAGTCTGTCATGTATCACAACTTTTTGCAGCCCTTGGTAAAGATGAAGAAAAAACATCCCTTTCCTTCTTCCCCAGACCAAATTCTAACTGAATGATATAAATTTTGATGTTAAAATAAACAATTTAGGACAAATATTATTGAGGCTAATAATTAGTTTTCATGTCCAGCACAAAGTTCTAGATTTCAGAGCATATGTTCTCCTTTAGTGGCAAATCCATTAGGTGCCCAGAATTCAGACATTGCCAGATTTATGAAGGCAGCTATTAGAAATGGCATTTGTGCTAGAACAATACTGAAGGAAAGAGCTGGTCAAATTCATGTCTGACTAACTGGTATACATGAGAGCTTATTTCTATGTGCTACTTCTCATATCGTATTGATATTTAACATGATTATCTAATCCTAAATACATGAAAAGCGAAAATAATTGATTATACTACAAATGAGAAAAAATAGGCAGAGGCTGAGGTAAGCCATTTGTTCCAGGATTACATGTGTGGCACAGAATCACTTATTTTCCTGCCCAACAGATGACGCTGCTGTTTCTTTGTTCGTGTGCAATTGTTCCATTTGTGCATCACATCCGTTGCTGGAGTGACTGCACCCACACTGCCCGGTGCCTGGACACAGCAAAGCCAGAGAGCTTCAGAGATTCTTTAAATGGCATTCTGCTGGCCAAATAACTGTTTTCAATAAAGCAAGTTATTGCTGTGGATTAAAGAAATGTGATAGAAAAGATGGATGCAAATACCCAGCTGAACATAATTCTCTTTTTTTCCAGAAGCAGACCACGGAAACAAATCCTGACATATATATCAAGGATGACTTCGGAGCTATGCACACATAGTAACATAATATGTTAGAACTAGCACATGAGATTTTAAACTGCAATGTACTTTGCAATTTTATTGTTACTGAGCCTAATTATTAACAAGGATTTATCATCAATATTGATCAGCAATAAAATTCTGTCCTTATGGCAAAATTTTTATAGAAGCATATTCTCAGATGTCAGTCTGTAAACTAAGGAGGCATTTGACCCATATTTTTTCCTATGTGCTATTGAAGTGGGACACAACATCAGCCCTGCAGCAAAAACTTAAATGCTGAAATATTTTAGAAGTTATTTATACTAACTGCTATGTGTTCTGGTAGAGATCCTATTGAAAATCCATGTTCTCCAGTAAACCTGAAAACTCAAACCACTTGTATGGGACTCACATCCTCTTCTGCTCTAGAGTTTTTGCTAAAATACTATGGGAAGCAGAGTAATTAATTCATTATTTCTTTTTGCCAAATCGTGGTTGCTTGAGGACTTGTGTCGAATGACAAGCTGGTCCCTGTCCCGTTCATTGTGAACAGGTGTTCTAATTACCAAACCTCCACCATATTTGACACCGTTATTAGCTGTCTCAGTTGAGGAACAAAGGACTGATTGGCTAGGGGTATAGAACTAGCCTTTCATTGCTGTGGGGAAGCACCTAAAGGTCAAGGTTAATATACATTAGTGGGGGGTAGTATTGCCCATTGCCTATGCTGTTCTTGTGCTATTAATCAATGAAAGACTTTATCTTTATGAGCTACCTATGGTGGGAGTTTTAATTACATGATTGCTTTACATTGGTTTTCTTCCTGTATTATATGAAAAGCTGACAGCACTTTTTGATATTCCTAACAAGAACAACAGATCTCCAGCAAAAACAGCAATGTCTTGTATTAATTTTATATCCTCAAATACATACTGTACCAAATAAAAGGGCAAGGTACACAGCCTTCAATCAACATAACATAGAAAAATGCTTATGAAATGAAATACAACAGAATGCATGCATATGAGTTCAACAAGGTTGAGTATTTGGCCAGTAAAAAGTGAAAGCACTTTCAGCAAATAGTCTTCCCCACCACTGAACCCATACGTTCTTGCCACGTAAGGTCCACCTGCTGCTACTACCTTTCTGATTTTATATTCTTGGAGGGTTTATAACAAGAATCTAATACATAACTGATAAAAGGGCACCAGTCTCATCAGTTTCATTTGAGATCAGAATATTGTCAACATAATCACACAGCGAAGTTACATTATTATAAAAGTGCATCAGCATCATCATTATTTATACACTTATTTTCAGTGGTCTACAGGACATACAAATGAAACATTCTAGTATGAAATATGATTATGGTAACTCAATATGGAATGAATTTTCTCCAAACTATTTTTTTTCCTATTATGCGAATGTAAAATAAATATGGGCCTGATAGTCAGTCAGTGAGCTGGAACTATACCAATTTGTATCAGCTAAGGGCTCAACACTATATATTCATTTATAGATCCTAGTCACACTCAGACCCTTCTGTGACTTATTAATGGTTTTGATTTAGAAATGAAGCTTTGAAGTAATTATATAGTCACATGGAATTCATCCAATATACATATTTAATGTAAATTATTGCTTCCTGATTTTCACAGAAGACCTCTGATTAGATTATCTGGTGCTTCCATATTGTACTTGAAGCTGGATTGCAAGGAGAGAGAAGTATATGTAATCCACCTTTACAATTTCCTGACTCTGCCCAGCAAGAAACAAATACGGACTTCATTATAATGCAGAGGAACAGAGACAGCTATTTCCCTGCCTGAGGTCTCAGAGAATTGTTCCAGCAGTTGAGCTAAACAATGTCCTGACTATCTCCCTTGCAAAAGAAGTGGAATGAGCTGGCATAAGCTGCTATACCAACTCAAAACTCTCCAGAGATCCCCTTTTCACAATGTGAAACCTCAAAGGGCTGCACTACGAAAACCAGCTGTAGTGGAGCTGAAAGTTTGACCTCTGGACTCCAGCACTGTGCTCGTTTTATGTGTGTGTGACTCCCACTGACACTAACTGAAGAGTCCAGCACATGAGGAGAGCAGAACATCAGACAAAAAAAAAAGTACTATGTGACTCTGAGAACAGAGTATTATTCTCTTGTGTCAAATTATTGCTCCATCTGGTAACATTAAGTGAATACTAGTGATTATTAGAACTGAATCAATAAATTGAAACAATTTGTTTTGTGAGTTATTTTACTTTTTCACTTCAAAGAATGCCTGTAACTCTATTACAACTTTTTTAAGAATATTTCAGGAAACATCGAAGGATTTTTTTTTTTTTTGTTTTGTTTCGTTGTTGTTGTTGGGGGTTTTTTTGTGGGTTTTTTTTTTTGTTTTGTTTGTTTGTTTTTTTGTAAGTTCATGTGATTGCTCACACACATCACACTGCTCTGTTACTTTGCCCTGAACAGAACTTCTAATAGAGCCAGGATAAAAGAACGCTGCAGCTGACAGTAGAATTTAGTTGATACAATTGTTCTGGAACATACAGTGAGCTAAACATTGTTACCTTTCTTAGTAATTTTGGATTCTGAAGGCACACTTCTTTTCTTTCAGAGAATACACTATAAGCATTCTCTATTACTTGGGACATAATTTTTAAAAAGGAAGAGTAAAACAATGCCCATATTCAGGAGATCTATCTCACGCAAAGAATGGATTTAGATCAGTCAAAAAGGCTGTATGAACCATCAAGTTTTAAAACATATCAGTGATTTTGGATTGAAAAAAAGAACTCCACATCAAATGCTTTAGATTATAAGATATGAGCATATTATAACATATGAGCATACTTTGCTCATATGTTCTCTTCAAGACATGATTTACAGCTCTGCTTTAATTACATCTGCTTCATACCTTTCCTTGATGACGCTAACATTAGTAGAGACAGCACAACTCTTGTAACACTGATGAGAACCTAGCTATTCCAGGTGACTCATAAGCACCAAAAAGGGCCTTATAGCCAAATTCAAACAGACCTGCCTTGTAGGATAACAACAAGATGAGGCATTCTTTAAAAATCAAAATATTATCACTTCAGATTAGTGTTTAAAATAATAATTTAATTATTGCAGACTCACCTTGCATTTCTAGGACTGGCTGTTGTCAAATTAGTTAATGCTGTCACTACAGCTTCTTTTACCTCTTCATTATCACTGCTTAGCAACTGTATTAGCTGGGGAATCCCTTTGAAAGAAATAATTATATATACGACCATTTAAATAAACCATGGCAATCTGCAAAATTGTAATATTCTCCCTATAAACAGAAAAAAACCCCCACAAATTCACATTTCATCCTTTCCCACCTTACTTACCCTGGAGTCCAAGGACATATTTACTGTCTATATTCTCACACATGGCAGAAATGGCTTGGGAAGCAGCAACTTGAACTTCATCATTGTTAGTTTCCAAAAGGTTTAGGAGAAATTTCTCAACCTCTTCCCAATGTAAGATTTTTCGTATTTGAGCTTTAAATGAGAAATAACAATAGCATTCATTTGCATTTGTTTTCCAAATCAGTGAAAGGACATTAATTTGATTTCATTTAGTTGTTGGAAATATGTTGGTAACAGATGCACCATCCACTAAGAAATATGCACAAAGGACCTGAGCCAAATCCCTCATAGAACATCCTGAGTTGGAAGGGACGCGCAAGGATCAGCCAAAAGCCAACTCCTGGATTAGGCATCATTGAACTCTGAACCAAGCCCAAATAATGACTATTAAACGCAGTATAAACATACACAGCCCAACAGAATGCAAAGTTTTTTCTCTACAAGACTTTAAAACCGCAGAATGCATACAGGCTTGATGGAAACAACTTTTCCAATACAACAGATCGTACTTATTCAGGATTGTGCTGAACTTCAGTTTATGCTAACAAAGTCCAAACACATAAAATTGAAGAACATACCAGTAAATGTACAATTGAACTTAGTGAAATACCACTCAATGTATTAAAATAGCCAAAAAAAGTCAAGGAGCATTACAAATAAAATTTTTCTCCCACTTTGCAGAGAATTTGAATTTTGTAGTTTAGCACAGTGTTCATTGCTGACCTACACTGCATTGACCAGCAGCAGCTGCGGAAAGACAGAGATGTTCCCTCCTCTGCACAAGTAACAACACACAGCACCCATAAAGTATCTACAGATATCTGTATGTGGATACCAATAAACTGACAAACTCCCTCATCTCAAAACTGATGAGATCAGAAATGCAGGTGTTTCTTAGAAAGATCCCTGAAAGAAACTTTCTCATGCAGAAAGGTGCTGGAGAACACAGAAGTTCTACAATGAGAGTCAACAGACATTTAACCATATGCATAATTTAAACCAGACTAATTACATGCTGGAAGTTATATCTACATAATAGAATTTGGAATGTATTAAAGAATTTCAGGAACTGAGAAAGTCAGTGGGACTTCAAAATATTTAGAAATTAGCACTGCATGCTACCGTTCTGAGGGATCACTCCCTTGTTTGGATTGTTGTCCCCCAAATAAAAAAAAAATGTTANACGTATTCTTTTAGATAAATCAGAATCTATAGTGAATAAAAGTAAACAAATACAAGTCTGCAAAAGCAATGAAAAGCAAGTTTGATCGAAAATGTAATGAGAGCAGAAATTACTCAAAACATGGATATGAGACAGGGGCAGTTGATTTCTCCTCTTCAGCTCAGTTTTAAACTTTTTTAGAATCCTCATATACGCAGATGAAATCACAAAACAAAGATGTAACAAACAAAACAGAGAGAATGCTAAGTATCAGCAGAACTTTGGCCACAACCTTGATACACAGCAGCCAGCTTTCAAGAAAAGGCCTCAGTTGGGATGAGACTATTTTGACAAGTTGTCAAGACTGTCGCTGGCCTGTTGCTTGCCAAGGTAGTCCATAATCTCTAATAATGATCTCTATAGGTTCTTCATGCCTCAGTAATTTGTTTACTGTAAAGCAAGTTACTTATTTGTTCACATATTTTCTTTAAAATTATTCTTGCTTTTAAAAAAAGCTATGAAGATGGGTAAGCATTTATTTTAAAGCTAATTTATGCCTATATGAAATAATAATATGAATAAATAATTTGAATTAGTGAAAATATTAATTTAAAATACTTTAAACAGAAAAATACTTTTATAATAATGTGGAAAAACATCTTGAAATTGAACTTACGATAAAGAGTATGCATGAATATTCAGGTAGTTAGATCAATGAAAATTATTAATATTTCAATATCCAGGTGCCAATTCTATCTAAGGGATGAACATTTACTGCTGATCCTCTCTCTGTGTGTATGAGTTGTTTCCTTTCTGTTCTTTACTACAGACTAGAAAGAATGCACAACTGAAAAGCATACTTTATACTGAAGTACTTCATATATCAGTGCCAACACCATTTTTACAGTGATTAATTTCTTGACCTCTAAGTAATTTGAATACATTGATTTAACATGAAGGAAGATCAAGCACATACGACTAAAAGAGTTTGGAGTATCAGCCATTCTGACCAGATTTTAATGCATTGACCCCATGGTGAGACAACCTTTATTTTTCAATATATTTTCCTATTTCCCCCTTACCCCTTAATCATTATCTGAGCTCTACTGATTACTTTTCAGGTCATTGTCACCACCTTATGGAATTATTTATACCAATTTCAAATGAAAAAAAGTTAATGTTAAATAGTATCATGACCTCCCACTGATCTGGGTTGAGATAACACAGATAAACAAAGATCTGTACTATGAAATGCATTTGTTAATCATGCTCCAGAGCATGTTTCGTGTGCTTCCGTTGGAGCATGAGGTGCATTGAGATACACAGAAAGAATGTGGAGAGCTTCAAACCAAAAGTCTGGCAGAGCAAGTGTGATCATCACTTTCTCCATATACACTCCACAGCATTTTGTTGTTGCTGGTGTGTCTGGCATTGTCAGGGGAAAATCAGGCTCTCCTTAATCAACAGTCCAGATAATCCACTCACAGACTTTCAATAATTTATAGCATTAGATTACAATTTAGCATTCTGAAATGACTGCATTATTTGGTGGGCAAGGCAGGAATCACAGTGCAATTCACCAGAGTAATTCTGAGCATACAAAACAAAAGAATCAATAAATTAATATAATAAATTCAAAATTATGTTACAGAACAAAAAGAAATTCAGGGACAAAGGCATAATGATTATATATATAAATATTATCCACTTTAATGTACTTAAACAGAGCAGCATCCTAAAGATGCTATTTAAAGTTGAATATCATGTATAACCATGTAATTTATTCTGATACTGAGAATAACTCTTAAGGGATAAATATATCTTATAACAACAACACCAGGTTACAAGAGTCCCTTTCCAAAGGGTTGAAAGGGACATAAAACAAAACTGCTTGCTATGATCACATCTATCAGGGAAAAAAAAAAACCAAAAACGAATCCAAAACCAAATTCCATCTGTCAACAATAATAATTTCAAAACCAGATACTGCTGTATACTCAGCTGCCAGGATTAAAAAAACAGCTAGATACATGTTCTGTCACGGCAGAAGTAGGTTTTTCATTCCAATAAAAAGCAGTATTTTTTTACCCAAATATACAGGAAATCTTGGTAAGTTGCAACCAGGATTATCAAACCTGAAGAATGTGGGTACAGCTATTGCAAATTTTATGAAAAAGTCACTACAGAACTAAGAGCTGTGTTGTATTATACAGGATTCACATCAAGGCAAGTACTAGTATAGCAGACATTAGTATTGCATTTTGGATGGGCGGTTCAGTATGCTTACAACCAGAATCCAATCAAAAAACAAAACCTGAAAATACTTGTGTTTTCTTTTTGCACTTGGGCTGTTTTTTATAATGACCTTTTCTTTTCACTGCAAGGCTGACTTTAGACCAGTATCTCTAGGTAGCTGAAAAATTTTCAGTGCTTTTGGGGTCTCCACTGAGCAGCAAGTTTACTGGACCGTGTTTTCCACTGCACCAGGACAAGAAGTTTCCTGCTGTCTAACTGGGTGTCACCAAAATTCTGCAGCTTGAAAGCAAATATTTTAAATCTTCTTTTGATGTATTTTCCCAGCTTGCTGCATCCATACTAACTGTCATAGGCTGAAGAAGAGAGCAAACCTTTATAATGAAACCTCATTGACTCCATTTGTAAAGAAGCATGACAAGAAGATGCATCTTCACTGACGGTAACATCCCATGATATAAGATCACAGGCAGTACTGTAATATATTATGTGTGGTTCTTGCAACCGTGCTTTAAAAATGTGCTCAGACATGCTTCTACTAACAGCAGCTAAAATATTAGGCCACAAAAACTGAAAAAAAAGTGTGAAAGAGGAAAAGAAGGCTACGCTTATTTGAAAATAAATATGATAAAGGAGGAAGATGTAGTATAAAGCAGTAGGAGCAAATATAAATCTGCTTAGCATACAACTTACAAGCCTGTCACAGGACTATAAAAATGATACTGACAGTCCTAAGTAGCGTAATAAAATAACAACACAGGAAAATACACAAAGAAAATACTGACATAAGAAGGTCCCTTCCTGTCTTTGATACCTGAACATTAATGAAAACAATTTTCAGTGACTTGCCAAGCTTCCAACAGATAATGACAAAAGCAAATAAAAATCCACAGAATACTCAGACACTCTTTCTTTGTATCATTTTCAATCCAAATAATTACAAATATTCAAGATATCAAACTAAGCAAGGTGAGAAAATAATCAGAAAGATAGCATGGGGAGAGATAAAGGAGGTCTGAAATATGGCAGAAAGGAGAGAATATTTTATCCACGTATTAAATTAAATGACCTATTTTTAAAATACACTTAAAGCCATGATTCAACCACAAGGTGCCAGAATTATGAATGAAATATTTAAATTCTATTGTCATAAAAATCCCTTGACAGAAGTAAAATCTACAGTCAGAAGTATGTTAAGAAGTATGTTATTAGTTATGTTGCATTTTGTTGTACAACACTACTTGGCACATGTTGCAACTCAGTAGCCAATGTATGGAAGGAATTTCAAATGTAGTTTGATTAAAAGAGCATCCTTGTGGGCATAAATGATGAGCATGTTCTGCCTAATTCAGAATTCCCCAGTGAATTAAAGAAAAGTATATAAAAAAGAACTATAGGATGAATAATTACAAAAAGATTACAATGAAACTATTTAACTCCCCTGGGAATATTAATCTGCAAGCCATTTGAAAGGTTTCCTTTCATGCCTCTGTTAAAGGAATTTGTATTTGAA
>WBNO01029601.1:0-21119 GCA_013400575.1 Peucedramus taeniatus | reverse complement strand
AAGCATAGTAGGATTTAAGGAAAAGTTTGTATCCACCACTCTCAGTTTATGCATTAATTGAAAAGCCATGTTTATAGTGTACTTAGAATCCTGCTTGAGCAAAGTCCACAAGTTCCTAGTCATGCTAAAAAGCAAAAATGATTCAAATAAATAAGATCAAAAATATTTGATTGTATAACTTTATGTTTGCTTTTGTGATTCCATTATTCATATGCAAGCCATGCACATGCAGAATGTTTGGCAAATTCATACTTTCTATGAGTGCATTTGTTTTTCATAGAATCCTAGTATCATAAAAGAGTTTAAGTTCAATGGGGCTTCTCAAGGTCAGCTAGTCCAACCCCTCTGCAATGCACAGGGGCATCTTCAGCTACATCAGGCTACTTAGAGCCACATCCAACCTTAACCTGAACGTTTTCTACCACCTCTTTGAGTAACTTTTTCAAGTGCCTCACCAACACCATTGTAAAAAATTTCTTTATACCATATCTGAATTTACCCTCTTTCCATTTAAAACCATGATTTCTCTTGTCCTATTATTATGTGCCCTTGCAAAAAGTCTCTGTTCATCTTTCTTGTAGGCTCTCTTCATGTAGAAAGCCACAATTAGGTGACTGCAAAGTCTCTACTTGGCCTCGTCAAATGTCATGAGGTTCCCATGGACCCACTTCTCGAGCTTGTTCAGGTGCATTTGGATGTCATCCTGTTCCTTAGATGTGTCAGCTGCACAACTCAGCTTGGTGTCATGTACAAACTTGCTGAAGGTGCAATCAATCCTACTAGATGGGATTAATGAAGATATTGAACTACTGGTCCCCATACTGGCCCTTGAAGAACATCACTTGTCACTAATCTCCAGCTGGACCTTGAGGCGCTCACCACTACCCTTTGGATGTGACCATTCAAGCAATGGAACTCCAAAATCTGACACAATTTCAAACTTTGACTATTAAGATGATAGTAATAATTCCCTCCTTAAACAACTCGTGCAAGCCTGAGCTCCTGCAAGAAGTAATCATACTACATTATGAAGTAATCTTCATAATGTATGAAGATAATACAATTATCTTCATAATTCTGACCTTCTCCTAAAACCTTTTTATGCTCTCTTCCCTTGGTTGGCTTTAATAGTACTATTTAAATGTGTAACTAAAATTCAGATATCTGATACTAAGAACACTCTAGAAAAGCAAATATATTAATACTTTTATATCATGCATCATAAATCCTACTTCATCTCTATCTTCTTTGGAAGCTGCATGAGAAGTTTTGAAAAGAAAATAAGTAGCAAAAGAAAAACTTGATTATGATAAATAAAGTTTCATTGAGTTAAACTTCAGTATGGGTACAGTTTATATGGCTTGATAGTTTCTTCCAGGTACACCTGAGATTTCTAACGTTTTATTAAAAGAGCAGAAGTAGGTGTGATTCCCTCCTCAGGAACTGCCTCTTAATATTTCTCTCACATTTGTCACAGTTCAAGTATTTTGATGCAATGGGAATATAAAAAGGAGACAGGAATTGGTCTTAAATTATTGAGTCTTAAACACTAATGAATACTTACTTGACTCATGCAGGATGTTAGCTGCAGACATACAGCAGTGTAAACATTTTGTAAATAGCAGCCAGCTCAGTTTTACTGCTTATTGGAGATGATAGGCAAATATTGAAGCTGTCATAGTTCATACATCCTGAAACAAAATAAAGAAAGCAGATGTAAAGTGGTTTACATATACATTGACTGACACCCCCCGTGACCCCCTCTCCAAATTTAATATTTTGGAGTAATTTTGTGGTTGCTAAGTCCAATATATGTAGCTCTTATTGACATTGATGGTTTTATTGCAACATCATAATTTTGTCCTCTATTTTATTTCTCAGTAGCCTGTTTCAGACAAGGATTATTTTTTATTTGAAGTCACTCAAATGGCCATCTCTTCTATTTAACCTTTTTCTCTCTGTGTTAACAGCAGAAGTGAGAGAAAAACTGAATATAACAAAGTAAGTAAGAACCGTAATTTGAAAGAAGGGTCTGGGATGAAGTGAGATTGTTCAAGAAGCTCACTCAATAATTTTCTGCTGACCAAGCTGGTGATAAGTAGGACCCCAATCTTGGTTTGTGCTCAAATGTAGTACAGGAGCAGTATAAACAATAATATGACAATCATGCTAGCAGTACTTGCCACTGCATTGCATATGCTAGTGTACATGATTTAAGAATCACATATGGAAGAAAAAGAATTCATCTAATGTCATTTCCTTAAGACCAGCTGATAACCAATAGGCAAATTCAATTCTGATTAGATTTTGTTGGAGACAAAATTCATAGAATGGAAATAAAGATGCACGCATAGTGAGAATTTAGCCTGATCTCCTACACAATATAGGCTATAGGGTTTTTTCATCAGTTCTTGTTTTGAGTTAGAGCATACCTTCTGAAGAACACACTATTTCAAGTAAAATATTTATAATATTGGAAAACCTATCACAATCCATATTAAGTTGTTTTAAAGCTAAATTATTCTCATATTCATGCCTTGGCTCATGTTTAAAATTATTTGGCTTTAATTTTCTGCCATTAGATGCCATGAAATTGTTTGCTGTTGAAGAATGCAAAATCTCTAAAAGAGGGATTAGTAGGGAAAAATATAGTGTTATGAGTTCACTTCCAGGTCTATCCATGTAACATCGCAATATCATTTTTCTCCAGCATTTTCTTACTCCATACAACAGCATGAGCTAAATATAAAAAAAGAACTTATAATTCTTCTTACAGACAATATAGCAACTTCAGAAGCCAAAATTATTTTGTATACCTTTTTTATTTATTTCAAAGTAAAACAAGTTTTCAGCTAATCCTTAGGGTAACCTATCACAAAACAATAAATCTTCCACAAATTGATTAAATTATAATGCCATTCCCTAAGCATCTTAATTTGAGGCTTTATGTCAAGAATGGAAACTACTGCATTAAAAAGATTTCAAGAATTCTTCTGTGCAGCTTCCGTAGGCTGAATTTCCCTAAAGTAATCCCAAATGAAACCCTCATTCCTAACAACAGTGGATTTTAGAGAAAGCATGATGTGGTGGCTTTGAGAATAGTGTTGACCTATTTCATAACTACTTTAGTTTTTGTTAAATGTTCTAACAGATGCAGTATCTGTCAAGAGCACTTAGTTTAAAATTTATTATGCTGAATATATGCAGTTGTACCAATATGGTCATATTTAGACACAGATGATTTGATTTAATACTATTTGCTTCATAAAATTAAGCATGCCTTTAGTTTATTAAAATTGTTCAATTTATACTATTTTCTTTCAGTATTAAGTATTTTATGTCAGTTATTTAACCAAAAAAGGAAGTAAAAAAATCAAATAAGAAAATGTTGGATTTCAGGCTAGAATGTGTTTAATAGTAATAGTGATTCATTATCAATAATGAATCACTACTCAAAACTTTCAGAAAAGCTGTATAACAAATTTTAAAAAGATAGCTCTGAGTATTAAGATCTCGGAAATTGAAGTATTAACTCAAATTCTTCAAAGACATCCTGAATGTTTGTTCAGGTCTCAGAACACCGAAGTTATTAAGTGCTTTGACAGCAATTTTAATGGATATAAGAGAAAACTCTGTCAATTTATGACTCATCTCAAACAATATTAGCACTGTATTTTAAACTTAAAAATATTAGTTGAACAAGAGAAACCACAAAGCTTTAGGAAGAGAAAAGATTAAAGTCCTTGTACTAACAGAATACACTTGAACTCATATTACCCAAGAAGTAGACACTTCTGCATGCTTCCAAAGTCAGTACAAGCAAAACAATCACTTCAAAAATGGATGAAAAATAGAAAGATGAGATGGAGGAAATATTATATCATAACTCAAAATCTAGTGATTGAATTGTGTGAGGAAAACTCACTAGCCAGGCATCTGAGAGATTTCTCAATGTCATCAAAAGCACCAGCTCTCCTAATCCAGAATGTCTTCCTGGGCAATGCAGTCTCCAATGGCTAGGAGGATGGTGGGAACAGGAGCGAACAGTGGGCCCTGAGGTATGGAATTAATTGCCAACAGAATAAACAAACCAAATTAAACAGTGAATTAGTTACCTCCTTGACCATCTGCTGCCATCATTCTTGAACAGCAAATGAATTCAAGAATAAAATACTTGGCAAAAAACCAGCCTGAAGATACAACAGATGAATATTGCTAGTACACCTATGTAATTGCTGCAGGACAGGATTTGTCAGGCACAGATTTGTGTCTAACTTTGTTTATGGCTTTTCCTTTTACTTAAAAATCAATAAAAAAATCGACTGTAATTTTACAGATATTAGGTATCAACTTCTTAAAAAATGTTGCAACAAAACATTCCAGCTGCTCCACCTTTTTTAAGATTAGCAATGCACATGCTCATGACTGATGTTTAAAGCTGGAGGCTTCTAGATATTGGTGTAATGAAAACGTGCAGCTATAGGCAATAATTATTTCAATGATTTTGTTTCCCCTCAATTTTTAAAGCATTGTAACTGATACAGAAACCTGGACACAGTGAAGTTAAAGGGGATTCAAAAGATGAAAATAAAGTCAGTACCCTATAGAAACTTACTGTTATATATAGGTCCTTCTTATGGTTTGGTAAGTAAAGATCTTCTTGGTTAGCACAGGTTTTGTCTTCTCTTGGTTTTGGATCATCTTCCAGCACTCAGGGTCAAGGTTGTGTTCAACTCCTGTCCTGTTCTGATTTTTTCCAAAGATTTTTGTATCTACTCTCCTGGTTTCTGTGGAAACTCTAAAATATTACACAAAGTTGCTGAGAAGTCATTCTTCAAAGTACAATTAGAAACAAAGTAAAAATGCCTCAAATTTGCTTATTCTTGGCAAGAAAAAGGAAAAAAAATAGTTGAAGCTGAATATTATTCAAGAAATCCCCAATAAATATTACAGACCATTCTTTTAGACAACTGATTTCACAAATCTTTATATAACTCTCCTCCCCAACAATCACCCCTCCCCCTCTTATTTCTGCAATTTGAAAAGGAAAATATCTAAATCGTCACCATGACATTAGATCCATCATCACATTTTCTATTAAATATTCACTCTTTTTTTGCTACATTGCACGGATAATCGTAAAGTTATTACTGAATCAGCAACGCCTAAATGTAGAGTAAAATTGTTGAAATAACACAGCTGTACATTTAAAACATGATGGTAGAGTTTTGTCAGTTCTAATAAACATTTAAGAATGATCACAGAATTCTCTGTGGACCCCACTGTAAACATAAGAAATATTTTGTCTAAACTGGAAAGAAACATCCTGTCTTCCACTGTCCTCTTCCTGAAGGATTAAATTTTCAGATCCTTCAGAGCCCATACTGGCTCACATCTTCATTACAAGGCTATGATTTATCACATTTTCATGACATTCATTTTTACAACTATGTAGATAATATAATAATCTTGGTGTGATGATTATTCTATTGTGAAGAAATAATAGCACCAATTAGATCTGTGATAAATATCAAAATTTATTTTTTAAGTAAGAGCAATGAAGGGAAAAGTTTACATTTCCAGCCTCCTTGCCCAAAGTTTAGTTTTGATACAGAGGACAACTGGATCCAATAGAGCAAGGAAAACAAGATGAAATCAAAAGGCATGATATTAAAATACTATAATACTAATGGTTACAGCAAGTTACAAAATAGGTATTGATCAGTGAAGAATTTAATACTGATCTTTTTTTAAATTTTACAACAGTGAATTGGTCATGCTGTAATTTCTGTCACTGTAATGAGTTACCTCATCACTGCTTCTTACTTTTTAAGTGTTGCTACTTTCTAAAATATTCTTGCAAAGACCTGAGAAAGTGAAGATACATGCTCTAAAAGAAAGAAAATCTTGGGAAAAGGAAAAGTAAACTATTCTAGAGACCTTCTTTCCCATTTTTAGAAGTATGTATAAATAAGGTGCACAGTAACACCATGCATATAGGCCATAATAATAAAAAATACATGATCATATATTGTCTCTATTACTTGGAAATGTTTGCTACACCATGTGGGAGAGTGTTGAGCCATCAAAGTGGAACATTCTAGTTAGATTTTTTATCAATATGCTTCAGCACCATAGTTTTTCCACTGAGACTGAATATTTTAGGAATGTGGTGAAAGACAAAAGTAAATTGACTTTTTATGAGGACAGTAAACTGATATTTAAGAGGGGGAGTTTAGGACACCATTTTCCCTCCTCACCTTTTCCTCATTGTGACATTTAACCAGTCTGACATTTAATGTAGTACTTGTCCAAAGCAATTCAACTTCAACAGCATTGCAGAAAAATACCAGCGTGAACAGGAAAATCATCTACTGTGAATAACTGGCAACAAGTTAACACTAATTTTTTAAAAATATAATTTCCCATATTTCCATTGACTCCTATGAGGTTTTATTTAAAATATGAAAAGGCACTGAAAATATGAAAATACCTTTCTAGTTTTCATGCTATTTTCATTCCCATAGTTGACCTCATGAATTGGCCTCATCTCATGGCTTGCTTTTTTTTAACAACAGTTAAATTTCTTTTACAAATATTGGTCAAATGTATGTGTGTTAACATAAGCCTGGATTTGCTTGTGATTCCAGTGAGAGTAGGCCATAACAGACAAATGAGACTCTTAAGTACTAAGTATGTACTCTGTTTTTTTAAGTAGGAGATGTTTTTTCTGGTGTATCAGACAGTGAGCTGTCCCTTGATATAAATTTGCTTGCAATTTGCCAGGTCAGAGCCAAGAATTTTGAGTGGAGAGAATTTTATTACAAAGGTAGCTACTGAAGCGAGGTTCCATTTGACCAAGTTAGTCATTCTGGTTGCACTTCTGAAATTTAGGTGGACATTTGTCATTTTGGAGTAAATAAAACTCAATAAGAAATAATGACTCAGTTGCTTTGAGAAAAAAATGAAATTGAGATAAGACAGCAGAATTCATATTACAGTGTTAAGTAGTGTTTTATAAATTAGCTTTAAAAAGCATATTTTTTTAGCCTGTTAGTGGTCGTATTTCATGTAAAATACCCATTTTGTCAGATTTTCTCCATCTGATATTTCTCCAAAGTATCTTGCAAATGAAACACAAGGAAGTTCTGGGGATAAGAAAACCAATCCACAATTATTTTTTTAATGATCTTTACAGTGTGTGAATTTTTCTTTTTACCTGGAGGAAACAGAAAAGCATATAATGTTTGAGATTGTATTGGGTTTGTGTGGCAAGGCTGGGGTTGGGGCTGGGGGGAAGAGCAGGCCTTCTGTGAGAAACCTTCCCTATGTCTGACGGAGACAATGCCAGCTGACTCCAAGACAGAACCAACATTGGTCAAGGCCAAGCACACCAGTGATACCAGCAGTGTTTCTGGGATAACATGTTTAAGAAGGGAATAAAAATTGCTGGGCAACAGCTGCTGGAAAGGGGAGTGAGGTTCTTTGTGCTAAAATGATCTAATGAACAAGAAAAATTTGTAATACAATTATGTTACTGCTTTGAGAGAAGACTGCTATTTTATAGCCATTCTTTTAGAACATTTTCTTCTGAGAAGCATATAAATTCCATTTTAATCATGACCATAAATACATACTCATATATTTATAAACAGTTATAATTCTATATTTAGATATATGCAAAAAGGAAAAAAGCAATTTAAAATCTCGATCTTTTGGGCCCCTCTGAATTATAGTTCTTTCACTTATATAAGCATTCATCTGTAGTGAATGTATTTAAATTTCATTACCATTGATTATTTAAAGCTTAATTACGGGCAAAATATTTATAACACCTGCATCGTTTTCACGTATTTTAAGAGACAAAAGTTTTCTTATTTCAGTTGAGTCTATAAAGCTATTAATGAGAAAACCTTAAATTACAAAACACGTTGCATAGAAATGTTGCATGAACCTGTGATGCTTCTTAGAATTGATATGTTTGATTAAGAAACTATGGAATTTGAACTTGATAATTCCCACAGATAAATCGAGTGAAACAATATGACTGAAAAGCATTCAATTTTTTAATAACTCTAAAATAATACTTTTTTGTCAAAGCAGTTTTTGTTTCCAACATCAGCATACTGGTCCTGCTGGAGTATTTATGGTTCAACAATTGTTATTTCACTCACATACATTTCTAAAGAACTAGAAAAATCTTTTCTTGTTTATACCATAATTGCCTTCTAGTATTGAACAGCTTTACCTCAGTATGTGAACATTACATAAGCATAAAATCTTTGCTCACAATATACAGAGAATGTTTAGATAAAAGAGAGCAATTTAGCATTAACTAAAGAAAATCAGCAGATGTGCAAGTGTTTCTTTCCATGCACCATTATGTTTGCTGATGGTGGGTGGAACATGGATTTACTTCCTAAGTTCAATCTTTCAGATGTTATGACTTATGACTTGTATTTTATCTTTGTTGCATTAGTTCTTTCTATTTTGCAAAGATAATTTTATATAGCTACATGTTTGACAATCCAGGTAATTAAATATATTATATTTAGAATATTTTATATTTTATTTTATATTTAGAATATAATATAAATATATTATATTTAGAATGTAGAAAAGTGAAAATTCGAGCTAATTCACAAAATTGCTAGGAAGACCTGGGGAAGAAGAAATATTCAAATAGAGTACTGAAATTTCCATGTAGACATATAGTCAGGGACACAGTCAGAAAAGATAAACCTACATTAGGGTGATAACTTTGTTCAATGAGATGAAACCAGAGTGAAAAATATACATCCCTTTCAGCAAAGTGAACTCACAGCAAAAATTATAACCAAGATAGACTTCATTCCACCCAAAAGACCAATACAATGTATGTTTTCAAAGAGTTCTTCTGAGAACACTTTTATAGAAATAGACCTGTTAAAATTCCGTGGAAAATTATGCTTTTACAGACAAACTGTTTACTTGGGAGCTATGCATTAACAAACTCTCCAGAAGATGACAAATATATACAAATGAGTAGGAGAAAAACTAGACATGGCTAAATACTTATTCAGAATGTTAAAACTATTGTCAACAAATGTATTTCAACATTATCACTGGAAAAGTATTGTCACTGAGAAAACAAATACTTTTCAGAGTTCAGTTATATGCTATTTTTAGCAGCCAGTTCATATTTGCATGAGGACTCATCAAGAACTTGCTTGCCAGTAAGTCATGTAACACTTCAGGACTGAATGAACTGCAGTGTTGCAACATACAAGCCGGCCTTCATTTCCAAATTCCTGTCTTAATACCTTTTTGAGATCACCTTATTTGCCTTGTTTTCAATCCTCAGAGTACAGGCTGTAAGGATCCTGGCTGGCAGAACCCTGTGCCTGGAGAAGTGAGTGATCCAGAGCACAGACAACCTGAGCCACGGCAGGCAGCGCAGCGCTGCACGGATAGTGTGCAGCATTGTGCCATGGGACAAGCTCAACCAGCTCACCAAAAAAGGACAGCCCTCAGGCAGCTCCTCCTCAGCACTAGTGATTATACCTCTTCCTTGGCCTTGCCTTTATAGAACAGTACATCAAGAAGTTCTTTTGGGGACATCTTTTTATATTTGATTGTATAGAGTTGTTTCCTCATAAGAAAATAGTTTGAAAGACCAAAACAAGAGAATATCTGCTATAAAGAGGGTCTTCATGGCTTGTCGGTCCTGGGTCAGAGGCCTATTTGATGCTACACTACTCGAGGCCCCCAGCTCTAAGGGGAAATAAGATTATCCATGCTATTCTCTTCTTCCAGCATTAACTTTAATGAAAAGCCTTTAAAATAAGACTTTAGATGGTATAAGTGCCTTTTTTTACACGGATCACAATGGATCAGCACCTGGGGAGAAACAGGCCCACCTAGACTTTTTTCCTTACAGTGTTTCAAAATGTGAATGCCTGTAAGCTGTTATTTGTCTTTTCCTGCAAAATTTTGAAAGAGCTGGGTCAGCAGAAGAGTTTCTGATCAGAGTCCATGCAAGCAATCTTGGGCTTATTTGGTTTGTAATGATGTCCTGGCAAAGCAGAGATATTCTTATGCCAGAAATAAAGATTATTGTTTTCATTAAAATTTCCAACTAACTGGTTTTTCTCTTTATAAAACCTTTTCAAAGTCAAAGCTGAACCTGTGCTTGGCATGGGTTATATTCATAAAATAAATAACTGGATAGTTTATCTCACATTCATTACATAAGCCCTGTTCCAGGCCTACTTAAAACTGTCATAACCTCCTGTTATAAAGTGCTTGTACAAATTGATAAACAAACAACAGTGGCCAGGTTTCTTCCCACCCAACTCCTGGAATCCTACTGATACTGCTCATTTAAAATTTTGCCAATTTTGACTTCGTTTATAATCAGTGGAGAGAGAGCTGAGGGAAAAAGACATCTCTTCAGAGGAAAAGACACAGCTTAGGTGGAACAAAACAAAGTTAGTGGGACTAAGAGTTACACTCACACCGAGGATGTAGTTAGAGTAGTATGAACAGGCAGCTTTCCCTAGAGTACCCTAAATGCCTATGGAACCAGGTACCTCCAGGATTCAAAACTATAATCAGATGAAGTGTTTCTAGAGTCCATTGGCTAAATTTGTTGCTGTAAAAAGACTGTCAAGTGAGAGAACCAGTGTTTAGAGAACTCTGAAGAAGTGAGGAGGCCAGAGATGTCTTGAATAGAGAAGCCAGTCCCATGTCTCCACCACTCTGGATAGTGCCATAACTATTAGCTGTCAGATGTATAAGGATTGTATATTCAACCATGATTTATAAAGTAGTTACATTACATATTATTTCCTTGTTTCATGTACAAAAGTAGAATGGAAAGGAGGGAGAGAAACGTGAATGGGTGGGTAGGCAGAATATTTTAATGAAGAAAGGACTGCATTTCAGAACCTGTTCTAAAAAATTGGTTATAAAAATTGATAGATTGAATTGGAGAGTTTAAAATTCTCTCCTTACTGATATTCTTCTGATAAATGAGAGTTCAAATGTTCTTGGGCAGCACCAAAAGTCTTTTTCAGCAGCTTTGGTGATTAATTTAAGTACCAGCTTGTCTATCTGAAGGTAAAACTAGTCCCTCATGTAGAATCAAAGTTGCTACTTCACGATTTTTTAGAGGTTAAGTGATATACGTTTACTCCACAAAGATGTTGGAAATCATGGAACTTTTGGATGAATAGGAGATGCTAAATAAATGGTTTGAAGTCAAACATGAAATTGGTCCCATTTATTCTCAAGTCTATTAATCTAATACATTAACTCATAATGTCTAGAATAGTTAATGTTAAGTATCAAGGGATAGAACCACATTATTTGTCGGTTTCATACTGAAGGTTTTAGTATACAGGCACATCACTTTTATACAGGACATACTCTCTTTGGATGGAACTTCCTATTCCCAGAATGATTTGAAAACTATTTTCTTCCCAGCTGAGTGAACACTGTGCTTCAGCTGCTAGCATCTGCAGGGAACAGGAGATGTATAACCATGTATGCTGCATGTCGCATTGCACACCAATGATTTCAGTCTTGTCTTTGCATTTAATGTTCTCTTTCCATACACGTAACTGATATTTAGACTTTTCAAATTAAATATGTAGCAAGTTGTATTTTTTTTTCTGTGAAAAATTTAGCAAGTGGAAATTTTTGCTAAAATATTTATGCAGGGAATTTTCATTACAAAAAGAATTACTCTGTCTTTGTTCCCACCAATGCATCTCCTCTCCCAGACCATAATCATTAGGAAGCAAGCACGACATACGTGACAACTGTGACTGACTCGTCCATCCCTAAGATGGAATTTGTCTGCATAATGGTGTGGTAAGTGCTCTTGAATTAGATACACATGCAGAAATTGGTGGTGCTCAAGCCATTCATGAACAGGAAAAGGCTAATCATTTTAACTAAAATATTCCTACAGCTGAAGATGTAATTTAATTTTCAGGTTGCTATTTAATTACTGTTACAAACAATTAAGGAAATTTGTCTGAAGGATACCATGTGTAAGTCTATTATAGTTGATGAAAAGCATTACATGTATAGCTGACTTTTCAAAGGTATTGGGAAACTGAAATTTCACTAGAGTGAGTGGTACATCCTGAATTAATTCCATTTCAGCCTGTGTAAACAGCTTTACAACTGCTAGATGGATATATGTTGATGTTAAAAACCTTTTCTTTTCCAGATAAGTTTTAGCTTTGTTCAGGATCTTGTCACATTTGACTTTTAATTTGACTTCAGAAATTTCCAAGGGAAAAACAGGGGTGAATTTTTTGATTAATAAAGTATCTTTATTTTTTGGAGGTGGAAGAAATTTTTTGGAAAATTGGTCTGAGATGGCTCAGCAAAACATTAATTGCATCAGTTTTACCCTTTCTCTGGATAGGATGATACTAATGTGTTTTTTCAGCAGTTAGTAGAGCAAAACTTTTCAATACTGATACCTAGAGATGCTCCCTGCTCCATAATATATCCAATATTTTGCTGGACTTTCATGCAGTGGCTTAGAAAATAGCACAAGAAGATTCAGACAATAGCACAATATAATATTTAATAATGAGTATATTAATCCACCCAGTTTACCTTATCCTGTAAATTCAGAATTATTTTTGTGGAAGGTACACCTGGATTTCAATGGAAGCAATTTTTCAGAGCATTCTGAGACTGTAGAAAAAAAAACAAACTTTGAAGTACATGAAAAAGGAGGAAAATGTTTGCCTTGAGAAGTTACATCTAGAAAGGAAAACATGTCAGGGAGTCTTGTCTCCAGTCAGAGGCTTTACCATAACTATTTTTAAAGAGAATATCTAGATATTCCTGATGCCACTAGACCTCAGATTTTTTCTCTATGAACCTCAAAGGATAAGAAGGACAAATCTCAGCAGAAAAGCAGAATTTCAGCTGAAGCTATTGACATTTTGACACACAGTGCTAGTGAGGGACTTAGTACAGCTGCTGAAATACCTGATTTCTGAAATATCTGTGGATGTGAGTGTTGCAGTGCATTCTGGCTTATTTTTTATGAAAACATGGATATATGTAACAAATTTTTCATAAAAAGGCAGCATTCTATTTTTTTTACACTTTTTGTTTTAAAAATGTTTTCCTTGCTTCCTGTGCATCATGGGTGATCTAGGCTTATATGTTAAGTCACTGTAGCATTTCTGTTAGTAGACAAAGATTAAATTTAAATTGTTTTGGACTTTGGTCTTTACAAGCTTGCTCTTTATCTATGTCTGCTAGAAATTGCTTTTAACTGTTCTGGTGAGCCATTCTTCCTATCAAGTAAACACCTGAAAGGGTTTACTTAAAATAGTCAATAAAAGCAATTGACCTTTTTGCCTGTCTTTAAATGTAATAATTTCCTCTTTTTTTGAAAAGACATAGCTTTGATTACTTAACTTTTTTGAATTATATTTGCCATTGAGGAGACTTAAGTTGTTTATTTCCTCTCACAGTCTGCTATTTATCATGTAGATAAACAAAGGAAAATGAATTTCTTGTCTTTATATAGAAGTGATC
Organism: Peucedramus taeniatus; assembly: GCA_013400575.1. Lineage (NCBI taxonomy): Eukaryota > Metazoa > Chordata > Aves > Passeriformes > Fringillidae > Peucedramus > Peucedramus taeniatus. Next base: position 7,562 of record WBNO01029601.1, on the reverse strand, counting down.
TCAAGCAAGATTGTCTACCTAGTTGTAGCTACCCAACTCTATATTCTATAAATGAATAAATAAATAAGCATGGTGAATAGACATTAACAGATGCACCAAATATCTGCATGGCGTGCCAAATATTGAAGTGTTTAACTCACTGGATTAGAACTTGAAAATCAGACCATTCTGAACTTGAATACCCCAGTCACTGGCAAAAAGTTGGTGTCCTATCATTTCAAAAGGAAACAGCTTTACAGTGGTGAGACTACCTCATTGAGCTATGCTGAATTTTTCAGATACATTTTTTTATTCATACTTACTTCTAGTAAAAAAAAAAAAAAGTTATATTTAATTTTAATAGGGAAAATACCCTATAAGGCAAAAAAGGCATCTAAAGCATCCCAATTCCTTAGTCACTCACTCGTGGCATCCTAGCCACTAGTGAGAGACTACTTCATGCTTTCTTATATTTTACTATTGGATAGTCAATCATCCAGCAGCTTGATACAGATCTCTAGGATTACTCAGATGTCTTAAAATTACAGAAATTCAGAAATTAACATAAATTGAACCTTAGTTAATGTCCAGATAAATACCTTTACCAGATCACAAAAGAGAGTGAGTATGATAGCTTAATTCCAGTGATCTGATATCATACACCCAAGATTAAGTCCCTATAATTTTCAAAAACAGTTCAGATACTTCAGATGTAACCATGGAAGAGGGGCAGGGTACCTTATGAAGAGAAGAAACTAGAATGCTTTTTCTTTGTATATTCTCTGTGATTCTACTGACCCACCAAGGGAACAGGGGGATTGACAAGCATGGGGTCGCTAGACCCTGATTTGGCTTCTTTCTGAAATTAAGTTTCTAAAGAAGCTTGAACAGCCCTTACACTGGAATGACAGGAAGGAAAAGTTAGGCCTCTGCCTCCTTGCTGAGTACCTTCTCCCTGGGTCTTTTCTGGTGCAGTACTAAACACCTGCTCACAGCTTGTCTCTGGTAAAGTGTCTTGTTCCATTAAAGGCACTTTTGCCGAGCAGAATCTGCTGGAAGAACACTTGAGCTGCAACATAAAAGCTACAAATAGCTATTTCAGAAGTTTGGAACTAACTCTTAAACCATACTCAGTTCCACCAGTAGGTAGGAAATAATTTATGTTTGCAAGATAGCTTTTTCTTCAGATTTGGGAATGGTATATCAACATACTATTTTCCTGTCTGTCAACTCTTTATATTTAGAAGCATAATTAGAACAGAAAATAGTTCTATTTTCCTTACAATTAACTATGATGAGAGGTTAAAAAAAACATGTGAGCAAAGTAGCCACAGACTGCAGATTTCTACAAGAGTTACTTTAAAACCTTCAAGTCTGGTATACATTGGTGCACACATTGTAAACTACTGAATTAGATTTAGAATAAGTCAATATTGAACTCCTTATCTTTGTAAGTATATAAAAATCCCTGAATTAACAACTTAAATTCCTAAATTTGTAGGAAATATTTGGTAGAAATAATACCGTAGAAAATTGTTCAGATCTGATAACTCTGAAATAATGATAAATGGAAACTGATAGTCAAAAGTAACCAGAACAGAGAAGAAGGTTTATTTCGGGCAAAAGAGATCTCTCCAGCTGAAGTCTACAGTTGAGAACCCACCGAAAACAAAACTGTAAATTTCATTAATATTATTTAGCTCCTTAATCAAGTTTCAATTAAGATGTAATACTTGCATAACTCAAACCAACCAAATTTTAGGCGTCCTGAAGTTATTATGGTACCTTACCAAAAGAAGCAATTTATCTCAAACTAGAAAGTACGTTTAAGCTATATATTTGCTATTCTTTTTCATTTAAATTATTTGGTTTATAGTATTATTACCCCAGAGAACAGTTGCAAAGATGCATTCTGCACTGAAGATTACAATGGCTAGCCATTTAACTGAGTTTTGCAATTGAACAAAACATCTGTAAAATTACATCCCTAGATTGTGAAAGTTAGAAAGCGGTGTCCATGTGAGTACCCACTAATATGCATGCTATCCACACATATTTCAGTTCTTCAACACTGTGTGTACAGATGTCACACAATCGCAGAAATGAAGAATCATTTAGGATGGAAAAGACCATTGAGTACAACCTTTGACCAAACACCGCCATAACAACTGGACCATAGCATAAGGTGTCGCATCCTGTTGTTTCTTGAACATCTCCAGGGATGGTGACTCCACCACCTCCCTGGGCATTCCATTCCAATATTTAACAGTTCTTTCTAAGAAAAATTACCCCGATATCCAATATGAACCTCTCCTGGTGCAGTTTGACACCGTTTCCTCTTGTCCTGCTACTTGTTGCCTGGGAGAAGAGATCAACCCCCACTTTGCTAGAACCCCTTTTGAACTTGTAGAAGGTGACAGTGTCACCCTGAGCCTCCCTTTCTCCAGGATAAACAAGCCTGGCTCCTCATAGGACTTGTGCTCCAGACCCTTCACCAGCTCCATTGCCTTTCTCTGGGCATTCCAGCACCTTGATGTCTTTCTGTAATGAGGGGCCCAGAACCGGACACAGGACTCAAGTTGTGGCCTCCCTTGTGCTGAGCACAGGGAAACAATGGTCCAGCTGGTTCAGCTGGCCACAGTATTTCTGATACAGGTCAGGATGCCATTGGCCTTCTTGGCCACCTGGGCACACACATGATCCATCATGTTTATCTGGCTCTTAACCAGCACTTCCAGGTTCTTTTTTGCTAAGCCACTTTCCAGCCACTCTTCCCCCAGACTGTAGTGCTGCAGGGGATTGTTGTGACTAATGTGTAGGACTCAACTTTTGGCCTTGCTGAGCCTCATCCAGTTGGCCTTGACCCATTGATCCAGCCTGTTCAGGTCCCTCTGCAGACCCTTCCTACCCTCCAGCAGGTCAACACTTCCAGCCAACTAAATGTTATCTGCAAACTTCCTGAGGGTGCAATTGATCCCCTCTTCTAGATCATCAACAAAGACACTAAACAGGACTGCACCCATTACTGAGGTAATGGCGTCACTAGTGGTGACGCCACCAGCTGGATGTGTCACCATTCACCATCAGTCTCTAGGTCCTACCCATCCAGCTGGTTTTAATACAATGAAGAGTGCACCTGTCCGAGCCCTGGACCGCAAGCTTTTCTAGGAAAATGGAATATGAGCTGTTTCAGAACATGATTCACAAAGCAATTTTAACCAGGACACTGCTGCAATTTTGTGTGAACTTATAATTTATAATTTTTCCCTTTTGTGATCTTCGTGAGTGGGATAAGATTCTCTAAGTAAATGCAGTGTGGTAGCTGTTGAAAAGCTGCATTTTATCATGTCAATTAATATTAGTTTGTAACAAGATACCCTAATCTTGAATCTTAAGGGATATCATTAAGGGATATCATTACTTGAAGGCTACAGAGAAAGAAATCAAAAAGCTTTAAAATTGTGTGTAAAAATAGAGAATACTAATGGTTTAAAGTCTAATTCTCAGTGTTAAAGAATAGAAGACATTAAAGTCATTTGTGGACTTAAATCATATTCACTTGCTCACAGATGTTATAGCAAAGACCGCAGTGATAACAGGCTAACACTGAACAGATTTTTGTTATTAAAATTTTATTTTTCCCCTATGAAGTTTAACTATAATATTTAATGTTTTATATTTATTTCCCTTCTAAAGTACATATGAATAAAGCAATTTATGTGAAAAATTCAGTTTACTTCAATGAGGAAGACTCAGCACTGTAAAGCTGTCTTCTTTTTACATGACAGGACATTAACTTTTTGTCAGCAACTAAGATACGTCTGCTGAACACGTATCAAAGATTTCTCAGAGGACCTTCATAGTCATGTAAAGATTTGGCCACATCTCACTCTTAACACACGAGTGTATTCTTGCTTTCATGATGCCCACTAAAAATTAGAATGAGAAACTATGAAACATTTCTCAGGTACTTAACTTTTTTAACATCATACTAACATTCTTATTTCTTCTCTCTCTTCTTTTTCTTAAATTTTATCTCTTAGAAGTAAATAACTTCTAATGCTGAAAATTCTTGCAAAAATACAAGTCCTGATAAATTTAGAAAATCTTTAGAAAAATAAAAATAGAGTCTTAAAATAGAAAATATATGGCAACTTATTCTTCTAGTGTCTTTCCCAGTATCACCTACAGTAATGCAAAGGCAAAGTGTGGGCAGTTTAACAAGCTTTCTTCTTACCCTCATTTTATTTTTTGATTCTTCTATAAAATCTCTTATCATGAAGTAGACAAACACAACTATTTCTCAGGCTCAAAATTTCCTTTAAATCTGGAGATTGGCACACTCATGCTACTTAAATAATTGTGCAGTTTTGACAAGTAGTTTAAAATGCATGTCAATCAACAAAGATATTTTTTTTTTCTCAGCTACTTCCACTGTGGACATATGGCATGGGAAAAAAAAAATGGGGTACTTGTCAGAAGGCTGCACCTACTGGTGTTATCTCCTAAGTAACAGAGCCATAGAACATAGCTTTCAAAATACTGTGAACTTTCCTTGTTTCCTTTTTTGGACTTGATGATCAGACAGCTGTCACGCTGTATATTTTACTCAGATTAATTTATACCTAAAATTTGGTAATAATGTACTAAAGAGAAGGCCCTGATTTCATTAAAAAGAAAGAAGCTTTGCCTGTAACTTCAGTAGACTACCTCAAAATTTTATGTTTAATGTTTTGTGAATATCAATTGTGCATCAGAGCGCAATCGTGCTGTACCTCTACTGAGAGCACAGTAATAAAAGACTTTCCTAAAAAGCTTATAATCTAAAGCTGTCCATTATACAAGTGACTTGCAAAAAAAAAAGTCAGTTTTAATGAGCATGAAAACTCTCATACATATACCTGGGTTTGCAATGATCTCTATAGAATTAAACAACAAGAAAAAATATAAGAGACTGTGCAGCACTAGTATGTATTGGGAACTAAACCAGTTTTGTCAGAAATAAATTTTAGTTGATTTAATAGGTCATTCAATTTCTAGGACAACTCAGACTTCTTGTTTTGACTGAAAGCAACACAGGATTTTCAGAAGGGCAGATGATAGTACTTACCCTTTGGAAGGAGTCATTACATATTTTTCCTTGAGAGAAGAAAGAAAAGGACCAAGATGAATGCAAAGGAATTTATTTCTTTGGCTTCAGAACTGTTGTCAAGACTGAGACTATAAAGAGGTAGTCAAAGTTCTGTGGCTTTGTGAGACACATTTTTGCCTACTGTTTCAAGGCCCTTAACCTGTAAGTGCAACTTGGTCTAGTTATAACAGTTTTCATTTGTATTGGAAAGTCTGGAGGACAATGGGCTACCTAGCTCAGGGATACATGAAAAGAAAGCTGTTTTTCTCCGTATTTTTCATTTTTGTGCCAAATGCAGCTAAACCAGAACAGATACATTACCTAATTAGATATATTTAAAGAAATTATTCTCTTTATTAAAGGCTTTAGAGCTAAGCACATAATTAGGGTATGCTGTAGCTAAGCACTAGTGAATTATAGATCAGTTTGCCTATAGCTAAGAGAACTAATAGTATTAATTTCTATATTTTTACCTGCTTATTTTTGTGTTTCTGCCTACAGTCAAGCCAGGGTTTATTTTCATGTGTAGACATTTATACAGAAAGTCTGAGAAAATGAAGAACTTCTTTGTAGCGTATTTAATTTAATTGGATTGTAATCATAGTTGTCTATCTGAAGGGCCAGATTCTCACTTGAACAAATTGAACACATAATAAATGCATGTCCTTTGACATCAGATAATATTCTGGCTGCTAGGAAATTCTTAGGTTAGCTAAATTCTGTCTTATGTTTCATGGCTTATGAGCAGCTGCAAAATTATTTTCTGATACTACATTACTGATTGCAGCAGAGGCACAAAAGAAAGGACTCTATCATGTGATCTTGGAAACATAAAAAAAAGAAAATATAAGTAACATTTAGTGCAAACCATCCACTTCATACTTAATTATAGAAGTATTCCTGGAAGCATGAGTCTGATACAAGGTCTTCCAAGGTGGTCTAACCATCACACTGTAAAGTCAAATTTACCTTGCACTTCCTCTCTGATCCAGTATGTCTTTCATTCTTATCTGCCTGGGGACTTGTTCAAAAGACACATGCAGATTTCTTACACTTTAATAGACTATTGTCTGAGTAGGACATGAAGATTGAAGGTAGAATGCATTTGAGAGCTTTTAGGAATAGGATAGGACTGAATCTGAGAGTCCAACCTGCTCAGTGGGTGCACTCAGTAGTGTGCCATGCTATGTGAGAAACTAGGGAAAGACCTCTCTTTGTCTGTGGTCTAAAACTGACCTATTTTAGACTTGTGTGTGAAGAGTATGATCCTGCCATGTTCTATGGCCTCTGGAAATGTTTAATGGATTGAGCTTTTGGGGTGATTCAGACTTCACTCTTCCAAGTTTCTCAATCTAACCTGAGCTCAGACATGATCTAAGTGCTGAGCTGCTTAAGCCTGCCAAGCATAGGACAGTTCTGGGCACGTGCAGTGACTTAATAGGTACTGAAGAGATTTAACATCAAATGTTACAGGGTTTACAGAGATTAGGTGTCTCCAGCTCAGAAGGTGAGTCAGGACTTTGCAATTACAATTTCTCCTCTGCAGCCTAAGCTTTATTCTAGTACCTAAATCTTGTACTTTAACCTGCCTTGAATGCCCTCTATATCTGAAATAAAACAAACAGCATCTATCACTACGAATTAGCAGGGTTCTTTGTTTCTGGTTGTTAACTGCACAATCATGTTTCTTTAGAAACCCTTAGAAACACATGAAATGTTAATCCGTGATCAAAAACACATGTCCAATTTTTTTACTCTCCTGATCTAGGAAACAAATATGTATCCATTGCATTTAAGTAGAGAAAAGTCTGAGATAAGGTCAATGTTCAGGCACCTTTGAATATCCAGCTTCCTGTCACTAGAACAAAGCTTAAACAGTGTATTTTTTCTCAGCACACAGGTTCCTAAATTGCCCTAGATCAACAACATGTTGATTAAATTGGTTGCATTATATGGGCAATTCACTCTGGATTACATTCTTTAAACTACATTCATTTGCATCCAGTAATATTTGTGATTTTTAAAGTTAATGGAATAATATTTTAAAACTTTCTAACTCTTCTTGGAATCTTTTTGTCACAGAGTTAGCTACCTTAGGATCATTCAGATAAACTTTTTTTCTATCCATCCACTGGGAAAGGAAAATGAAGAGCTGAGAAATCAAAAGTAGATAAATGAACATTTTCTTTTAAAAATGTATTTATTTTTGTCTCCTTTTTATTTTTTAAAGATCTCTATCACAGTTCCAAAGCCACAGGCTATTGAAATTTCTAGTGCAAAGATTCACCTGGTGCTGAGTAATCACACACAGCTTTTGTTTGATCTCTTCAATGTGAAGCTTTTAAGTCAGGCTGCTGAGATCACTGCCCATTGTGCTGACCAATACTGTATCCTTGTACTTCCCTGCAAGTCTGCATTCATCTGCTGCCTCTGGTCTTGCCTTATATTCAAT
>WBNO01029598.1:0-15748 GCA_013400575.1 Peucedramus taeniatus | reverse complement strand
TTATATATATATATATATATATACGATAAAGTTCTTTCATTGAGAAAGAATTAGAATAGAAATTATGATGCAGGCATTTTAAGTGTATCATCTTGAAGTGAGACTTTTAGCAAACTATATTTTGCTTTTGAGTTACCATTATGCATTTGATTTAGCATGCTAGTCCTTGAAGCAAGTATCATATCATCTGCTTTGTTACCTGAAATGGCTAAATACATCTACTGTTCTTAGATCACATGAGTTGGGACATAAAGCTGTCAGACCAAAAAATTTTGATGGCATATTCTCTTTTTCTTAACTCAAATGTCTTGTCCAGGAGCTCATATGGAATGAATTTTGATCTAATATTAGTGTAGTTTGATTTATTTTATATCTGCTTTGCTTTTCTGTTTAAAAAGAGTCCCTTGGTCTATATTGAAATAAATGCAGGCATTGCTGGATGACAGAACAGCATGGGAATTATGTAATCACTGAGTTTCCCCCCTCTAATCAGGTCACCTAAGTAAGAAAGGATGGACTAATGCATATCTCTTAAATTTTTCATTAGGAGTAAACTAGACAAGGTGATCATGATAAAAGCCTGTTTGGAAAAGGAGTGCATTGCAAGAAACTGTATAGAGAACAGTAGACAGAAGAATGGAGGAACAGGCAGTTCTGACCCTAAGGCAATTTTTCCTCTTCCTCCAAGAACATTAAAATAAAATCTTGAGAGTTTTCTGTCAGTCTGCGCATTTGGTACATTTGTGCATATGAAGTACTGTATCTCTGAGCTACTGGTTGCCTATGTTTTTGTGTGGTAGCTAAGAAGCTCTAGTATTATGCCTTCTTCCTTCTGATTCTCACAGCAGAATGCCCATTTTCCTTCTTACTAACTTCATTAATATGTCATATGGCACCCTTCAGTTCCTCATCTTCAAAATGGGTTCCTTGTCTACAAGGTCCTCCTTCAGACTCCATCAGTACCAACCATGTGACAGTGCCACTGTCCTACCCTCTATGTAATTAAAGCTCTGTGTCTAGTAGGAACAAGCTCAGAATGTGCAAAGCCCCCTGAGTTCTGTCTGATCTTGGTATTGTAGTTGACAAACAGTAGGAATACTCAGGATATACTAGATATTCAAATTATTACAGGTGCCTTCAGTCAGAAGGTATAGGGAGAATTCCACATCTCTCAAATTGGAATTGTGTGTTTGTACTCACACACCCTGGGATCTCTTCAGTCGTATTTTTCCTGTAAATCTAGGAGCTAAAGTGCTACCTGCTGCTGAAGAGTAGAAAGTCTTACTTCAATGCTTATAGGAATGTTTTGTCTCCCACAGTAGCAAAAGTGGACTTCTGTCATTCAATGGTGTAAACACTGGATGGCAAAAAAGAGCAACTGTCAGCAGAAAATGAGACTGAAACAGATTTAAACACAGGATACAGTATGCTGGTGCCACTTCTTTCCAAGTAGCCCTTCAGTGATATTGCAGCATTGGAAAATTGTTTGATCTGTTGTCACTTAAACATGGTTATGAACTCTTCCCAGTTTATGAAAAATGCTTAAGTTAAAAAAAAAAAAAAAAAGAGTATGAAGACAAAAAGGCCCAACCAGAAATCAATTGCAGATGCTTTGGAACAGGAAATTTTACATAAGGCTGTGGAGAAGCAATGTTATTTTCTATGAATATTATATTTAAGATTACCTGCTTGGTATTATTCTGGCTGCTCAATAATGAAATCAAATGAGGCTTCAAGGGAGGAATAGGTATTGAAGAAAACAATGAAGGATATACATTTTATCTCTAGAAAGTATATTGAGGCCCCTGACAGAAAAAATGATGAGCTTGTCACCAGAAAATATTGATGTTCCTGTTGCCATCTCAGTTAACAAGCTTGTCTTGTTACAGACCAGTGTCTAAGAGCAAAAAAAAATATATATATTTAAGACATTAAAAAATCCTGCTTAGAGAGAAAAGGTAATGGAACAAATACTTTGACATGTTGTCAGGGAGAGTTTAGGAGGAAAACTTTTCTCTCCTGGCTCAGTGACCTGATTTCAGCTGTGATAGAGCTAATTTTCTCCCTCATAGTACAGTGCTGTATTTTGGATTTAGAATGAGAAAAATGTTGATGACACACCGATGTTTTGGTTGGTGCAGAGCAATGCTGACACTAAGGCAGAGATTTTTCAGTTTCTCACATCATGGTGTCAAAAGGAGGCTGGGTATGCATGAGAAGTTAGTAAGGGGACACAGCTGGGACAGCTGATCCAGCTGGCCAAAAGGATATTCCATACCATATGGCATGATGCTGAACAAGAAAACTGGGAGGAGTTGTCTGGGGCAGGGCAGCTCGCTTCCTGGGGGTAGGCTGGGCATTGGTCAGCTGGTGGCGAGCAGATGAATTGTGCATCATTCATTTTGTGTATTCTTTTACCTTTATTATTAATTTGCCTTCCTTTTCTGTCCTATTAAATTGTACTTATCTCTGTTCCTCTGTTTTATCTTTTTTTATCTTTTTTTTTTTTTTTTATTCTTTCCCCCATCTCACTGGGAGAAAGTGAGCAAACAGCTGTGTGGTGTTCAACTGCCTGCCAGGTTATACCTGGCATTAGATGTTGCTTCCAAACAGGTAACTGAATTCTCTAAGAAGCACCAAAGTAAACCTGAAAGTCAAATCTGCAGACTTTGGGTAGGCTGAATGGTTCTCTTTACTTGTGTGAACCTTTTGGCAAGGTTCAGCACCTTGCCAAAGCTGAGCTGGTGAGCTGGTCAGCACCCATAGGTGTAGCGTAACAGCAATGGCAGCAGTGAGATTCAGTTTGTTTATTTGAGTCACTGGCATCCACCCAGAGGAAAGTGAAAACCAAGGTGCTTGTCACCTCAGAGGTGCATTTGTGAGTAATTGTAACTGTCCCCAAGGAACATATATTATGGAAATAACACTTTTAGACTGCTTTTCAAATAGGCAAACTTAGATGAGAAGATGCATAGAATGACAGCTTCCCTGGTTTGTTAATGACCGAGGCAGAACTCAGTACAAGAATAAGTAGTAGAGGCATAAGCAGTAGGTCTGAGATTAAACTTCTCTTACATCCTGAGTAATTTTATCCTTTACAAGACTTTTTTGGGGCTTATTTACCATAGGGAGTTCTTCCACCCATCCATTCCAGTGCTTAGCTTCCACTACCCTGAGCTACCATCCTAAAATAATAAAATTGCTTAATTTAGCAGATTCATTGCTGAATTATGAAATCAGAATTTTTTCGCTCCTGCAATTACATCTCTGTTTTGTACCATAAGACAATCAGCTTTTTTCCTTTATTTTGACAAATGCAAATTAGCTGTAAAACATCAGTCTACCACCATATGTAATGCAAATTGATAATGCCTTACTTAATTACTTTAGATTATTAAGTTTAAAAATTAGATGTTCATAACAACATTTGTAGGACTGTAAAGCCTTTGGAAGTGCAATACTCTGATTGTTTCACATTGGTTGAAACAGTGTGGCAATAATGTGGCAACAACCATATAATGTACTTAAGAATGATGAATACTCTTTCTAGCTTATCCACTAGCTAAAAACTTGCTTTTCATACTGAATGAATTGCAGAATGAGCCCCACTTTGTCCAACTCTTGGTAGAGTTGTCTCAAACACAGCATTTGGATAAAGCACTAAAGGATAGGATGTTAAATTGCTGAGCATCCAGTATGGACTTGAGGCCTTAAGTCTTCAAAGTATTTAAGCATGAATTTGCACATCAAAGCTATGCACAGTGACCTGCTACCCAGCAACTTCTGGTGAATTAGGACATTTCATTATAGATGACTAAAAGACAGAACTCCATTGTCAGAACAATCAGTCCAGCTCTATTGCTAACATAATATTCACTATTAAAAGCAAATAACTAAAGAGATTGAACCATATTATCATGTAATTGTCTTACTTATCTCCCTTTTGCATTACAAAAATATTTGTTTTTGGCATAGTGTTTGAAGATACTTTTACATGATGTTTCCATTTGATTTGATATTAGGTCAATAAATACTCCCCTAGAAAAGAGCTTCATTTCCTTTGTATAAAGTTCAGAGCAAAAGCATATCATTCAATATGTTAATAAATTCCTAAACAAAGAGGTTACAGTGGGTAAGCCTGCCAAAGCCTTCAGTATAGAAGCACCACTAGCCCCTGCAATAACATGCCTAATGCACTAGCATAGAGAGCACCAGAAAAAAGCTTTAAAGTGTGTGGTGGTGGCTTGTTTTGTGGTTCTGGTTTTTCTTAATCTGAATATGCTTTGCAATCAAAAGCATTAAAATAATTTTTTTAAAAGCATTGATTTGAATAGACATTATATGTCATATTTTTGGTTGTATTGCAAATGTGCCAGCCTGTGTAATGAAAATATTGGACACCTACTTTATCATTTACTGCAGTGCAGTCAGATCCATCCTGATGGGATTTATCTATTATCTCGTTCAATTCCCTCAGAAAAAAAATGAAATTATGTATTTCTCTTTGTGCTCTTGAAGCAGCAAATTCACTAGGTCTGTTGTATTTTTCAATACTGGGTTTATAGACTTTTCCTCTGCAAGCTTATCATCTTTTGTGAATCACTATTTTATTCTAGCAAACTTCTCTTGCTCTTCTACCTAAAATTCTACAGTCCAGACAGGCAATTCTGTACTTTGCGGGGGGAGTCATAGTGGAGTGACAAAGGGAGGAGAGGAAATGCAAAAGAGGGAGCATGCTAGAATGCTTAGCACTTATTGCTATAGCAGTATAATGGAATTCTTGTCAGTGTACAACACATTTTTGATTGCAGTGTAATTATTGTTCTCAAGAATTCAGGATTTTTCCCCCCCGTGTGATAAATTGCACTAAGTATTTGTGAATTAATTAAATTCTTATCTGATAATTATCTACAGTATGTTCAAAGTAGCTGTTCATGTAAGTTCTGAAGTTAGGATGTTTTTTATCACTGGCATCTTCCTAAGTTATAATAAAATGCAAATATCCTAAGTGTTGCTTTACAACTTCAATTTGAAGGCAGTAAATTGTGGTTAGTGTGAATTGTCATGTTGGTATTATAAACTCAATATTCATCATGATTGACATAGGAAATAAGTATGAAAATGAAGGAATGCTACTATTACATTATGAATCTCACTTATATAAATACCAGTAACATTATTTTTGCCATTTTTGGTTGCAATATAGCTTGTTGTAGTTATATACCATTTTTGGTCAGGGTCTGGGAAGATTAAAATCAGCCTAATTCGATGATGTTTACTTGGAATAATACTGTTACCAGGGATTTGAAGGATTAACTCTAAGCTGGATTTTTGTAAGTATAAATTCAGAATGATTAACGTGTTTGTTTTTGTCCTGTAAGTAAACCTAAATATTGTGATATTCCTTTAAAACCACTAACTACTATTTCCTTTAGTGTGGGGAATACTTTTCGGATTCGACAGTCACCACTATATTTTGATTTTTATTCTACCACCCACTTCTGTGTCTTCCTGTTTCTAGGGGCATTTTTGCAGGTGGGGGGATTACTGTTTCAAGCAGTTTGGCTGTTTTTCTGTTGGTATGTTTTGGGGGTTTTTAAAAATTGTTTTTTTAAAAAAAAGAGGAGACAAACTATAACATCTGGAGTTCTTTGGTGTTCACTGTAAGATTTATTCTCTACTATTCCTGGTATGTGAAATGATGGTGCACAGGTTCATAGGCAAGAAGATAAGGAGGATTTCAAAAGGGAGTCCAAAGAGGTATGCAGTGCTTTTTGTGTCATAAAGTGAGAAATACAAGGGAGCCACAGTAAGATTGTGGTAAAGGTTTTACAGGAACACTTTTAAAACTAAGGCAAGTCCTGAATGCATAAAATCAGTAATCAAGCTGGGAGCAGCAAATGTGCTATGTTATCTACAAAGATAACACACAGTGCTCATTTTTCTTAGTAGCTAATTTAACTACCAAGCTTTTATTGCTGCTTCTGCTCAGTCCTTCCATTATTAGCTGAAGTTGAGATTTCTCACAAAAGTTCATCCTTGGCAGTAATAATTTGCTGTAATATAAAATAAATGACTTAACATAAAAGATTTTACTGATTGCAGTGCCAGTTGGCACTTTCTTGTTCTCTGTTGAAACGAGCAGAACACATTGTCTATTACAGCTGCACGGCCATCCTGTGACCACTCTGTGTTGCAAGTTTTAACATTACTGCCTCTGTATGTATTTTTCCTCCATAAATTATTCTTTGCAGAAGAATGTTAATTAGTAACTGATAGATATAAAAATTGCCAGGGACAGCCCATTAATTCCATTTACCTTAATGGCACTTAGATCATAGCTTGCAGTACAGCTGTATTCAGACTGGATTATAAATGTAATTTTTTGCATCATTAACTACCCTGATTAATCTTAGGCAGCAAAAGCATAATTATAGAAACACAGGACTTACAATGTGCCGGTTTAAAGTTGTAGCTTTGTTCTTTCATATTTACATCAGCACAAACAACATAGGCTTTGAAAATTTAGACTGAAACAGTTTTTCTCTGTTTCTTAATAATTAACTTGTGCCTTGTACTAGTCATTTCTCATTTCACTTGGGGGTTCTTAGGTTTTATTTTGTTTGCGGTTTGTTGAGGTATTTTTAAAGTGCCTTTTGTAACATGTTTTGCTTTTGACTGGTGCAATTACTGGATATTTGCATAGTAATTGACCACCATTAGCGAGGTGTTCAGTCTGATCAAAGCGTATTACAGAAGGCACATGTATTTTCTGTCTGGTTTCTGTGGAGGCCAGAAGATGTCATTCTGATTTTCACATTAAAGTCATCAGGCCAAACAGAAGTAGAAATTTAGATACTAGTCTCAGACAGAAGCAGATTTGATGAGTTGATTTTGCACACAGCAGCCAGGAAATAGCAGGTTCTACTTGAGTCCAGGTCTAATGTTAACATTGGGAAACCTGACCAGCCTGGTATCATAAAATTTTTTGCCACGTGGGGGTTTTTGACTTGTTTATCTTTGGATTTGATCAGCAAAAGGTGAGATTTGATCAGAGAAAGGCAAGAAGTGACAGAGAGAAGATTTGCATTGGTAATGACTTTTGAATAATCATAAACCTGAAAGGAAAACTAAAAGCAGTTCCTTGAATGACGTCAGTTCAGAGATAGTGTTTGTAAACATGAGGATTCTCAAGAACATACTGGATTTTTCAGGATCAGATGACACTGCTGCATGCTGCAAATGTACTGCCTCCTCATGTGGAGTGTGAACTGAAGGTCTTGTAAAGGGGGAAAGAAGAAAAAAACCTTTCCAATCATTAATTCAAGTGGGTGATTGCATTTATGCCTTTTATAATAGTATGGATTTCATGTGTGTGGAAAGAAAAACAGACACAAGTCCATTTCAATATAACAACCAACATTTGGTTTTAATTCTGTATTTGAATCTCCTACTTTCTGCTTCTTTCAAGCTACAGGCACAGCCACTGCAGAGGCAATCTGCTATGCAAATTAAAAGGAGATAATAAAAATTAGAGTTTTCTCAGTAGTGCCCAAAAAGGCAGCAGCACTTTTTAAGAAGACACAGGAAAATAAGAAGGGTTGAAGCACTGTAGTTTGCAGCTGCTTCTGAAGTACTTTTTTAGTCATTTTTTCCCATGGCAGAACTGTTTGTGCATACAGCTGGTCCTGAGAGCTGCTGGGGTAAAAGTCAGGCTGTCTTTTGAAACAAGAATCAAAAGACACAAGGTGTGGTGAGGGTTGACCAAGAACGCTGCTCTGAGCTAGCAAGAAGGAGTTAGTGATGAGATGGTGGCTTCAACTCTGCATTCAGGCACAGACCTTCACAGTGACCTTGAACCATTACTTACTCTCAGTTCCTATGTGTAAGATGAGGATAATATTTCTTGGCCTCTTAAGTGTGTCACAAAGATCCTGATCATTAATGATTAATCCTGGTCCAGGAATGTGTGCAGTGTGTATTAAGATCTAATCATAATTGTCAAAGCGGAGATCCAAGGTCAAGCTTTGGCTTGCATTTGTTCCATCAGAGTGTCAAGATAAACAGGAATAAGTCATGGGTTCATCTCTAATATTACATCAGTAACTTTACAGCAGCAGGAGGAATGATGTTTTCATTGGTGGTGTTGTTTTTATAATCACAGATAATTAACTGAGTAGAAAACAGGACCATGAGAGGGCTGAGAGCCCTGAAGACATCTAAAATGACAGGAGCAAACCCTGTGGGGATTTGCACTGCACTTTTTATGTCTTCTTCATTTTTTCAGAGTTCTTTTATTAGTTGCTGCTATCTTATCAGGTACCTCATGCCTATTCTGTGTTTTAGATATCTCCAGGACAGAACCTTTACCATAAAAGTGGAGACAATGCACTTATGATGTTCATAGACCTTAAACACTGCAAAAAAAATGAAACCTTCAAAATAATCAAAACTTGGCTGGTTGTGCATCATGGAGTTTATTTTCTGAAAAGATATGCTAGCAGTGTGAATGTCTTTAAGCACTTGACTTGCAGACAACTGCACAGTTCACAGGCAATAAAATTGCCTGTCTTCACATCCACAGGTACTTTTGTGAAGTTCTCTAGATATGGATGATCTTGAATCAATTATGCCTGTGCTGTCTCCTGCAAAGTCATAAGGCTGTGCATAAGAACAAGTGGATTTGCCAGAAGTTCTAGTACAGCTCAGTTTTCTTGTTAATTACCTGTCTGTAAATGGTCTCTGTAAAGGGCAGTACTCAGATGAGACTTCCTATTATGTTTAAGTTCATGAGATACACCAAATCCTTTTCAGCCTCACTAGTTCTAAAGACTCAATGGGCACCAAAGTTTCACTTAATGTGAAGTGATGCTGTCCTGCTGGCAGGGGTCAGCTGAGGAGATGGAAGAAGTATTCAAGGCTGCTTGCCTGCAGCAGCTCACTGTCTAGCTGCTTCATCCATTCATGTTTGCCTAAATTCTGGTTCCCATCTGAATGTATTAGTTCACCTGGGATTACAGCCCGGAGGGACACAGAACTTCCCTGCTTATTTGCTGGACTACAGCCCACAGTCCTCACCTGGTCCATGAACCTCTGACTACCTTCTGTGTGTCAGGATCTGTGTAGTCAAAGCTGATTCAGGCATCCAGTTGGAGTTTGCTTGACTTAAATTCACATGAAGATCAAAATCAACATGAAGCAACTTTAAACAATCAAAGAATTCAAGAAAATGCATGAACTGGTCCAAACCAATACACTCTGCCATGAGTAAAGTGAATGTGTTCCACCTTGGGGATAGCATCCTTGCACAAAGTCAAAAGTTACCAAAGTTGTGCCAGAAACCAAAGGCTCATATTAACTTGACAATTTGGTCTTTGTAGTTATATTAATACTTATTTTACATTAGTAGACTCTTGGGAGGAGGGTAGATTGCCACTTTAATCCTATTTTAAGGTACCTTGAACTCGTAGACAGGTATTTCTGTATGCAGACATGTAAAAACAGGTTTCTTTCCTTCCTTGGTTTCATTTAGTTCTGTTTTGATCTACAAAAAGCTCAGAACTCAGGGTCAGACTGGTACTTCCCTGGCAATACCTTTTTCTAAATTTTAATTTTGATATATCACTCAGATAAAACTTCAAAGATGAAATTGCATGGAGAAGTACACTGTTAACGTTTCATCTTTTTCCAAATTATATAAAAACATGCTGAGAATTATTTAATGTATCACATTTCAGAGATGGGTAGGAAGGGATTAAAGCACTTCAAGTAGTGAATGAGCCATAACTGTATTCTCCATAGCTGTTCAGTGTACTCAGGATTGCACTAATGATTTAGTCACTAAGACTGACAGGAGAGTTGGAATGAATCTCAGTGGTAATCTGTAGAGAATTACTGGAAAAGTACAGTCACAACGTGCGTACCCAGTGCAAGTATAAGTGTGTTCTTTTCTTCCAAATGGAAGGTAGTCCTAGTTTTTTACCGTGAAGAAAATGAGACATTTCAACTGATAGGGAGTTGGGTTATAATCTCTTCTTATTGGAGTTGGAAATAATCTCCATTTTTTTCTAAATTATTTCTTTTCTATCTTTTCCTGCTTTCTCCTTCCTAGAGAGTCTGAAGAAGAAATCAGGTTGATGTTAATTTTTCAGTTAGAAATACCTTATTAAAATGCAAATCACCTTTGACTATCTATTTCTCTCATCTTGGAATCTTTCTCAACTTAGTACCAAATCCTAATGTTATTTATGCATATATAATTTCTAAAAAGAGCATAGTTTGTTTACATTATTATATAAGCTCTTAAACTATATCAAGGAATTATACCATTTCTTTTTTTTTCTATTTTCAAATTTCATATTCCTCTCTCTCTTAGTGGAAGTGAGTATCCGAACCCTCAGTCTTATCCTGGTTGAAAAATCGGGGAGGTTTTAGAGCTAATCATGTTATGGAGGGAGTAAGCAGGTTAATGACTTCTCCTGTGGTCCATAATCCATGATCTGAGCAAAGTTGAAGTATTATTTGCTTGCAAGGAGATATAATGCTCTTATGAGTGATCTCTACGAGGGTTATGAAAATAGCCATGCACATAATTTACCCTCATACTTGACTATTACATATTATAAGGGTATATTCAGCTGCATGTGCAAACTGTAGCTCTTCAGTTTCCAAATGTGAAGATTGTGAGGAGCATTATTCTTGTGTATTGAGTGCTGGTGGTGCAATTAATTTAAATAAAATTGTCTTGAATCTCCAGATGTGAGGCACAATGATGACAGTTGGTCACATGGTTTTATATCCTGAGATTTTTATAAAAAGGAGAGTAGAACTTCCTTTCAAGAGAAGAAAAAAAGAAAACAAATTAGAGGAACACCTGTAGCCAAATAATTATACTAGCAAATATCTCTGCTTCTACCTGAAGTACTTGTAACAGGTTCTGAAGAAAGACAGACATCTATTAAAAGCCAAGAGAAAAATGCAGTAATTTTCTAATTACTCCATTGTAAGGGGTTGTCAGAATTATAGTGGCTAAACAAGCAGAGCAGCTTTATAAAATGTTTCAATTGAAATGTTGAAATGTTTTACACTGAAAGAGTTATAAAATGAGAATCTGGAAAATATCTTTCTGTCCAGCATTCAACTGCTATATTTTAGCCTTTGCTTCCTGAGAATACTTGCTCACTGAAGTATTACCCACCAGAACCTGGGATTAAATTATTCTATCCCCTTATTTTTTTTTTCTTTTTATTATGAGATGTGTGGATTAAATTATGTGTTGGGGTCCCTTTTAGTTTTTATTTTCTGATTCTACAAGTATGGCTTAAGAATAGTAATTTCTCCCAGTGTTAAATCTTAACAAACTAAGATTTTGAAATGTGTTGAAATGCTATGAAATTATAGATTTGATAGAGTATTTTAATAATGTCTGAAGCATATCATGATTTTTTTTCTGTTGAGAATATACCTCTCTAAGCATTCCAGTTATAAAACAGAATAAAAATGGTAAATAAGAAGACTTGTTTAAACAAGCTAGAAAAGTGGAGCAGCATGAACAGGAACTTTGCATTGCAGAATTATTTTCTCAGCCTTAAACACATACATATGCAGTCACTTCTCTGAAAAACATGTCATAGTTTTCAGAGACCACTTTGCACCCTGATACTTGTAAGCAATTCTCTTGTAAGAGTCAATCAAGTGCCTCACTGCCAGTTCTCTGGCACACATCCTGCTTTTATTGTTGTTGTTGTTGCTGTTGTTTTATTGTTGTTGTGATTAGACAGACTCACTATTATTGAAGACCAGTTATAAACTTGGTACAGTTTTCTGAGATACATTCACATATGAATGATGCTATTGGGAATTTGTTGTGCAACCATCATTAGGCCTGCCAACCTTTTGTTCCAAACTCTTGAGCACAAACATGAAAATGCCCTTAACTTTTTTTAATGGATTCTTTTTCTCATGAACTCATTTTTGCTTTGTTCTTGGTGAGTCTCAGAAAACAAATGGTGTTTGTGAACCTTAGGTTTTTATCTTTATTGGTATCTTCAGAGATATCTCTAGGGAGAGTATAACATTTATGTCTCTTTATTTTAAGCAATTGTTTTGGGTTTAATCATATTTTTACCATCTGCCACTGCTCACTTAAGTGAGCAGATAAAAGAAGAAATCCACCCTTTCTTTGCACACCCGTTTGTTAATGCCTACTAGAAGTGGAATGAGTAATTCTCTCACTTTCAAGGTGATCTGTTTCATGTTGGTCTATTCTTACACTGCAATTGTTGTATTGAGTGTTGTCCACTAGATAATTGAGCAGTATGATAAACACACTGCATTTGGCTGCCTTTCATCTTCTCTTCTCTAGGAGAATCTTATAGGTCTGGTAGAATTTTCCTTTGGATAAGCACTGAGAATCAATCTTGGTTTCACAGTTGAGAAGGTTATTATCCATAGTATTTTTGCTCTGTTTGTTGCATAAACCAGAAATCATATTTTGAATGAGATAGGACTAAAATAAGGGCTATCCCATTTTAGAAAATCAGTTGAATACCACTCCAGAGAGTTGTTCCCTGAGTTGTTAGGCAAGTCGCTTAACACAAACATTTCCCAGACAACTTTATGGATTGTAACTCCAGCTTGCAGTTGTAAAGTTGTCTTTAGTCTGTGTAGCTCCCTCACAGATGAATCTGGAATTAGGAACTGTGTGGGAAATGTAGGAAAGCCAATATAAGTACTGTCAGGTATATTAAGTTGACTAACTGCAACTGGTGTAAAATTTTTGTTCTTTATTTCTGAGAAAATACCATCTCTTTTCTAAAAAAGAGGTTTTCAAAGTAAGTTAATTATACTTGTGAACTACTCACCTCCTAGGCCAGTGAAGACTGTAGGAGAGCCAATGAATAGGCTGATAATTCCCATTGGGAGTGAGGTTTCAGCATTATAGGAGGAGGTTTAGGGTTATTCATTGAACCTCTTGGAAAAAAACACAACATTGAACAGTTCCTCATTAGGTGGATGTTTTCCATCTTCTAAACTGAACAAAGCCAAAACCTTTTGGGGAAAAGATGTGAACATATTTCAAAAATATAAATTCATAAAGGTGTCAAATTAAGGCTTATAGGAATTTCACATTTTTGAGGGTTGATCTGCAACCTTAATGTTCTCTTAGTACTGTGTGTTTCTGTATTTAGCATACATACACAGATTTGTTCCAGTTTGACAATCCTTCACATGTTGTTTAGTGTGTTTGATTAGCATAATCACTGTGTGATTATTTCTCACTAGCCTTAGCATATGCAAATTCTTGTCTTTTGACTGACAACCATTATTAGACAATCAGAGTATAAGGATTTGCATAATCTCTCTGTGGTTACAGTATTTGTGTGCAGTACTACTGTGAATGCAAATCCTTTTGCTCTGACTGGTTTCTGTATATTCAAGCAGCTTGCCAGGAATACTGCTGCTGCTTCAGCATCTCATTTGCAAGTGGAAAAATCTGCAAGAAAAAAAATAGCAAAAAGAAAGGAAGAAATACTAGAGTCACATCAGAAAGGTGACTAGACAACTGCTACAATAAATAGCTCTGTTAGGAAAAAGAAAGACAGAAACACTCTTACAGGATTTCAACAAAAGAATAAAAAAGTTTACTTTGGGAATTCGTTCTGAAGTACTATTGCAGTGACCTGTTTCATTCTTTGGGAACTGACAGCAATTTTCTTTTTAATAGGCACCCCTTTTTAAAAGAGTAATTATTTTGTAAATATTGCACACTATTGTAGTTGGTGCAGATATTTTTCATGAATTATGTTATATTTAACAAGAATGAGGAGTATTTCTGTTTATGTACTTGGAAAGCATTGGGTTAGTTCTACCCTCTTTCATTGATAAGAACAGGTAGACACTAAGAAAAGATGGGTAGTGCTGAGTTCAACTGTACATAATTATTCACGATAATTACTAGGGCAATATTGAATAAATTAGCTGTAAAAGCCATGCGTGGTAGCACATCTAGAATGTGTATTCTAACTGTTTGACATTGTTTTATTCGTACATGAAACCAAAATATTGTTGAACATCCTTTTTTTTGTGTGTGTGTTTAATTATGCTCACTAAACTTTTCCCATCATTCTTTTTGAATTGTGTTCTTTAGTTAGTTTATAACATTCTTATTCACAGATTAATGTGGTTTTAGAAAAAAACAGCCCTGGAGTGCCAACCGTAACAATGGCACTTATTCCTTATGGAAATGTAGAATGTCAGATACATTTAGGATCAAATTGCTGAGCTGTTGTTGAGCTGTTCTGTTTCTGACATGGTCACCAGGATATTAAGAAGGTGTCAGGTAGGTTGTAAGTTATAGGTCTGACACTTCTGGAAAGCATCATGTTCTGCACAGAGATATTTTTTTAATGTGCATAGTTAATAAATACTTCTGTGAGTGTTGGGATTGCTGTGCAAACACAGAAATGAACAGCAATGTGTGACACACAATAATTCATGTTTTTCCAGGAAGTTTTAGACCTTTTGCACATGCTTTGTGCTGCTTGAAAATGCAAGTGCAGTAGATGCCAAGTATCTCTTGGAGAAGGAGTAGCTCCCTCTCAGCTGCACAGTGCCCACGATGTGGGCAGTCTGTACAGCCAATGTAAGCCTGAAAGTCCAGGAGTTCTCCAAAATATCTAACTTTCTGCATAAGTAGTAATATTCCAGTGTAGTCTATCTAGTATAATATTGCTGCCTCTCAACAACTGACCAGCATGATTGCAGAGGAAATGTCTGTGAATTCTTGATGCTACTGAGATCACAGAGGAACTTCTCAGTTTTCAATTGGAAATAGTCAAATTATGCTGTGAGAAAATTGCTGTCTCTAAGAGCTGTAAATGACAGTGACTTTGCACCATTAAGGAGCATTCTTACAGCTTAACCTTACTGTGTTTCTGTAAGTATGGCACAATAATAATCAAGTAGGCAGTTTTATGTTTGAACTGGTTGGTATTAAAACTGCATCTATCGTGCAGTTTTAAAAATGGGTCGGGTTGAGCAGTAAGTATGTAAGTGGAGGATGTGATTTTTTGGGATTTTTGCTTGGTGATGGCAAAGATGGATACAGGTTTTAAACTCTTTCTAACGCTCGTATTAGTTTCACTGTTTGTTGGAACATAAGAAAATGAATTAAAGGACCCTGCACTGAATTGTCTTTATTTCTTTTCAGTGTTGCAACCCTAACACAGTGCAATGTTACAATCAAAATAACATTAAGGAATTATATTATGAGTAATTGTATATAATTAATACAATTATATGTGTATAATTATATATATGACTATGGTTTCTTGCCATCAGTCTGAATTTATACAAACATATATATTAGTAAGTACAAAATTAGGCCAAATAAGGACAATATTAATTNNTAATTGTAATATTATTATCAAATATGTTAGGATCTGGATTTTAAGAGGTTCTGGGAGGTGATGGTACCTGTGTATCTAAATTTACTTAGTCTTTTTGTGGGTAATTTTTTTTAATTACTTCCAAAATGGTTTACAGCAATTTTTTTCCTGAGAGCTTCAATGACCTGACATGTTTTTCTGCTCACTTAGTATGAGACCATAATGATCTGAGTCAATCTTTTTCAGCTAATTTCTTTGGTCTTGAGGTAAAAATACTTTCTTACTTATTTGGTTGCTTTAGGCCTAACATATGCTCTGAACAGGCTCTAGGCACCCACATCATCTTTGACCTGGATGCT
>WBNO01029596.1:0-13976 GCA_013400575.1 Peucedramus taeniatus | reverse complement strand
ACCAGCCCAGTGGCCCAGCTCTGCCACTCACCGTCCTGCAGTGGCTGCAACTGCTCTGACTCTTCATGCTGCTGTGCTAGGGCAGCTGCAGAGCCTTTCTTTTTTTTCCCTCTGAACACTCTGAACAGGCTGGACAATCTGCCTCCCATCCTGCTCTATGCCCTCTAGGGCACCTTCAAGACAGATCACTTGGGTAAGGTCTGAGTCAAGAAGTCCCGCAGTCTGGCCACGAGGCCAGCCACAGGAGTAATGCTTCAGAAGAGCTCCAGGTCAGACACAAACAAGCTGGATGTGCAGGGCTTCTCACAGCACAGCTCTGGCACGTCCTGTCCTGTCATGTGCACCGAGCACTGTAGCGTTGCCGCGTTGCCACCAGCACCCGTGTCACCACTTGTCACATTCTACATTACGCTCCATGGGAACTGTGCTGCACCATGTCACAAAGGGCCCTTGGACACACTGCTATGTGCCCTGCGGTGCCCCCCACACCGCCCAAAGTGTCCCAGGTTAGAAGGAATCCATTGCCCCAAGAGTCTAAGACAGCCCAGGACTCACCAATACCAGCCAAGTTCACAGGGAAGGACTCTCCACGGTGCCTGGCCTGCACATCCCAGCTTGGTGCTGGCCCTGCACCGGAGCAGCTTCCAGCAAGCCAGACACAAATGTATATTGACAAGAGTTAAAATGCACCAGATAGGGAAAATGTCAATAGGTTGTTCATTAAGGCCTTTGAATTCACAGCTCTCCAAGAGAGCTTTGGGGCTCGCAGCTGGAGAGAGATGATGCAGTTCAGACCTCTTCTTGAAGTGGGGTAACACACTGCTGCACATGCTTGGGTTGGTCTCCACAGGCCCAGGCAGATGCCAAAGCTGCCCTTCAACTCCTTTCCCCTTCCCTGGTCCCCTGCCAAGTGCAAGGGGCCTCAGGGACTGAAAGAAACACAGGGAGTCAAAGAGAGACAACTGTACCTACCTCACTGGGGGCTCCTGGGGAAGCACCTTCCTTGAGAATCAAGCTACTCTCCTCCAAAGGCATTTCCCCAAATGTGTACATTTCCCAGGGAATACCAACACAGACTTAGGAAAGCCTGGCAAGGCTGAATTACTTCTGCTCCTTTCAGCACAGGCACTCCAGCTTGAGCTTATCTTCCCCCAAATGTGTTTCCACATGTTGGTTCAGGCACAGCCCCTGAAATTACTGCATTCCTTAAGTAGTTCTTAATAAAACTTTACACACTGTATGTATGGATAAGTAAGCACACTATTTTTCTATAGATACAATATAATTTTCATTTAATCACTTCAGCAGGAAGAAATGCATAGAAATAGGATGGTTGTGTGAAGCACTTTTTAAAATTTATTTTTAACATAATAGAACTGCTTAGTATTTATATTAAATGGAAATATGCTTATCTATTGTTTCTTCCTTACAAGTCCCGTGAATATTTTATTATTACTCATTTGATATTGTCCAGGTAGATCAAGCTCTTTTGCTCAGATCTTGCACATTGGAAGCCTCATACACCAGGACAGAAGAACCTTCTGTGGTGAGACCTGCTGACTTCCATCAAGTAGAATTTCAGGAGGTCTAAATGGGATGGACTCCTTTGAGGGATGAGCACGTGCTGAAAGTCTTGCCATTGCAATATTTCTGTGCAGGCAATAAATAAACATTTTCTGAAATACAGAGTATTGCTTGCAGCTGTCTCTGCAGACTGGGACTGAAGTACTTTTTACTACTTGAGGTTATTTAAAAGTGTAATGTAATGCTGGGATAGAAAAATACCTGCCCTGTGCACATTCCAGTGCCTGCTTGCCACCATGTGTAACTTGTTATCTCTATCTTCAAGTATTTCAAAAACTATAACATTGTTTTAGTATATGGAGGAACTTCTTTATATTCCTCTGGTAAAGAATACCAAAATTACCTCTGGCCATCATCATCTACATTGATTCTTCAGAGAAAGACTGCTCCATTTTTGTCCTTTTCTTGAACAGATTTTTTAGAATAAAGAGATCCAGGCTGGCAGAGGTAATTGTACACAGTGAGCTCTTTGAGGTAAATTTCTGATAACTAAAGCTTACAGCCCAATGCCATCAAGGAAGCATTTAGTAGCACACAATTACGTATAAACTAATATTTAGTCACACATTTTGCCAACAACCTGTGAAATCCACGAAAGAAATGTCTTCATTCCCAAGCTCTTGCGTGCAAAAGCCATTGCAGGATCATTGAGGTGCTTCCGATAAGTGTTGGACCATTGCTTTGTGATTTGAATTTCATACTGGAATCAGTGATACTCTGGTCCTGCCGTGGGGAATATCATCAACACCAATCTATCTCAATTCTCCCATTACTCCATTCACAGGAAAAAACAAATCTTCTGAAGGGTTTTTCCAATGAAAACACTCAGTGAAAGTCTCTTTTCCCTGCCGACAGATAGCTCACCATTGGGCTGCAGTCAGATTCTGTTCTTGTAGAAAATTAAAAGCAGCACAACTATTCTGCACTCAAAGGAACAGAAGTTTATTTTGGCTTTGCATGAATTCTGGCCACAATCTAATAATTTTGTCTGTTCTTCAGAACCCTGACAGTCCTGCCTGACAGTCCTGTCTGACTACAGACACAGCTGTTCGGTACAGCTTCCTTTGATTTCCAAATTGAATCATACTGCAATAATCTGAACACCACAGATAGGCACTTTAATTTTTGTGTTTTCAGTTATACTGGGTTTTGAATCCAATATCCTTTGCAAGTAGTCACATTAAAGAAAAACTCTATTCTAAATAGAGACCTATTTCTGGTTTTGTTCAGGTTGTTTTTAAGAGTCATTTTGTAATTCAGCATGACAAAGTCTCGTACTCTGTGCCAATCACTCCAGTTGCTCACTAAGTAATGCTTCTGACACATCCATTCAGTTGTTTTTCCCCTTCTTGGTGTGTATGATCTCCTAGTCTCCTTTGCCAAGTGCTGCAATAACAGAACAGTCACTTAATTCTCAAGCCTCTTATTCTCAGATAGGCAATCACCAACCCTGAAATATCTGTATTTACAGGAAGACAGTGCATTCATCAGAGAATTAGATCTAGTTTCTCAGCATTCTTATTAGCCACAGTATTGCATATTCAAATAATAATTAGTCACAGGGAGTGTGCTGCTCCATTCATCTTCTTAATCACTTTTACATTCCTAAACACTTGCAGAATTAGATATTTAGGGTCCAATGGCACAGAATGGGCATTAGGAAAGTGTTACTGCCACCAGCCCTGACTGAGGCTATTAGTTAGAAAGGCAGATTCTGCTTTTGCAGATGAAGATGCTGGCACTTAAATAGCCTGGGTTTAGCAGTCATTTGCCTCAGCTGAGGTCATGGCAGGATGGCTTTGTTTTCTGATGTAGCATCCTTCCCAGCTGCTGCCCTGAGGGGTAACAATGGCCACCTCTCAAGGCAGCTTTATTTCTGGGCATGTCTTCAACATTTTTCTGTGACAGAAAATAGACATCCTCTCTTACACTTGTGTTACTGCTTTGTCCTTCAATAAGCACAAGAACACTTCTCTGGGAGGGTGTCCACATCCACCTCTGAGTGTGTGAGTAGAAAGAGGACTGCAGCAATTGAATTCCTGCTGGAGTTTGCTGCAAAAATCTACAGCCAAGACCCTTTGTTTTCCTTCACACTCAAACGTGGAACTCTGCCTAAATCACATCTCTCTTTTGCTCTCTGTTTTCTGCTTTTAAAACAAATTTCTGGTATTTAATGCAACGTCTCCAGAGCAAAGTGAAATATTTGCATCTCTGAGAAAGAGCAGAGAGATCAAGGTATTGGTTTATCATCTGCAGAGATCAGTGCAGCCTCAGACAGAATGTGAGGGTTGTATGGTTTCCAGCTTTTCCTTTCCTAGACACTGGAGAGTGGAGACATCAGAAATACTCTCAGAGAAACACTGCTGGCCAAGACATCTCCATAGCAAAGTGTCCTCTCTATCTGAAAACACTTATACACCAGCAAATTAGCATGATTTTTCTTTCTTCCTCATTTATGGATTTTTACCTTCCCCCAAGTGCAGTAGATTTGACTCTCAAGATCTTCCTATTGATGAACTTGGCCCATTAGGGGTTAAACCATTCAACAGTGCTTCTGTATAGGGATCCAGCCACAGCAGATCAATCTGAGCTTTGCATGTTTTAGTAATCTTCTATTAATGTATTTTCTCATTATCACTGCGCTTCTTGATCTGGTCCCTGACACCTTTTTAATATTTGGCTGTTCTTATATTAAAAGAGATGTCACTGACACACACAAGAAAATCTGAGTTTAGTGCCAAATCTCTACTTGATGCAGATGTTCTTTTAGTTTCCCTGCATCTTTCAGCAGACAAAACCCTCTTTTGTCCAGAAGTTCTCCTTCAGGCTTGATGAAGTCTTCATAACCATCGTAATCAGTTTCCTGTCCTCCTCAGCCTCACCCTGCCCTTCTGTCCCACTTGGGAAGGGAAACATTGCCCAGGAGTATAAAGTAGATTTAGTATCAACCCACCTTTCTCTGGAGATCACTGCCCTTTTGGGTGCTCTTGGCTCTGTCCAGGGCCTCAAAAAATACCCTACTCCTATGAATAATATTTTCCAGTATTAAGTTAATAAGCCCTCAACAGCAGCCTTGGATCCAAACAGGCTGGAAGTGATCCCAAAAGGACTGGGCTGCACTTTTCCAGAGCTGCTTCTGGGATTTTTATACTGGTGGTTTGTGACTCACAGGCCTGCGCTGCTGTTGGAATAGCAAGCAGCAGTACAAAGCTGTCTTCTTTTTATTGACTTTGAACTTTATATGGTGTGCCTGCCCAGAAATCACCAGTTCCTTTTCTTGTGAGAGTTAATCTTGTCTCAAAGAGCTTGCACCCCTGTAGAAATGGGTATTCAGTGCTCTGGCCAAACAAAATAATTAAACCCTCTCTAGCAGTTCCTGAAGGGAGTTCAGCCTTTGTTGTCCTTTCCCTTCTCTCTGTCATGCTGAAGCAGTAATCAGAGGTGAAGGTCTGCCTGCCCTTCTTTCCTTCTAGAAAAAGTTGCCCTGATGGTTCCCTAAACTATCCAGGATCTGGAAGTAAAACTCAACAGAAGCACCTCCCAGATGGGAACAGCTGTACACCATCTCACTCAGTGTCTCAGCCCTTAAATTCTGAAAACAAACCTAAGTAAGGCTTATCTAGATGGTTTTCTGTGCAGTCCAAGCAGGACACAAAATTTCATTAACCTGTTTGATGACAGGACATGTGCTTCCAAATCCCTGGCAAGAGAGCTGCATTCACACTGGAGCTAGAGTGCATTGGAAAATTGGGAAGGAGGGCAGCTTAACCTGAGGGGGCTTCTTCTCTTCTTCTCAGCCAAATATACAGCAGTGTCATGAATAACAAATCTGTGGATGAAAGAGGATATTTCCTCCACCTGCATTCCTCTGAGGGTGGCTCAGCTGGGAACAGCTCTTGCAGAGTGATAAAAAAGAGTTCAGGTGAGGAATCAGCTCCCTTGAATTCTCCTGTCCTTGCTAAGCCCTCTACAATCAGCCTTTCCAAGTGATATCAACTTTAGAGCTGATTTGGTTTATGTCATATATGAGCCTAAAGGGAAATAGCCCCATTGAAAATACATGGAGTACAAAAGACATAAGGAGTCTTTTAACTCAGGGAAAAAGCAAGAAAATTTTCCCTGTCTAGAAAAAAAATTAACATAGTAGGAAACAGATAACAAAGTTTTGCTTAGTTGTGTTATTTTATTATTTTTTGAAAAAAAAATCAGAAAACTGTATTGATTTTTTTTACAAGTGTGTTATTCCTCAAATATCTCCAAACCACAGCTAGGTCAGCTTTTGCCTGTTTGTTATGGAACAGCAGAGAAAGCTACTTATGAGCTAGGAGCACTGGGTTACAGCTGCCTGCATAAAATACAAAAGGATGACTTTTAGGCACAGGTGAAAGTCTAGCTGAAGCAGAAATCTTCTAGAAGAAAATCTGAGCATGAAGCATCAGAATTACAGCTCTCCAACAAACCATGGAGATGCTGTGGATCACAAAATATCTCAGCATTGGCTCTTGGAACAAGGTTCAAATATGTAAACATTCCCCGTGGAAGAGGAACACACTCTCCTGTGTTTATTTTCTCCAGTCTTTTGTTACAAAATCTTAGGCTGGAAATTCCTAACCTTTTTTTTTTTTTTTGTAAGGCTGTCAGAGCAGAAATTAAGCATTTGAACATTCAATGATTACTGAAAATTAAATCCTCTTCCATAGGTAAAAGTAGAAAGTCTCTGCTTATCAATTCCTGGGAAAACGTTCAAGTAGGTAAATTAATTAACAAGCGTGGGGAATAGTTTGTTGGTCAGCTCTTCAGGTGAAATGGAGGAAGAAAAGCCCTCTACAATAGTTAGACCATCCCCTTCCTCTAAATCCCAAACTCAGTCCAATTTACCTGGTTCTTAGATAAACTCACCTTGTCTTGCATGCTGCTGCTCCTAGACTATTTCATTAATGTCTTGCTTTGTGAATTGCAGCTTCTCCTCACTGCCACAAGGCGGGGAATCCGGCTAGCTCGCCCCTTTGTGGCGGTGGGAGCCACACAAGAGGCCGCTCCAAAACCTCCCCTGAGGCTTTGGTGGTGGTCAGGGCAGCTGCGTGGGTTCAGCTGCAGAGAAAAGTCACTGGAGTCCCGAGATAAAGAAAGCCAGGAGCCGGACACTCCGTCGAGGTATTCCAAAGAGTTTTAATCTCCTTGAAGGGACAAGACGAAGTCCACACCCAAGGCTCAGCAAGAGCTTATCAAACCTCTGACTCAGGGAGTGGGTACAACAGCCAATGGCTAGTTACAACAGGGATGACGATATGTTTAACTGAACCAATAGGGAAAACATAGGAGTGGGAGAAAACCTACACAACAAACCATACACGGAGGACAAGGTGACTGACACAGAAACCTCGAGAACAAGCTGGGCAGGGAAAACTTACTTGACATGAAGGGGGGCAGGACAACTGGGAATGACTTAGCAGAAACGGGGGGAAGGGGGGGAGGAACAGGTTGATGGGCACCCTGAGTGGCGGGAAAACCTGGACAAAAACCACTATAAGGGGAAGGGACAGGGATAACATGAGGCAAACCATAACTTTACAACCCTCCCAAAATACAACAGTGAGAGAGGCAAAATCAAACAAAACACACACCACTACAGTGAATTGTTCTTTTTTCATTCTAACTTCCTTCCTCCTTAAATCTTACTTCCTATTTTCCTTGCGCCATTTGTCACACTCATCTTCATGCTGCTCTTGCATCACGTTTGATGTCACATGCTGTTCACCTAGAGACCAGTGCAAATTTCACTGAACTGCCGTGGTACTTGAGGGAACAAGACCCTCAGGAGGTGTTGGAGAATTCTCACAAGGCCATATCAACAATGGAGCATGACAGAGTTCAGTCACCCACTGAAGCAAGGCCTTTCAGGGGCTTCTAAGCACTCCAGGAAGGAAAAACAGTTTTCTCCTTCTGATCCCCTGAGTCGCAGCAATTCATACCAGAATCTAAGAATGAAAATATATTTGCCTCATAATGTAAATCAGTTATTTTTCTGAGAGAAAACCTCATGTCTCAGTCCCTCCTGGAAAAGTGGGAGCTCTCTCCAGAGTCAGATGACAAGTGCTCTCTGTTTCTCAGAAAGGTCAGCGCCAAGAAATGCTGTGGCACTTACCTGCGTAAGCTTCAACTGTCATCCTTCCCAACCTGCTGGTGGCACAGTTAATTAGTTGACTGCTGAGGTGTGGTTTGTTTAGAGCTGAGCAATTCTCTTAGCCATGGCCACAAATGATGAAATTTTGAGCACACTTAGCACAGCTTTCTATCAGCTTTATTTTCTAGCAGCCATCATTCAGAGGTGTGCAGGCTAGCTGCACCTGAATGACCTCTTGGGACAGATCTCCAGGCCATTCTGAAACAACTGTCTCTAAGGAGCAGGTTTTCAGCTGGAAGTTTCATTGCCCCTTACAAATGTAGGATCTACTTTTGGGAAGGAGACAAGCAGAAAAATCTGAGGAGTGCATTGGAGTGCCATTTTCTGGAGATCTGTGAGCTTGCTTTTTGCCATGAGCTGCAGCATTGATCTCACACAGGCAGTTTATAAAATACAATGCACCATCACAACAGCAGGGCCAAGGCACGTGTAAATTTGGTGCTAAATGCCCCTAGTCTGCAAATTGTTCATAAAAGGAGTTAAGGAAACACCTACAGTAGCATATAGGCAAACATTCCTTTAAGGGAGAAATAGGAGCAACAACAATCCTCTAGCAACAAGTAAGATACCCCAAGAATGAGGTGGTCCATGCTGAGTGGTGCAGGCTGTACTGTCCCTGCAGTGCCAGAGTCTGTCCCATCCCACCAGCCAACTGCTAAAGTTGCTTAGGGTGCAAACACCTCCTCAGCTCCCTCCACCAAATGCAGAATTTCTGCTTTGCATCCCTGAAAAATCTGATTAGGTCCTGCTCAGCTCCTACCAACTCAAAAAGCTGCTCCCACTCCAAGCACGGCTTCTCATATCTTCTCCAGAACCTACTTTTTCTGTTCAGGATTTCCTAACCTTACTTCCTTCTGCTGTCCAAATGGCAGCATGAGTTTGAATTTCTGTCTACGTAAACCCACAGGGGGATTTAAGACAAAGCCATCATTTTTTTCCCTTTGAGCATTCTCTATACAAGCTTAAAAATCGTCTTAAGCACATGCTGATTCCCATGGGATGGCCAATCCTTTGACTCCAAGAGGTATTTTCTCCAGGCACTGTTTAATAGCAGGAATACCTCTGTTCCAGTGATACACACACTGAATTTTTTCTCACGTTCTTTCCTAGAAACCACCCTCAAGAGAAAACATGCACCAATACTGCATGCAGGGTTGTTCAAGATAAACCAGAACTGCTGTGCCTGAACTAAAGAAGTCCTGCTCCACACATTGACACAGCCAATACCTTAACAAAGTGGTACCTTTATGTGACTCTTGCAAACAAGGCTTTTGCCACTGTCTGCCGGAGCCCGGGCTAGCTCTTAGGTGTTCCGGAGCAGTGGCAAGTGTGGGGAACTGCCCTGGTTGGGGAGTGCCAAGGACAGAACCATAGAGCTCACTGCTCTACAGTGATGCTCCGAGACGACGCAGCAGGGACTGGGTGAAGAAGGCAGAGGAGACTCTCTTGCAGTGAAATTCCAACCCATTTTTTGAGGTGGAAGGAGTACAGGAAGAACCAAGGTTGAGTGGATCGCAAGCAGAGAGAGCCCTGAGTGCTTCTGTGCATAGAATTATAAAGTCTAAAAAAAACAGGGGGGAAATACCATGGAACGACCAATAAGGCGACACTTGGGGTGTGGTTTTGGGATAACATCGAATCAGAATAAGGGAAGGAGAGAAGCTTCAACAGGGGATTGGTCAATGGGATAACTGGCAGGGAACATTCTGCAACAAAGGGCAGGGTTGCCTTGATGGACGAGGCAGAAGGGGCAGGGTTGACTTGATAGGCAAGGAAGGGCCTGGAACAAAAGGAGGAGACAACTTGAGGGACAGCTGGAAAGGAGGGCACCACTCAGGGTGAAAACAACTAGGGAAAACATGGGGGGATTACAGAACATACCATTAAAAGTTTAGTTTAACAAAACCTAATGAAATGAACACGGACCGCTAGAGGCTTTGGTTTCTTTTGTTTCCAGAGAAGAAAGACTTGAGATGACTCTTTTCACTGCAAGTGGTTTCTTGCAGAAACAGCATGGAGGGAAAGAGGCAAAAGATAGTAATAGTAGATATTTGTTAATCATCTATTCCTCTCCAAAACCTGAGAACATTTAGGAACATTTGCACTGCGTCCTTCTCCTTCCTCAAGTTTGATTCTGGTTAACTGCACAGGGAGGGAAAATGCTGCCGTAAAGTCTGATATAGACAACAGAATAACAAATTGCCATGTCTTCCAAGGATAGAAATGTTTCAGCTATAAAACTGAAGTGCAGACATAAAATTCTGCCATTCATTCTGACTCCATAAAGTTTTGCCATTTCATAGCAGCAATTGTGTTTTACGTCCTCTTATTACCACAGAGCTGATCAGAATGAGAAATGAGAGCCTCAGAACAGAACATAAACTGTAAGTTACCACTCTGCTCTGTACTTGACCCTTCCAACACTATCCCTTCTGTCTCCCTGTTCCCCAATGAGCAGGGCAGCAGTGTTGGCCTCTCCCAGTTCCCATGGGCTTGGTCAGTAAGAGCCCTATGATAGTTCTTTCCACTTGTCTCCCTTAAAGGAATTATGGTGTGTTTGTTCCCCTCTCCTGGGAACCCACAGAGCCCTCCAAATAGGTGTTGAGATATAAAAATAGGAGGAGAGCTGGCAGCCAGGAGCTCTGAGCGTGGGGTCAGTTCCTTCCTCAGGCTGTCTCTGAGTGACCACAGGCACAAAGTAAGGGAAGAACATAAAGGCACAAGACCAGAGCCAGCAGATTCACCCATTTAACCATACTTTGCATTGCACAAAGCAGTAATGTCTATTTCATCTCTGGGTCAGCAGAAAACACAGCAAGGAGGCTGCTCAGTGCCATAAGTAAGGAAAAAGCACTGGTGTTTGCCTGATCTTTTCCTTTGAACCACTGGCACTCACGGATTCTGCTCAGTCCCCAGTCTGCTCCATAATAGTCCCCTTGTTCCAGTCTCACCATCTGGAACTTCCCTTGCTATGCTAAACTGACTGCTTCCTATCATACACATGAGGCACAAAGGACAATCAACTTCATCCCTATTTTAGCAGCCTTCTAAACATTGGAATGCTTTCCTACCTCCACCAGGCTATTGTTTTGTCCATGAAACAATCCCTACTTTTTATGCATTCACAGACTGAAATTGCTCCCCGTCTTCCTTTAAATCTTTGCCTCTGCTCACTCAGTTGAGGCCTCCAGATTAATGGTTTCTGACCTTCCCATTCCAAAGTGCTGGGGTCACCCTGCTGGCTCAGTAGGCCAGTTCAAAATTTGCTGTAAGTGCCAGTTTTTTTCCAGCTAAATGATGCACTTTCCTAATAAATCTCTGTCTAATTGTCACCCAGTTTGAAATTACAGTTGTTCCTATACTTCTGCAAAATAAAGAGGGTCTAGGAAGGAACCGCAAATGTGTTCCTGCTCTATATCATGTAACAAGAGTGAGCAAGGAGACATCATCAGCATTTAAAATGAAAGAATGCAACATTCCTTCAGAAGCCTCCTGCTTCCTGCAAATCAGTGACTAAAGGCTTAACTAATTCACTT
Organism: Peucedramus taeniatus; assembly: GCA_013400575.1. NCBI lineage: Eukaryota > Metazoa > Chordata > Aves > Passeriformes > Fringillidae > Peucedramus > Peucedramus taeniatus. Next base: position 2,672 of record WBNO01029596.1, on the reverse strand, counting down.
CAGTTAAACTGGGGCTACCTACAAACCACTTAGAGTCATGAAATCCCTCCCTTTCCCATCCTTCAGTTTCTGCTTTGGCATTCCCTTCTACTACAGTCATCTTTGAGGTGCTGAAGCACAAACAGTCTATTTAATACAGGAAATCAATTCATGGAAGCATTTGTCTTCTGCCCTTCACATGTCTGAGTTAAAACCACCTCACTGTGCAAACAAGGGCCAGCATTAAAATGTGGGCTGAAAAAGACAAGCCTTTAATGAATGCAGAGCCTGCAGCTGAAGTAACCCATGGAAAAGAAAGGTCATGATCCAACAAAGCTCAGTGACCCACTCTCATGAAGGCAGTTACGTAGTTTTAGTCATGAGGGTTTTGTCCCAGTTTGTTTGGGTTTTTTAATGAAAATCTAAACACAGTGAATAGAAGTCATTGAAGAATGCAAACAACACATCCAGGGCACTATTGCTAGCACTAACTCATATTTAAACACTGACCCAGTCTAGAGCTGCCTAGCTTGAAAGACTTGCAGAGCTGTGGGCCTCAGCTCTTGCTGCTCCATCATTCATTTTCTACCATTGCTTCCTCCCTGACCAAGGGGAGCCATATCTAGAGCGCAGAACTTTGCCTAATTACAGCATTTAATGAATACAAACACCATTCTACAAGTCATTTATGCATAACCACAATGAGACTCACCTTAAATCATTGTCCCTGATGAAGTGCAAGTGCTAACAGCAAAGTACAATAAAGTCTTCAGTCCCCACAGCTGCTCTCTCCCCTGTAAAAGAACAGCTGATATAAACTCTTCTCTAACTGTTTCAACAGGCTCTGGGTCAGCCCATTTCTGGCTTAAAGTTATTTTAAGTAGAAGTTATAGGCTGAAACTAAAGTTAGAATTAGAAATGAAAGGTTACCACTTGGATATCTGTCAAGAGAGGTTAACCTCTGGGATGATTTAATAAATCACTCCATTACTGGATATTAAAATCAGAATAAATGAATGAAGCTTCTTGCTTATCATTAAATTGCCATGAAACCTTAATTGAACTTCTGATTACTGATTATTGACTGGAGGAAAAGTGCTGCAAATAGCCACAGTGGAAACCTTTGTCTCACTGAAGAAAATGAAAAAGAATTTAATTGATTACATAGCCATGGCGTCAAGGAGACAGCCATCTCCTACAGCCTATATTATAAGTGACCAAAATTTCCTAATGTGGTAAGCAACATACTGCTTATTATCTTCAATCTAGCTGAAAACCCGTCAGATTTGTAAATAAGTATTTGTAAATAGGAAACTTTCAAATAGTTTACCCTTTTTTTTTTCTGTGCATTCTTCTGAAGAGACAGATTTAATAGGGTCTTCGATTCAGTTTGATGGAGCAGTTTCTATTAAAAATGTAGATAACTTAAAACTAAAAATCCTACTATGCAGGAATGCATCACCTGAAATGACATTTTTTAAATGGGGGAAAATAATCACAACTTCAGTAGTTTTAAATTATTGCATAAGAATTTTTTAATATTAGATTGAAACAATGTATATATTTCGCATCTCATTCTAGCATTTTATATATACCTTGCAAATTTGAGAAAGAAAAATAATAAAACCTTACAATGCTCTTTTAAAAAAATTTGTTTCAGTTTTGATATTGGTCTAGGCAGAAGCTTTGTTGGTTATTATAAAATAAACAACACCAAAAGAAAACTGTGGTGAAAGGCCTGTCCTATGCTGGATTATGTAACTCCCTGTACAGAAGGTTTTCATTGTGCTGCAACCTGGACAAAACATGTTTATGTGAAAAAAATCACACTTTGCCAGGAAATATATTTGATGCACTACCCTCACTTATTTTCTGTGGGATAAGAAAGCAGTAAAATAAGAAGATAAAACATGAGTTGGAAAGACATCTCTCTTTTTTGCTCTGGCATGCTGCTGATCTGGGTCAAGAGTCCTTGCATATTTATGCAAAGAAGATGGTGCATAAATTTATATGACACTGTTTCATACCAGACAGAACCTCATCTGGAAAGGCTGGTGATGAAGTATTCTACAACACCTATCATATTAGTTATAAGATATAATGAGAAAAATCAGCTGAAGTGGAATGGCTGGTCTCCTAGTGACCACGGATAATGTTTTTTGCTATAATCAGATATTGCAACTAATGTGTTGGTAAGACATAACTATAATTCCATCTGCTTGATGCTGATTTAGAGACTCATCAAAGCTCACTACTAGAGCTGCAGTCAGGGATCTCACTGAATATTTGTGGCAATTATTTAGATAGATACATGGGAGAGATGATAAATGCATTTAGAAAAATACATTTGGATAAGCAGAGAAGCTGTGGCTGCCCTGTCTGTGGAAGTGTTCAGGGTAAGGTTGGATGGGGTTTGGAGCAACCTGGGATTAGTGGAAGGAGTGGAAGGAAGCCCATGGCAAGGGGTGGAACAAGATAATCTTAAAGGTCCCTTCTAACCCAAATCATTCTGGGATTCTGTGTTTCAATGATTCTGTTAAAATGGCCTCACATGTTTGAAATACTGCTGGAAGCCCGTAAGGGTGTCATCCTTAACCTTTTAAAGTTTTTCCTTCTAATAAATAACGCCATGATGCTGACAGAAATGGCACATTCTCTGTGAAATTGACACTGTGTCCTAGTTTAGGGCAAAT
>WBNO01029589.1:0-40717 GCA_013400575.1 Peucedramus taeniatus | reverse complement strand
CTTTTTTCTCATTTTTTTCCTTTTTTACAGACCAGTTGTAATCGTGTCGGGGTCACCGACTGCATCTATTGAGCCCCACACAGTGCAAAGCACCAGGGCTCAGTCAGAAGGCTGTTTAGACTTATTTATTAAAGCAACATGTTGCTTTTATAGTTTTACAAGATGTTTGCATTTACTTAATGAACACATACACTGCCCATTGGTCATAAAGAAAACCCAAAACTTTCAATAAGTGAAAGGAGCCACGCCACTGTGTAAGCCAACCGAAGTCCAGCTCTTCTTGCTTACACTTTTTCTCTCTTTTTCCTTGAGTTGTCATGGTGATAGCCTTGGTAAATTCCTTGAGAGAGATATGAGGCTTTCCTTATCTTCAGGAAGCTTTTGCTGGCACACAAGAACAGCACAGAAATGAACCACAAAAGGTTTGCAAGTGAGTGCTAAATTTCTTGTTTTGTTGGCTCCTTCTTTTATTAAAAAAAGGGGGAATTTGCAAGCTAAATAAAATTTGGTAAGTTTTCAATGGAAAAATAATCTCATTAACTGTGTGTCATATGATGCTTAAATATTGTCTAAATAATTACTTAGGTACACATTTGTAAGAGTAAGCTCTCTATTATTGTTCAGCAATTGCTGGAGGCTTGCCTTACAAAAGGAATAAATTTCTTTATATTCAGTGATAATAGATAAAATGAACATGGATTCAATGTCAGTTGTGTGGTTTTGTATTTATAAAATGTGCAGGAATGCTATGGAGTTACTTTTGTGTCTACTAGTTGAGCTTTTCTAGGAGATGATGATGGTGAACCTCCATGATTTTAAGTTCATATTCCCATCTCCTAAATCTGATGGCTTCAACCAAACATGCCAACTATATCCAGGCCTACCTTTCTAGTGGAAAAGTTTTATATTTGTATTGCTCTGTTCCCCAAAGGACTTAGCATGCTTTACAGTACATCAGGTCTGCAGTTCTACTGCAGAATATGCCCATTTAGAAAAGATACATTGAGCCTTGAAGTTCACAACCTCAAGGAAATTCCAATTCTCTCCTCTGTGAAAAGAAGCTGCTTTAGAGCCCCATGTTTTCTCTTGTTGCTTCTCCTACAACTGCTGTTATCTCAAGAGATTAACATGTTGGAGAGAAGCCTGGGCTCCACTACTTGTTCTTTTTGGTAACTAGATGCTGAGTTCTGTGGAAGGAGGATCTGATCTCACCTGCCCAGAGCACACAGAGAACACATTATTCAGCAAGGAGAGAAAGAGCAGTGGATCTCACTGTATGTTGCACTTAGGGGTTTCAGGCATTCAGGACTGCAGCCTTACTGTGGAATGGTAATCACATTCAAAATGCTGTTTTATGGTGAGGAACAGTACAGGGAGAGAAAGCAGCAAAACCAAAAGAAAAAGTAGAGTGGGGGAAAACCACCCCAAACTGTTGAGGTCATGAACAGATCACTCAGATTTTTGTCTATAAAGAGCAAACAGTTGCTTCAATAGGTAGCAGGAACTCTTATAATATATTCTTCAAGTTGAAAGCAGTCCCTGGAAAGTGTCTTTTGCAAAGATAAGTGAGTTAGCTCATGTTCTGATGCTAATTTTATCCAACCTTACACTTGTTTTCTAGCAGAGTGTGCTGCCAGGTTCAGGAATGCAGGAGAGGTGTTCCTGTTGGGCTCTGCATCAGCTCAGGCGCCCACAGAGTTTGGTACTTCTCTTTTGCATCTGAGCAATTAATTTCCTTCAAAAAACGGGTTTGTCTCTTCAATTTTAAGTCTAATTTGTAAAACCCTTCATGCCCATTATTCTTTAGGATTTCAGGTTTAATCATGAGAGATAGCCATGATTGTTTTTGCAGTGTTGTTGTCTTGCCTTTATAATTTAATCCACGATACTGCAAGCATTCATATCTCCTTCATTTGATTTATCTAGCTAAATAAGTTAGTCTCCTTTAGTGACTTTAGCTACCCATTGCATAGTGCATTTTACCATTTTTTTCCTTTCTACCCTGTTCAATTTGGATTCCTCCTTCTCAGATCTATTTAACTGGTATTTTATATACATTTTTAGAGATTTTAGTGCTATATAAGTGATGCTTTCTTTTCTCATCTGATCAATTTCAGCTTTATTTCTACAGATAGTAAGAGGCAATTTTGTAGCTCTGCTGGTGACAGAGGAAGGTCCTACTTGCCTCCCTGTTTACCTTCCAATGTTCCTGTTTTTTGGGTTTGTTCAAAGGGCAGACCCAGGACAAGAGATAAACACTTAAGGAAATATTTTTTAATTGTGAGTGTGACCAGTGCTTGGTTGCCCACAGAGATGGTGTAGTCGCCATTCTTAGGGATTTTTCAAAAGCCATCTGAAGATGGTCCTGGGCAGCTGGCCCTGCTTGAGCAGGAAGGGTTGGTGACCTCCAATAGTTCCTGTCCAGCCTCCAGTGGTCTGTTCATTCTGTGGCACATTTCCTCAGTCTCGTTTCTCTTAATCAGCCTCACTGTACTCTGAATGAGAATGTATAGAGTTGGGGCTCCAGGAAGGAAGGAAGGAAAAATTATTCTTATGGTGATTTTTTTCCATTTATGAGATGAATGATGTGTAAAACCCAGTGTCTGTCTTCCCTCATCCAGTTCCTTTGAATTTTCTCTGACTAGCAGGTGCTGGTTTAAGTTTTTTGTGTAGTGTGGCATTGAAGCACATTGTGCAGTTGTTTCATAAAATCTGCACAATCTGTATCTGTATCTGTATTCACTTAGATAAGAGTTTGGGAATAAGGCTGAATGCCTCTAATCCCAGTGAAATGAAAATGGGATGGGGACCTCAGGGCTGTGTCTGTTCCTGACAGATCTCATGTCCACGTGACCCTTGGATTCCTACAAATCCAGCACCTGGTATTCAGCACTCAGGAGGTCTTTCCTGTGTAGTTCTGCTGCAAATGTGTGTGGAGGAGCAGTATAGTGATCATTATTGTTTTGATAAAATGCCTTTACTTGTGAAGGGCTGAAAGAATTAGATAATGTTAATGGCTTTGTTTTTTAACTTGGTATTTTTTGCTTGGCAGGTTTCCTGTTACACACTTTATAAGTGGCTTGCTGTCTTATAAATTATTAGTATTATAAATGCACACCAGTATAGGAGTCTATATAGGTCTAAGGTATTGATGGCTCCTTAGTACTAATATTATACCATTATGAATTGCTTTCCATACAGAAAAAAAAAAAAATTATTATAACTCTTCCCTTCTTAAAAACAGGTTGCCCATTTTGAAGATCAAATTACAACCATTTATGTGTGTCTCTGTAAAAGTGAAAAAGCAACATATTGTTTTACTCAGCTTTTTCTTGTACATTGTCTAGTTTACACACAAACTCTTAATCATATCTATTGCCTGCTTTTTAATAAAGGGAACTGACTGATAATAAAGCAAGAAAGGTAGAAGCTGGTTACTGAAGTGCAGTTCACAGATGATGATATTCCTGGTCAATTCTGCATCTCACTGCTCACAGTAGTAAAAAGTTGTAAATAATATGTTTAGGTAGAGTTTGAATGCATGTGCATTCCAGGACAAGTTTAAGAGTCTGAAGTCTGACTTTTGTAGGATCTTACTGAATTCTCTGCTAGTACAAAGTCCAAGGTTTGGTGCTGTAAGTTCACTCCTGTAAAACTGAATTTGAATATGCAGCCATTCTCCTCTGTACGTAGTGGAATACTGGGAATTTTGTTGCATAACAAACATGAATAATAATCTTCAGATTTCTAGAAAGTAGTTTCAAAATTAATCAAACCTATGACTATGAAAGCCATGTATTATGTATGGAGAAGTGTGACAGTAGTTTTGTTTTGGCAGTATGGTTTTTACGGTTTTTGACCTGTGTCTTTGTGGCCTGAGCAGAACTGAGCTGGCTGACTTTATAGTTTTCATGATTGGGTGTTACCTTTTTTTTTTTTTTTTTTTTTTTTTACCTGAAGGTAACTTCTTGTTGTCTGAATATATTTATATATTTTGTTTTGGCACAGCAGAGAAAACAAATGCACCTCTCTATTTAAACCTATTCTGCTAAGCAGACTACGCAGTTAAAAAAAAAAAAAAAAAAAAAAAAAAAAAAAAAAAAAAAAAAAAAAAAAAAAAAAAAGATAAAATGAACCAAGGGAGGAACTCATAGAATTTCTCTTTTTGCCAAATACATTTGTCACAAACATGAATAATCAGATAGGTTTCCTATCAAGACTTAGGTGTGGTAGCAGAAAAACCCTCCCACTGGGCAGGATATACTGATCCCAGGTTGGAGCCTGAGGTGCACTTGAGCCCCCACAGCTCACCAGTTCTGCAATCTGACTTTCTTCCCTTTCTGCAGAACTGCAGTTTCAATTTTCAAATGCAATTATGTATCACTGTTACAGGATTAGTTTCACTTATTTTCTATTTTGTTAAACTGCTAACCCCTCCCCTCTCTGCAGGTGCCCATAGGGACAGCTTAAAAACTGTGTACTCACTTAGGTCCTTGTAGATGAGGGGTGAGAGCTCTTGGAGCTGTGTATAATTGCAGAAATACTTGTATCACTCAGATTATGTTAATGCTAAAATGATTATGTGCACTTTAGCTGAATAGTTGTCTAATTCTTCCAGCTGTGCCTTGACAAATTGCCATAGAAATACCCATTAATTATCTGATCTATAAAGGGAGAAATCATTTGATCTTTTTCCAATTATTACTGAGTAATTAAATGATAAATTACCCACATGTAAACTGATCTGCATCTAACAAAATAGTCCTTAAAATTCCAAGGCTCTTGTAATGTGGTAGCAGAGAAGTTAAGTGGGGACTGATGTTAAAAGAGCTCGAACTCACAAGCATAGTGAAAAATGTGGTATAGTCTACTTGGAAAAGTGAGGAGCAGAGAGACTTAAAGATTTATTTCTACTCTGTATATTTCTCAACTAGATTTGCTGTTTATATCAAAAATTATGCTTGACTTACAAGCTTTTTAAAATAATTTTCATCTTATTATCTACCTGTTGTAGAATTACAAGGATATGGAATCCTGGAATGGTTCGAGTTAGAAGGGACCTTAAAGCTCACAGGGAAATCTCCCACTACCCCCAGCTGCTCCAAGCCTTGTCCAACCTGGCCTTGGACACTTCCAGGGATGGGGCAGCCACAGCTTCTCTGGGCACCCTGTGCCAGGGCCTCACCACCCTTACAGGGAAGAATTCCTCCCACTATTCCCCCTTGTCCTGTCACTCCAGGCCTTTGTAAATAGTCTCTCTCCATTTTTCCTGTGGGCTCCTTCTAGAAAGCCTTCAGAAAAGGCTATGGGATGAACTAATTGGGAGGCCCCAATTAGTTCATACCAAAGCCTTTTCTGCCCCAGTCTGAACAATCCCAGTTCTCCCAGCCTTTCCTCACAGGAGAGGTGCTCCATCCCTTTGGTCAGCTTGGTGGCCTCCTGTGGGCTGGAGACATTGAATGTGTTACAGAGTTCCTGTGTCACATGAGATGTTGTACTACTGCAGTATTTAAAGTCAGTGTTGTTTATTTTTTAAGTCTATGTTTGAACAATTAAGTTTCTTTAACACAGGTTGGTTTTGCTTTTAATGTGAGAATAAACAGGGTGTAAGCTGTATTCCATGACGTTAAAATTGGGATCCAGAGAGTTGAATATCTGAGCTCCTTTAAGAAGTTTTAAAGGATGTTAAAAGTCTGATGTATAAGTGTTAAATCTGGTTTTGGAGAGAGCTTTTGGAGACCAGCAAGGCACTGGAATACACAGCTCACACACACTGAGCGAGCTGACACAACTCAGGGTGGAAGAGGTGGAAGAACTGTGCAGATGTCACTGGGACTGAAACCTTTGATGACTTTGATCTATGAGCCTGTCTGCATACCTGACACTCCACATTCCTGGCTACCTTTGAAAAAACATCCCCTCTCATATCTGTGTGGAGAGTTCCTTTGGAAACCAGAGGGAACATGGGAAAGAAAGACAGCCTGGCACTTGCTTTGGTTTTTTGTTCTTGCATCCCTTTTCAGCTCTGGTATGAGGTTGATCATGCCTGCTCCTCCTGTGCCTTTAAAGCCAGCAGAATTCCTCATCTGGGGCCGAGCTGGGAGACTTTTCCTGACTGTTTACACCTCTGTGCTTCCATATGTGTGTAAGTGTATATTCTGTATACTGCTCGATATGCAATTGACTTACTGCCACATCCTTTGTATGTAATGATAGCAGTCTATTATATATACACTGCTGAGGGGATCACTGCTGTAATTCCTGCTGGCTTTCCTTTAAATAGTAATAATGTGAATAATGGCTCTTTAATCACCTACTCCTCTTGGCAACCATTTCAACAGAAGACTTAAAGGCATAAAGTGCTCCTGTAAGATCCTGTCAGAGTTGCTTTGCAGGTGTTAAAAAAATTGATGTCATATTTTACCATCTGCCTTTCAGTTGTCTCAGTTTTTAAGTGTGTAAAGCTCCTCAGAAACTGAAAAATTATGTATTTCCAAGTATAAGGAGTGGCTCAAAAGACTTGAGTTTGTCATATGAATAGCAATTGCCAAGAGTGGAGTTTAGACACTTTGGTAGCTGAAGTAGAAAAGGTCTGTGACACTAATATTCCCAAGGGGCTTAGACGAAAGAATTAGATTTAAGTTGTGTTAAATTCTGTCTTCAGAGTTGCTTTGTTTTGCTGCAATAGCTTCTAGCTCTATTTTTCTTTTTCTGCTGATGGGAGGTGGCTTTTTTATTAATATGCTATTCCATGTGGAGAACCAAAACATATACTAACATCTATTAAAAATAATTTCAGGGCTCACCCATACATACAATAATTAGGATTGTGAGCATCCAAGGAAAATGAGTGTATAATATAAAATTAATTAAAATGGGATAACAGAATTTTACTTACCGATTAGATAATTCTAAGAGTTTAAAATGTTAAATTTCCTTTTCATTTTCATGCTATTAATATTGATATGGCTCTTTTGGTAGTATATTGCCTTGTTAATGCAAGTTTTGTTGGGGTAGGAAAATGTGGAAAATCTGAAAGTCTAATCAATTAGAAGAATTCTGTTTATTTTGGTAGTCTGTGTTTACTTGGAAATCAGTTACTTGCCCAAGAAAAACATTTTCATGCATGAGAGTGAAGAAAATAGTTTCTGTAATACCCTGTATAACCTTGGTTTTGTCGTTCATGTTAACTTCAGAGTTTCGTTGAAGTTTGTTGTCTGAATCTCTACTTCAGTTTTTTTCTGGTAAATTCAAACTGCTGTCCATGTTAACTTTACCTTGAAGCTGGCTTCTGTTCTCAATCTTAGTAACACTGTTTTGCAGTGAAATACCTGAGATGCACAGGCTGGAGTATCCCCACATCTGTTTAGCCCTCCATGTGTTCACTCTGTAGCAATTCTTGTGTATTTTTGTGTGTAGTTTCAAACAACCATGCTTTCACCAGTTAAATGTATGGCTGCAAGTCAGAGAGAACTAGAAATACATCTGCCTTGCCTCCAGTGATTGCTGACTTGGGTACACTGAAGGAAGCCTGTGTGGAAGAGGGTGGTTTGAACACCAGCTGTGTAAACTTTAAATAGGGATAAGTGTTTGATTGGTGCCCATTTTTTGGGCAGCCTACTGTGAATCCTTTAAACTGCAGTTGTTCTGGGCTCAAAACTGCCAAAGCAAAGTCCCTGATTGTACAATCAAGTTTAAAAGTGGCCCCAGCCTTGCCACTTAGCATTGCCATCATAGCTGTGTTTTCCCAGTGTCCCAGCTCCTGCTGCTGCCCAGCATTGAAAGGGTCAGTGTCAGGCAGAGCTATCATTTTCAGTCTGCTGGATCATTCTCTGAGTGCTGCTGAATTTTCCTGAATTTCAGTGTAGTGGGATTTAATCACAATCCACAGAAGGAAGTCCTCTCAGTTGGAGTCAGGGCTCTTGCTGCAGGACAAAGGCTCATCTGTGCCTGTCTCCATCCTCCAGCATGGGCAGCTCTGGGTGCTCCCCTCCTGCTCTCTGCCAGCTCCCTCTCTTCTCCTGCTGCCTGGAGTTTCCAGTTCCATCTGTTCATCTTGCTTCTAGCTCTCCTGCCCTGAACACTTGAATGCTTTCAGCTCTCATCATGCCATCTCCAGACTGGGCTAATCAGCATTTCCTTGGGGAGTTCACTGCCCTTGTTTCCTTTCCCGGGCAGCAGTCAGGTTCACCCTTAGCACTTAGAAGGGTTTGGCATACAGCTGGCTCTGAACGGCAGCACTCACCCCGGGAGGGGGCTCCAGCTCTTTCCCACCCCAAGATGTTTGTGAGTGCTCAGTTTGTTTGGCAGAACCCATCATCTGTCCTGAGATGGTGGAGGCAGCTGCCCATTGAGTTAAATTTTAGCTGTTTCTGCCAGAATTGGTGCCTCTAAACAAATCCCACTGGACTGCTGGGCAGGTCAGCAGAAATGCAGGGACATTTGTACTGGAATGCCCTGTCCCAGACAGAAACCTGTGAGGACATGTTAATACATGTCCCATCAGGCGTCTACTTTAGAGATCTTGATGCCAAACCTTTTATTCTGACAGCATTTAGGCCATGATGAATCCAGGTGAATCAGGAACCCTAATTTTAGTAATATGCACAGCTCAGGCTATGGCAATTTACTCCTTAAGGGACATTTCTGCCAGTCTCACAGGCCTTCACATTCTGTATCCACAAGTGTGCAATCCATCTTTAATTTCTATGTATAATTACCAGAACTCTAGATGTAGAAAAGGTATTAATCAGGAAAATGCAGGTATTGGATTTTGTTGAATTAAGGTAATCTGTTAATTGATTGAAGATGATTCACTGCAAGTTGTGGTACTGAACTCAAGATATACTTTACAATACTTCACTGTTACAATGATTAATGGACTTGTCATTTTATCTTATATGAGGAATTGGATAAAGTGACCTTGGAAGGATATTTTCATGATTGTTTTTAATACATAAGGAGAAAAAAATTACCCAAAGTACTGCTACACTATGGAAATAATTTAGAACTTTATAAGTGTTGTCAAATGTCTATACTGTAAACAGGATTTAGACAGATATAGTCTACATAAGAAGATTCTGGCTTTTCACTTCTTTGAACATTAATAAAACCTTTCTGAGTCCATTCCTCAATTTAAATAATGAATGAGCTATTTTCTTAGCTCTGTCTCCCAGATATACCCTCAAGTAATGTGTCTTATGCACTAAACAAAAGCTGGGAGCATTTTTCAGTTTATTTCTTAATGTCATAGGAGTTACATTTTTATGTACCTGTATCCAGACTCCCAAGGGCATGTATTAATGCTTGGAAAATGTCTAGGAGAGGTAGGCTGCTGCACAGGAAATGGGAATACCATGTCCTTTGTTATTTCATTGAATGTGGTAGTGGTTCCAAGTATAGCAGCACCAGAAATATCCTTTGCTTCCCTTCTCAGAACTGCCTTGAAAAACCAATTTCTGCATGGAAGTGCCTCCCTGGGATAAAGCTGAGGTGCCAGCCTGCATTTTAGATTCCTAGAGCCATATGTCCACACCAGCCTTAAGTCCAAATGTGTCTGTATGGTCTATATGCAGGAAATGGTAGGACTAAAGAAGTCAAATTAAATTCCTTTTAGACCCAGATGGCTTTTTTTACTCCTCTGCCTCCTCAATCGATACACCTCCTCTTCTGAACTGAGGATTTGTGTTTAACAAAAGTGTGTGTTATTATTATTTAAAATATCTTGTGCTCTGCAGATGCAGCAAAGGATGCTTGCTATGTTCAGAAGGGTTTCCAACATTATTTTAGATCTGAAATAATGAGTTAAGGAGAAACAAACAATACCAAAAGAACATACTGAGGAAGAACTGAAAGTTCTGAACAGTATGTGCCAATGTATCTGCTTGGTGTAGCTGGGATGTTTTAAACTATTATTGTTTGGGGAAATAAAAGCCTGAGTCTTTGTCCAAGTAGATATATTGCATACTGAATTTTAAGAAGCAGGATATGATTTTCTGTCTCTCTCTGGTTTTATTTCTTGAAACAAAGAGGAAAAACAGCCCTTAACTAAGACTGCAGGTTTGAAGTTGATGTAAATCAACATGGTTCTGCTGAAGGCAGAGTTAACCCTTCCAGCAGAAGGTCTGGTTTCCACACCTGTGTGGACCTGCCTGAGTCATGTCATGAGGAAATCTCAAGGAAAATGGATCCTTTTGAAGAGGAGTGGTTGTCCAGCCAAAATGACTTGGGGTTTTCCTATGGAGCTAGGGGTCAATGGGGACATGACTTTATAAGGGTCACAAACACCCCAAGGGCCACCTCCACTTTTTCCTTCTCAAACCCCAAACCTCTCCACCCTTCTGTCATTCCCTGCACCATGTTGAGAGGGAGGAGGCATTAGTGATGTTAAAAGCTACAGTGCAGAAAATGTCTAATTTTGAAGTGTCAGTTACTACTCTACAATGTGTAGTTGGAGAGGAGAGTTACTAAGTGGAAGAGAGAAGTCTCTGGCCCCCTCTCGTACCAAACATTGATTTTCAGTGCTGACTTAGTCTGTGGTGGCTGAAGTTTCCTGTTCAGTTATCAGGCAGGGTATTATGAGACTTAGGAAGTCTTCTAAATCGAGGTCTGTTGTGGTGGCCTGGATTAAAACACAATAAAGAATTCCAGACATCTGCCATGCAGTGCTGTGTTAAGATGTAGGGAGCAGAAGGGGTTGGGGTGAGAATCCTCTGCTGCTGCCTTGCACCCAAAACTGAAAGGGTGATATGCATGGAATGAAAAACACTGGCTTTCCTCTGCAGTCTACAATAGAGGGGTGGGCTTAGTACCTTTTTCTGCAGACAAAATTCTTTCATTGTATCCCTTCTATGGTGTTATACCCATGACATCATCTTGGGATCCACTTTAACCACCACTGTGGATTAAGAGAGGAAGTTTATCTGTCTGCTGATGAAAGCTGCTGAGCTACTGAAGTTCCTTATGGTTGGCAAGACGTTGCACTGGTGTTATGGAACTGCAGCCAAGCAGTGTGGGAAAGGGAATGGCAGGACCAGGAAAGAGAACTGCAAACCTGCCCTCCCTGCTGTGTCCTTTGGAAGGTCACTGATCAAGTGCTAAACCTGAAGCTAGGCCAATTCACTGGTTTAATTTCTTCTTAAATCTCTCCTGTGGAGAGGAGGCCTCTTTGTCTCCTACAATCCCTTCCTTAGGCTATGAGAAGAGGGGGATTTTTCCTCTTCATTGGCTTCCACGGGAAATTCTCTATGGCTTCCAGGTTTCAGTAATTAAATAGTGCCTGCAAAACCCTCTCTGCAGATCACATAAGAATGTAATGGGATCAACTCCCTACATTCCAGAGGTCCATTGAACTTGGTATTGCAAGTGGAAGTTTTTTCTCAATGAAATTCCATGTCTGAGCCCAAGCTGGTTTAAATGAGATCAAAGTCAAACTACTTGAAGTAGTATTTTCAATTTAGCTCAGCTTGTGTGATTATTCACACACAACAAAAGAATTGGTATCCCTTGAACTTTTGTATTAACTCTCTTCACAAGTAATTCTAGGGTTGGTTCTTTTGAATTAATCCAGTAGTAATGTTTAAATTCAATTTTTTAGTAGTGAATCACCATATTCAAGATACAAAATGAAAAGAAGTAGGAAACCATTAATCTGAAAGGAATATTTATTAAACAGTTACAATTTTCTTCACAAGTGTTGCCCATCCTTAGCTCAAATTACTTTCTGTGTACAAGGGTAATCCTGCTATTTTCTTAAGTACTATTTTACTTTGAGAACACATCAGGTTTTTTTGCATAAGTGAATCTGTCATATGAAGGAAAGAGACAATTGCTATTTTAAGCAAACTGGGTGTTTTAGATGGTCCTGTTTTGTTTTCAGTATGTGTTTTGGAAGAGACAGAGCAGAACAAATTTAAAAGCTCAATGATTTCATTAAGAAACATTTAATAATAATTTTTAAATACTGGCTTAAGCTATTTCAGTCTGTTACATCTCTCAACATTTTTAACATAAGAGAAATGTACAAAGGTGTTTGCAAGAGATGGTGAATTATGATAGCTGTTGGGAAATTTGCCTTTAGATAAAACCTGTGTGCCTTAGGACTGTGCTATAGGAGGCTACTATATCTCATTTGGAAGTTTCCATTATTTTGCAGTTTTTTCTGATGACTCAGGGTTTTGTTTTTTTTTTATTTTCAGGAAATACAGAATCATTGAGTTGTAGCATCATTTGGGTTAGAGAAGACTCTTAAGATCAAGTCCACTTGTTAACCCAACACTGCCAAGCCCAGCACTAAACCACATCCCTGAGTGCCATGTCTGCACACCTTTAATTCCCTCCAGGGATGGTGACTCAAAATACACACTTCTGGTGTTTACTGTGGTCCTGACCTCCTTATACACATAATCTTTTCTCAATTTTCTTGCTCTCCCAAGGCCGTGTTCACACTAGATATTAAAGTGATATGTTGGGATGCATTTGTCCCAGTGCTAGGGATAGGTATTAGAGCAGCACAGGCTGCAATTCATAAATTAATATTCCATTTTGTTGTCACTGGCAAATCCTCTCAGGAAGGGCATGGGATATTCAGCTGTGTGCCATTCAGATGATTTTGTGTCTTCAGGTTACCTTTCACTTGAAATCACCGAGATTCAAATATCAGCAGAAGAGAGAAGATAACAAATGGTAACAAATCTGGATTTTTTTTCTTTTATTAGGACTTAGCTCCTGGAAATTTTGTTTATGCTGAGCTCTGGGAGTCTGTTCTGAAATGTTCAGCTGAACAGCTGCAGGGATGTCCCCCAAAGAGATCATTCACTGACTTCCTAGAGTGGGAGAATTCCACCCTGAAGTGCAGCTCTGCATCTCATCTGCCTGTATATGATATTTTTCCTCCAGCCCTGTTCCCACCTGAGGCTGGAATATTGACTTTTCCAGGAAGGATATCCCATTCTTTTTCCTCTGGTGTTAAAATCCTCATACAGAGGGGAGGTCTGACACTTCATGCTGCTTATGTGAGCACCACAAATCTGTTTAATTTATAAGGTTTAGCAAACAAAACACAGAGTATGAATTTTAAGTGACACATAAATGTTTCACACAATGCCTGCAAGTTTGAGAATTATTTACCTGGTTTTGAATGGATTCCTGAAATGCAACGTGGCATCTGTTTTAGTGAGCATGCAGCAACTGCATTAAAGGTTGCTGAGAGGTGCAGTATTTGTTTCTCATCCAACCCCAGGAGAAGGTCTTGTGATAGTACTAATAAAACACCCTCTGTGTTGCATCAGCATTTGTTAGAAAAATAAAATAAAAACAATCACTAAATTTTTAAATAAAACTATCAGAGAGCCTTGGTTATTTTAATGCCTGATTGTTCAGGACTTTGGATAAGGTTTTTCTTCTTTGTTAGTTGGATTTGATTTCTTTAAAATTTTAAAAATTGAATTCATGCATTTACTCTGTTCCCTGAATGGCTGTATGGCCTGTATGTATGTATGTGAGTGAAATAAAGCACCCAGTGGTGCTGCTTTTCTTGTTTCCACTACAAACTTTCAGGTTTGGGGGTTACATTTTTTTGATTTAGTGTGGAAATTACTTGATTTTTCCATCAGAAAATTGACTGTGGTTTTTTATTTCATCTGAATTTTGGGGAGGGAGGGGGGCTGAATTCTGCTGAGAGCATAATGTGTGTCTTTGGCAGTTCTTCAACAGGTTCTTCACAGTTCAGTTGTGAAAGTCCTTGAGGCAGATATATTTTTCTTCATGCTCAGGACCAAGCAGACCATCAGCATATAACAAATAAAGAGGGTAATGATTATTGATAATCTTAATTCCTTTTCAATTTTTTTTTTCCATGGAGAAATTGGGAAGACTAATTAGGTACATGTTTGGACAGTGCTTTCAAGATGTAAAGTAGTATGTAAGTGCCAAATATTATTAAAACTTAAAATTTCCTAGGGAAGAAATATATTTATCAGGAGCTGTAGCTACATGATGATGAGACATCACAAAGCCAGAGTTTTTGGAATCTGGTACGTTATCTTTTATACCCATAAAGCAGCTATACAGGAAGGGTGTGAGAGGTCAATTGTTTAACTGAAATATGAAATAGAAATTCATGAGAGCTCCACAAGGAGTGCAGGTAAAATCCTTGTGGTGGTGTTGGTTGCTAGGAAGAGAATTCTGGAGAAATGAGACAGGGCTGCAGTAACAAAGCTCATTAAGTGAGTAGAAAGAGGTTTTGTGCAACCACCATTGCTGCCAGGGCTGGGATAGAGGGAAGTATTTCCAAACAGATTGATCCAAAGAACCTACTGGGTTAGGCTGAGGTGAGAAAGGTGTGGGAAGGAGAGGTATAATCCAGCCTGTCAGGCCCTTCCTGTGCCTGCACAGAGGTTTTCATCCTCCTTAGTGCCACCACTAACTAAAGTGTCATCTGCTGTGGCTGTTCCAGGAGTTGTATCTCCTTTGGGCTGCCACTGGGTCTTTTTCTATATTGAAGAACAGGAAAGAGTGGGTTTGTTAATTATTATGTAGACAGCAATTACCTACTATTCTCCTGCAGAGAAGGAAAATGGGCTGGAGTAAAAGCTAAATCAGAGCCAAGCCTGCTGCACTGGAGGGGTGCTTGTTCTTCATCTCCCTGCTCTTGGCCTTTATACGCGGGGAGAGGAGACTGGCATACTCCTGGCAGGCTGAGGTCAGCATGCAGAGGTGTTTCTAAGTAACTTGGTGTTTCTGCTGTCCACATGTGAGCAATTTGCTGAGTTCAGTCTGTATCTGTGAAAATCATCCCGTGTTAGAAATCTTGGGGTTTGTTTTCATTTTTGTATAACAGCTTTGCCCTGAGCCATCCAAGTCCAAAGCACACCTAAGGTAAGAGTTTATCAATCAGCTTTACTGTGCTCCACAATTACTGACATCTTGCATGCAGAGAATATTGCAGAAAATATATTTATACTGGAAGGGAAGTATGGGTGTCTTGGTGCAGACCTGTTCTCTGAAAAAAATAAATTCAGTTCAGAATTTTGGCAGATTGATTTACTGCAAAGTCGCTTTCCAAGCAGCAGCTTTCTGCAGGATCACACTTGAGATTGGAAAGTGTTTTATTTCTTTCTCTATACTGATGAATTTAACTTGCATTTTAATACTGTAACGTGGCTTGCTACACACTTCAACTGCAAGGATTGCAAAGACATTTATTTGCAGTTGATTTATTTGTAATAATTTGGCAGCATAGTGCTGACTGTACAGAATCTGCTTTTTAGCAGGACAAAGTCATGTCACCTCTTCGGTGAAATGAGTGATTTCTGCCCCAGAGATGTCCCTTTGGTGGTGGTGGGTGAGGCCAGGATATCTGCAAATCCAGGTGCCCCTTCCAGTTTTCTGTTTCTGAAATGCCCTGCTGCAAAAAACCAAGAAACTTTAGAAGACTGTTTTCTTGTGACACCAGACCCCTAAAAAATGTGCTGCTTAGATAGTACAAAAGCTGTGGAGGCAAGCAATTTTCAGAAAACAGATTGAACAACAATAATCTATTTACCCTTCTGTGTTGTTGTGATGGGACAACATCAGATACAGTGGTTTGATGTTGAATTGAGTCTTCAGTGTCTGGGTGGTTTTTGTCCCTCATTCTCAGGTCTCATGGCTATTTTCTCAGTGCTTTTATTCATTTTTATTTCTGGAAGACAACATCTGAAGAGAATCTCTGTTATGTCCCATCCCAAACATGTACATCAAATTTTCTCTTTGAGGATTATTAGAGTAGGAAGAAGTCTTCTGAAAGTCTGTTATCTGTCCCAATTCTCCTCTCTGCAAAAATGAACATCTCAAAGAAAGCAGGTGGGATGAATTAAATGGCTTCAACCTCATTGTTGTAATGTTGGACTACAAATATTTAGTTTCTTGAAGAGTATCCTCTCTCTCTCTCTTCTTTCTCTCTCTCTTCTTGTATGCCCATTTCATTGTTCACAGGCAGAATGACGAAAGTAAAAGCATTTGGGGGAAAAAAAGTAAGCCAGTGATCTTTCAAAAATCCAAGGTAGGTAACTGCAGTTAAAAACATAAAATACAAACAAGCAAAAACCTTGGGCAAAATACGTGGATCTCAGTGCATGGAGGCACCTTAGGGAGGCATTAACTGGTGTTGCTGCCAAAAGGAACAAACCTCTTACTTCTTTCTCAGTCCCTTTTTCCAGCCTGTTCACTGCCCTTGCACTTGTTTCGTATGGCTGCGCTGTGAACTGGGTCTGAAGGCTGATGGAAATCAAAATTAGCCCAGTCAAATGCAGCTCATTTGATTTAACACAGGAGAGTTCTCTGACCCTGGTATCCTGTACAGGTCTTATACCAGACACAGTTTATACACAAGGAGGAGTTGGGGTGGAAAAGCAGAAATGGGGCTGCAGTGTTCCCACAAAGCAGTGGCTGATTCTGCCATGAAGTATATCTAGGAACAGTTGGGAGAACGTGCTGAAAGCCCTGAATTATGCTAAAGCCATGGATCCGTCAGCTGTGTATCTGTATTACATCCTGAGGGGTTTGCTGTTTTCTTGCCTGTTTTAATGTGTCAAAGAGAATGCCTCTTTATTCAGTATTTTCACAAGCTGTTTTTGTGGTGCACTGTGGTGCTTGGAATACTTAGAATAGTCTGAGTGCACTGGACCAGGTTGCTCCAAGCACCATCCAGCTTGACCTAATGATCAGCTAAGGAAAAAGGAGCCTCTCAAGGAAGAGGGTGAGCTTGGTGGTTTTGCTTGGGCAGGGAGCAGAATTGGAGAGGAGCAGGTTTGCAAGAGCAAGAACGTGGGCTTACGTGGGTTAAAGTTGTAAAACAACAGGAAGGATCTTTTGCTAGGTGCCATAGTCTGTCGCAGATACTGTTACTCTTTTATTTTCATTTTATTTCCTATTTAACAGCTCGTGAAAGTGTCTGTTGGTATCTAGCCAGTGTGCAGTATCTAATACATAACTGGTATGTTGATGGGATGTGTTTCTCTGATTTGAAAGGATGAACGTGTTCTTTAGCGGTGTAACCAGGACACTAATGCCATGACAGCATTGATTTACTAAGGTGTCTTGGTTTGAAAAGACAGGTTTCTGCTAAGGAAGGCAGGAGCCTCCCTTGAAATAGAAAAATGCAATCCCCCTCCCTACAAATTATTATAAGGGGCTCTCAGGCAAAGATACGGGAGTAGGAGTAGGGGAAAATTAAAAGTAAAATAAAACAATGCAGTAATATAGAACAACACTGTCAGAGTCAGAATAGGAGCTGACCCCCTGTGGGTCAGGGTGTGGCACAGTCCCATTCCATGGTGGCTGCTCCTCCTGCAGTGCCAGGGGTGGTTCTGTTGGAGCAGGGATCCTGGACAAGGGTGGAGTTTTCCTCTGAAGGTCCAGTGCTGGTGTAGATGGGCCTGGTCTTCCTCTGGGAATGCAGTGGAGAAGAAAGCTGCTCCTCTGGGAATGCAGTGGGAAAAGGCTGCTGTGGTGTTCCAATGTCAGATTGTATCCAGGTAGGAATGCTTGGCTCCTCCCCCTGGGCAGAGCATCTCCCAATGGGATGATGGAATTTTATCAGCCCTGCAGGGACACTCACTGGCCCATGGACAGAAGAGATCTCCTGGAGGGAGCATTGGTTGTGGAAGAGATAAAGAAAACTGCCCAATGAACAGAAGATAACTGCCCCACCTCTAACAGATGGTGACAGAATACACAGCCCCAGCCACATCTTGCTTTTCCAACCCAAGACATAAGGGAGTAATCTTTGTGTTATGAAGCCTGATAAGACCCTGATGGTACTATTACCCCACTAAAGCAAGTAGTAAAGCAAGATGACAAGTTCCCTTTGCAAACCTGACAGTGAGAGCCCTAAACCAGTGCTGGCCTGGAGCTTGCCTATAAGCCAGGCTTGTTGAGGTCATTAAGCCCATGCGATTGTCCCTGTGTGCACACAAACACTTAGCTTAGAAGAGAATTAATAAACTATTTCATGCTAAGTGTGATGCTGACACCCACAAATGTTTGCCAGCACAAAGGGTTTAGGTTTTCCTTCAACGGTTTCTTTCTAGCTCTGCCTCTTTATTTCTAAGCTCTCCTGGCTGTTCTTAGGATATTGCTGTCTGTGCACTTCATTCTTCAGCCTCTTCCTGTTTTACTTATTGCTTAAGCCAAAAAGAGCTGTCCAAGTACAGCTAAAGAGAGCAGAGAGTGTCAACAGGTAGTGCAGGCATGAAGGATAAATTAAACATTACATTTTTGTCAATTTTTTGCTTCTAATTACTCTGCTAAGTCAGTGTAAAATTGTTACTTAAAAAGATCTTGTTCAGTGTTGGGAAATGATGGTGTTCCAGGGGTTGAAGTCCACAACAAGGACTCATGGCTCTGGTTGCTGTTCCTGACCCTGCTGCCACCATGCTGTCTGTCAGTCCTGTGACCTCGCAGTGCCTTCACTCCGAGGGTGTAATTTACTTTGACATAACTGTGCCTTTGCCACCATACTTTTTCAGGTGCAGGTTTGCAGGTTTCAGTGTCCAGAATAATGTCTGGTACATGTGGGTACATTTCTCACAGTGTTTGGGGTTTTTTTTATGGTCATTTTTACTTAAGAATACACTGAGATAATCTGTAGGCTGAATTAAATATATTAGCAATATTCATTATTGATGTAATCTCTTTGTAAGCTAATTGATTTCTGAGGTGTTGTAAAACCAAGTTCTTACTCATTTTTTAATCACTTAAAATGTAGAGACTTTGACTAGACTTTAAAAGATTATTAATGAGTTTTTTGATCATTTGCATGATCTTTGAAAGGTGTCTCAGTTCTGTATTGACATTACCTTATCTTCCAGTGGAATATGTAGACATCATTTAATGCTTGCCAGGGTTTCTATCAGACACAGAGAATTCAGTGCCTAAAGCTCTGAGCTCTTTGGAGCAGCATCTCCCAGATCCACTATGCTTTACTCACTTGGGTCCCATTTCTTCAAAACAAGTAACAAGATAAGAAAATCTCCTTCAACACTAGGATATTGGCTTTAAAATATATTTGTCATTTCATTTCTCTCAAAACTGTACCTACTTCCAGTGTGTTGTATCACAGACTGGTTTGGGTTGGAAGAGGCCTCAAATACCATATTGTTTCAACAAGGGCAGGGACACCTTCCATTAGGCCAGGTTGCTCCAAGTCCCACCCAGTCATCTTATATTTCCATTGTTTAAATTCTGCCTCTCAAGTACTGGAATTTAAGCTGAGTTGCTGAGTGTCTGATAACCCCTCTGAGCATGGACAGTTCTTTTGTGTTGAGTGTGCAGTTGAAATGTGGAGGATAAATATAAATGGAATACAGCTGGTGTCAGATTGGCCAAAATCTCACACAGCAACACAAAACACACAGAGTTGCTCTGCGGCAACCAGACATGGTAGATAATAGAGTGCATGACTTCCTATCAGTGCTCCTGGATATCTGACATCTCATGACTAGTGATTGGGTTCAGGTGAGCACTGGAACCCAACCAGTAGCGATTCCAACTTCCACTCTTCTTGCACACCCAGGAAGGAGTAACCCTGGCCTGTTTTCAGGGAGTTGAGGCATTTCTCAGGAACCTTTCTATGGTTTGCTGAAGAATCTTCAGGAAGCTGAAGATTGTATCTGTCATTTAAATACAGATGATGTGGTTGAAGTGATGGTAACTTGCTGTATTGCATTGGTGTTTTTGAACTGTGTGCTGGCCTAGGGTCACTAATACTTAGTCCAGAATCATTTCTACATAGTCCAGGATAAATCTCCCAGTCAAGAAAATGGTTTCAGCTGGACTTCTGATAACTTCAGGCTGTAATTTTAAACATCAACACCTCAACACTTCATGTGAGAAATAAGCCACAGGCTACTCTTTTTACAGCAGTTAACACATTTTTAAATGATCGTAACTGACTTGCACTTTTCATATCTATGTAGTTGTTTGCAACACTGGAGAACTGAAAGCAAGTCACCCAAATGTGAGATACATATCAAAGCTCTTCTAATTATTGTAGACAGCTAAAGCACAATGTGAAGACATTATCTTATGAACAGTTGGCCTCTCATGTTTTGTTTCCTCCCTTGCGTAAAGCATTTTACAGAGCTGGCAGTTCTGCAGAGTCTGAACTTGATCTTAATGAGAGGAGAAGCAGTAGCACTTAAAATGAAAGGCTCCTATCAGTCATGATAACAAAATGTGCAGATGTTCTTTATTAAGAGCAGAGTAATTTAATTGTTTTTCTTGTATCAAGTACAAGTGAAAAAGCCTGCTGTGGTTTAAGCCGTTTTAATAACATGTTATCAATAGCTGAAGTCAGTTATTTTGTTGTATGGGCTATTTAGCAGGTGGCTTATTGTGATATAGACCTCCCTAAAGATATTTTTGACTTGTTTGTGAGCTATGCAGGAGAACTTGTGGTTGACCAGTTCTCTATTGCCCCTGTACTAATTGTTCAGGAGAAATCCCAGGATTTAAATATATAATGCTTGATGTCCAAGGCCAGTTTGGATGGGGCTTGGAGCAACCTGGACTATTGGAAGGTGTCCCTGCCCATGGCAGGGGGTGGAATGGGATGGTCTTTAAGGTCCCTTCCAACCCAAAGCATTGCAGTGAGGCAGATGAAGCACAGTGACACCTTAGGAGTGTGTGGCAGCATTTTGTCAGTATACAATGTGAATACAGGGTTCTTGCACTGTAGTTTGGCTGTAGTGATCTGTTCAGTTAGCTGTCTGCCTCCTTTGGAAGTACTGAATTGGCAGTTGGTTTATCAACTGGCAACAGCACACAAGCCTCTTTCTTTCCTCCCCCCTTGGTGCCACCCCACTGCCCATCTCCATGGCCTGGGAGTCCTTTCAGCACTTTCCATCACTGGGGCAGGTCTGAGCATGGCTGAGGCTCTCCCTGGAGGGTTCTTTCCTCCTTCCCTGCCAATCCATTTTTGTGAGGGACACGTGGGAATCCAGAAGCTCAGGCTTGTTTCAACAGCACATCTGCCTCAAGAGGGAGACTATGTACAAATATCTGCATTCAAAGCCAGCTAAATGTTGTGAATTTAGGCTGGGCACATTGGTAAATTAATTTGGGAAGTGACAGTTTGATTTGGGTCAATGGAAACATTCATATGAACAAATATTTATTGTACAAACCATTACAAGTCCTAAAGTGGCCATTATCTTAGAAAAATTCTCTTTAAATTTCATAATCATACCCTTTTCTTTAACTCTGGAAAAGAGAGCCAACCACTGTTGGATCTGGAGTTAAACTGTTTGAATGATTTGCAATACAGGAATTTAAATTCAGTACTCTTCCCCGTTTCTCAAGTGGAGTTGTGGTAGTTATGATTTGTGTGGTGACACCATTAACATGCAGTTTGGAGTTAAGAAATAAAGTGAAATTATGATGCGTGAAGGATGTCAGTATTTCAGGATTTTAGACAAACTCTTTCTGAGAAGGAATCCAAGTTTATGGAATTCACTGTGAAGTAAAGCTAGCTGAGCTGCTGTGGAAGTGCAGACTGACTCCAGAGTGATTCAGCAGGTAGGCAGGGCACTGAAGAACCCTGTGGGCAAGGTAGGGAGAAACAACTGAAAATCCAGGGTTTTTCCTGCCTTTTATCAACACTTGGCTGAACAGATATTGCTTCCATGGTGTGTTTAGACTTGGAGATGCTGGCATAAAATGCAAAAATACATTTTTTTTCTCAGCAAATGTGAGCATTGCTTTTTGAAGGAGAGGCATTTTCTTTCAGTGCTTCGCTCTTGGCATGTGTGGAAGAGCTCATCATAATTCTTCTCAGTTGGTAGCACTGGGGGAATTGCTTATTATGCACACAATGTTCATCTTGCTGCTGTCTCTTCCTTCTCTCTGCACAAAGTCTTTTGTGTCTTTTTAGAACCTGAAGATGGGGGCTCTTTCTTATTTGTTTCCACAGCCACTTGCAAACTGGGCTACCTGGTATAACTGGGCCATCCACAGTTTGACATAGAGAAATAAAAAAGGAGACATGGCAGCTTGAGCTAGTTTTAATTCATCTTTAAGCAGAACCTAATTACAAATATCTTCCTGAGTCTAAGTAGTAGCCTCTTTCCTTTTGTGCTTGCTCCACATGGGAAATATTTAAGTAATATGTAACTTTAAGGTATTAAATCCCTGTTTCACAGTGTCATATCAAGGAAAACTTCAAAGGCTCTGCATGAATCAGAGCTGCTTGATTAGCCTGACATCCTGTATCCTTCAACTGACCAACACAGAGAAATCTTTCCAGCCAGAGTATTTAATAAGTAATGGTTTAGTTAAAGTGAATGTATATATTAGCATGTGGTGCAGCACTAAAATTTATGGGCAGTTGTAGCTTTGGGAGCCAATGGTTCTGAAAACCTATTATTACCATTCTTTATAATAGCTACCAGGAATGCTGTGCACCAAAATCCAGCCCTGGAAGATGCAGGGTGTGGTGGGGGGGAGCTGCACTTTCCTCTCAGGAAAGATTTCAGGGTTTGAGATTGGTACCAGCTGGGGGAAGCTTCTGGTCCTGTGTCTTACAGAGTCACTGAACTCTAGTCATGCTCTGCTCAAAGTGGTGATTGCAAGAAGATTTCCCTGGACTCTGGAGATCCAGCACAGTGAGCAGGCCTAGGACATGGTATACCCTGGGAGCTAAGTTTGGATTTGTAGGAGGGATGGGCTGGATAATAGCCCTTCCTTCAGCCAAAGCAAAGGAATGTATTTGAAGCCAAGCTTGTGGCTTTGCTATCCTCTCCATCAGAAAGGGCATGTAAAAACAGGATTTCTGGGTCTCAGCAGCATGTGTTTGTGTATGTGCATTGTTCCTATTTTCATATCAGGGAAGTGTTTTCTGTGCTTTTGTGGTGAAAACCTCTATTTAACATGCTCTCCTGCTGATTCCTGTTGGTCTCAAAATCAGGTAGCAAGTTGGGTGAGAGGTGAATATTATTACTTGAAAAGAAAGGGTTATAAAGGAAGAAGAGACATCCCCATATTTTATGAAATAAGTTACCTTGCCTTTGGTTATGTGTAGCAGTTGGTCAATTACTGTCTGAAGGAATTCACATAATAAATTATCCCCTGTGATATTTCATCACCAAAATAATCAAAGGAACAGCCAGCCTCAAAAAACCTTGTTTGCTTTTGTGTTCATGGTTCAGTTGACTGAGGATGTATGGATTTTTGCTTACAAAATACTCCGTTTGTACACCTTTTCTTACCTGACCAGGAGGTTTTAACTATTCCCTGTTAGAATATGCTAATGAATTTTCTATTAACTTAATTCTTTTGGATGGAGGGAGGAAAGAATAATGCAACCTTATTAAAGAAATGTAGTGTGATTCATATCAACACTGCTTGAGAAAAGAGCCCCTCCAAAGTGAATCCAAATCAGACTTTACTTCCACTTCAAATTTCTGAAGTTTTGATGAAAAGAAGGAGAATGAGTGCTAATCTCTAGTGCTGTAGAGAATCTTGGTTCGTCCTGCCTCAGTAATGGCACAGCAGACTCCAGCCTTATTCACTTCATACATGCTCTTAAATTACCATTCACTACTCTGAAGGGTTGTGTGAGGGTATAAATGCAATTTCTACTGTGTGTTCATGGTCTTAGGTTGAGGATCCAGTTAAATATTGACCAGAACAAAATCAGTAACACTTCCACTGGAGACAGCTGAGTAGTGCATGTGTAGGTCCTGAACACCTGCAGTCTGGAAACAGGATTATGCTTGGGAAGCCAGTGTGCTCTGCAGCAAAACTACACAACACACATTTGTCTCTCAACTTGTGGCTGTGTGGCCTTCACTGAGGTGTTCCTACATTTAACACATCAGCCAACATCTCGTAGAATGTGGCAGTCAGTGACTTCTGTGCATGGGGCTGCCTCGGGGAAAAGCTTTTTGTTCTCCTCATTTGGGTTATTTTCCCCTCTTTCTGTTTAGATTTTTACTTTTTATTAAAAAAAAAACTAAGTTTGCCAGAAAGTTATTTCAGGAAAGTGATAAATGAGAGAGAATGCTTTGCAGTACAAGCTCTTCCTGGCTAGAAACACACATGGATATTTGCACTGGTTTCCTGAAGACTGGTGTAAGCACCAATGTTGGGCATTCTTTAATGATGTGTGATATTTAGTTTATCTTTTTTTCCCCCTTAGTAATAAGAAATCTTTTCTGTAAGTGTGATTTTTTTATTTTCAGTTTTCCACTGATCCATAGCTCCTTTCTATAAAGCTACAGAAGGGCAGAGAGAATGCATTTTTCGCGTTTGCATTATTTTCTTTCCTAATTCACTAGAAACCTAGATACCCAGACACAAAATCATCCCTTTTGAAGAATTTGATTAATGCATTTGTTTCTGCACATATGCTCCTAATATCAATAATTTCATCTCCACTTTTGAAGATGTGAAGATGTGTTGATGGATACAGCTGTTAGCATTGGGAAAACAACTTCAGAAGTGTTTTTTTTGGTATCTGCTCTTGTGGCATCAAATAATCTAGTAATTCCCAGAAACAGTTGTGTGTTTAGCTGTGTGCAGTTTAAAATTAGCAGTCCTGTGTTCAAGAGACAGCTTAAAAGCAGTGAATTGACATTTTGTTTAATGATGACCTTATTCCCAGGAACAGAATTAGTGCAAGTCTGCAGCTCTGAGTGCTTTCTCAAGACCTTTTGTTGGGGGCTACACAGTGCCCACTTCATAGTGAGTGAAGATGAGGAGTAATGCTGTTCAGGAAAAGAAGGAAAGATATGGCATGTTTGGGACTGAACTGTAACAGGTCAGGAAATACATAGACATAGAAACACATGGCCATGGAATAGCCTGGGTTGGAAGGGACCTTAAAACTTACCGTGTTCCACCCTCTGCCATGGGCAGGGACACCTTCCACTGTCCCAGGTTGCTCCAAGCCCCATCCAACCTGGCCTTGGGCACTGCCAGGGATGGGGCAGCCACAGCTTCTATGGGCAACCTGTGCCAGGGCCTGCCCACCCTGACAGGGAAGAATTCCTTCCTAATATCTCATCTAATCCTGCCCTCTGGCAGTTTGAAGCCATTCCCCCTTGTCCTGTGACTCCAGGCCTTTGTCCAAAGTCTCTCCTCACCTTTCTTGCAGGCTCCCTTCAGCTACTGGAAGGCCACAATTAGGTCACCCCAAAACTTCTCTTTTCCAGGCTGAACAAACCCAATTCTCTCAGCCTTTCATCTGCCTCAGTTGTATGAAAGTGAAGAGCTGAAAATGAGTTGATGGCTGAACTTGCTTCTGTATGAACAGTCCCTGCTCCTGCTGGGGTCATTCCTTGGTGATCACTCTTTGACCTCTGGTTGGTGGTCCTCACTTGGAAATTTCCTTGCACTCTCAGGCTTTTCTGCTCCCAGTCTAACTAGGTTTGTAGTATTACATCCCATCACAGTATTTACTTGCCCACATCTGCCAACCACTTGTATTTTTTCCCTGCTGGGAAGATAGTGTGGGTGGAATTTGCTAATCTGAACAAGTAGTTACGCATTTCAGTATATTTAAGCTATTCTTTAATGTTTAATGACATGATTTTGTTTTGACAGATGAACGTTGTTTCAGTAGATATGCTGTGACATTGCTCCATTTTGACTTTGTGCTGTCAGCTTGGTACATTTATCCTGACACTGTTGTATTTCATCTTGATACCACATTCTTGATTTGACATTGCAGTGCCACCTCCATAAATTTGTATTGATGTTCTTAACTCATTTTCTTCATATTTTTTCAAAGTGGGTGAAAGCCTGACACAGTTAGAACTGGGAGTGATACAAAGGCAGGATTGTGGGGATGTATCCCAGGGAAATTAAAAGGGCAGAGCTTGTGCTCAATGGGGAAAACCCAGATGTGCAAGACAATGGGTGGTACTTACAGGGAGCAATGAGACCTTCTGGGAGTGGGCCGTCTTAGAGAAATGCATGTCAGCACAGCTTTAATTTTTCCAACTCAGACAGGCAGTACCACCCTTCCTTCTTTTGGGCTTCTTTCTTAGCTGCTGTCTGCACTATGTGTGTTTAATGTAAAATATTCAAACTTTTCTGTGAAGTACAGAAAATAACATATTCACGAAAGGGTAACATTATGAACCATGAAAGTGTTTAGTTTAAAATCCCCCTTTTTTTTTTTTTTTTTTTGTAGTCACTTAGTAATTTAATGCCTAGGTTTTTTTTTAATCAAGTCTGTTGCCAAGTTCATTTTTTTCCTCCATGTTTGAGCACGCTTCATCAAAAGCATGTGGAAATGGAGGCAGAGTTAATGACACACTTGTATCTCCATTTTGCCATCATCATAAAATCCTGAATCCTACTCCAGATGATTAGTAAATAAGATGAAGTAATTTAGTTGAGAGAATTGACTAGCTACAGTGCATGAACTGTAATTGTGATGTTAATGTCAAATAGAGTTAGCAATTTCCAAGTATATTCTGCTCTTGAGTATGATTTTTTTTCCCTTTGAAACCTGCATGGAAGTAACTGGAACCTGGGTCTTGAGGTCCCAGCCAGCAAAGCATATTTTGGCTCATAAACTGGGGAAATAAATAAATTCATATGTTTTTGTGTTAAAGGATTCCATAATGCAGGCCATGAAGAACATCTCTGTATTTGGAGATCAAGGGCCTGGTTATAAGGAGAGACCTTTTATGCCCTCTAGGGCAGCCAAGCACTAGGACAGAATGTCTGGAGAACCTGTCAGTCTCTATCCTTGAAAGTTTTCAGCACCCAACTGGATTGAGTCTTGAGTGAAGAGAGTAAAAATGTAACAATGTTCTAGGTCAGAGGCACTATAACTGTGGGCTATTTTCCCATTTTTGTTTGTTTAAGGCAGTAAAAGCCCTGTCCATGACTCCATGCTGATCTTCCCAACACAACAGAGTCACCATGGGTGCTCTCTATGTGCACTGTGGTCAGCAATTCCAGGCTGGAGAAAATAGCAAGAAATGCTGTTCATTTGGACATTCTGGCAAGAAATGTCCAAAGTGCCAGTAAACTGTGCAGTTTCTTTGCTGGAAAGTTGCTCATCTGCCATTGGAAGCAGCAGGTTAAATGGAGCTCAGGGTACCAGAGAGAATGGACTCATTGTTCCAGTCTTGCACGATGTCTCTCCATTATTCCTCTCTGGAAAGCTGTGGTTTCACCTTGACATCTAGATAATATTTTCTATTGTGTGTATGCTTAAAATGAAACCACTTCACCTTTCTAAAAGCAATTAGAAAAGAGAGAAGAAAAGATTAGTACATTCTTCATAAGAACTCACTGAAACAGCAGCAGGGATGTTGGGGGGACGACAGAGAATTATTATTATTATTGCAATATGTCATGATCTGAACAATTAATGGGCTGTATCTGTAGTGTCTGCCAGAACCTGGAGATCTCAATGGACTAAAAGTGAAGGGATGCAAAAGGCATCTTTAGTTAAATATGTCCACATGAATGTTCAGCGTGGCTATTACAGTTTAGACTCCAAACTTTGCTGAAATGCTTTGACACTGGTTTATTGCTGGTCTTTAGTAACCTACAGGAGAGTTGGCAAAATGATAACCTGAGAGTAATGGTGATTTTTTATTTAATTTATTTTCATTTGCAGACTTAAAATGGCTCAGCAATTTCTGCTTGCTATTCCAATGTACCTACAACAACTATTGATAATGAGCTTTTCTCTTTCCACCTCCCTGTCTCTTCTGATAGGGAGGTGAGTTATTTAATTGTGCAGCATTTTTGACTCATGTCCTCATAATTCTTGCTTAGTTATCAGGAAACGTATGTTACATGGTGTCACACCTAAATTATTATATTTTGAAAGTGAAATCTGCAGCTGTCAAGTGATAGTCTAGCCCACAAAATTCTGATTTATCACCTCCATGTGGAACTTGTTTTTTTAAATTGGTTAGGTAGTGCTTTACCAGCAGTACAACCTCAAAGACCCCAGTTTTATTAAAGCCTGCGGATTAGGTTCTCAATTACCTTTAGCTCCAGTTACAATTAAACTAAAGTTGGAAGAAATTACTGGCCTGCTGTAAAGGTCTCTGGAACAAAAGAAGATGAGAAATCTCTTCTTTTCCAGCAGGCACCAAAACAAATTACATTTGGTGTTTCAAGTGGTCAGGGCTAAGCTGGACTGCAGCCAGGCTGGGCTCACCCTGCTCCCTCCACTGCCTGGTGAAAGAGGAGCGTGTGAAATACCCCACAGACTTCTGGATGTGTGTAAGGCAAGTTCCCTGGGGAGGGGTTTTGTAATCCTTGTTTGGTGCAGAGCTGGGGATGGGAGGTGTCAGTGTGGGAAAAGCTGAGACTGCCAAATCCATGGGGAGCCATATGGGTACTGCCACTGCCCCTCTGCCAAGCCTGTCCATAGGTGCCTCTAAATACCTCTGGGCTTTAATTTCTGCTATAGAGTTGCTGTTGAAAACCTCCCAGAGTAGCACAACTGTTGCACAGGATTTGCATCTCTGATACACGGAGTGTGCTGCTTGTGCAGGTCACTAACCCAGGAGCTTTAAACTCCCCAGAATTTCCATTTATATATACCAGGGTGTATTTAATTTTTTTTTCATACTGTTTGCCATAAGATAGCATCTGAAATTGCCTGGCTTTACACTCTACTTAAACCAGAAGACATCTCTAGTAACTGTTTGGTAATAATTATAAAACTTTGACTGCAGAGCTGCTTAGAATATGTGAACAATAAAGCCATGAATTTAAAAAAAAAAGGTAGAGGAGGAAAAAATGCACAATGAAAGATTAATTAACATACAACTTTATTACAATATTGTCTTGGTTTGAAAAGACAGGTGTCTGCTAAGGAAGGGGGGAGCCTCTCTTGAAATGAAAATGTAAACTCCCTCTCTCTGAATTATTATAATTTTGAGATTAAGGGGCTCTCAGGCAAAGATATGGGAATAGGAATAATAGTTTTTTACTAGGAAAATTAAAAATACAAATGCAATAGTACAAAAAAACAACACTGACAGAGTCAGAATAGGAGCTGACCCCCTGTGGGTCAGGGTGTTGCACGATCCCATTCCATGGTGGCTGCTCCTCCTGCAGTGCCAGGGGTGGCTCTGGTGGAGCAGGGATCCTGGACAAGGGTGGAGTTTTCCTCTGAAGGTCCAGTGGTGCTGTAGATGGGCCTGGTCTTCCTCTGGGAATGCAGTGGAGAAGAAAGCTGCTCCTCTGGGAATGCTGTGGGAAAAGGCTGCTGTGGTGTTCCAGAGCTCAGATTGTATCCAGGTAGGAATGCTTGGCTCCTCCCCCTGGGTGGAGCATCTCCCTCCCCATGGAATGATGGAATTTTATCAGCCCTGCAGTGACACTCACTGGCCCATGGACAGAAGAGATCTCCTGGAGGGAGCATTGGTTGTGGGAGAGATAAAGAAAACTGCCCAATGAACAGAAGATAACTGCCCCAGGTCTATCAGATGGTGATAGAATACACACCCCCAGCCACATCTTGCAACATAAGACAAATATAAATATAGAGTGCCATTATACACCATGCAGCCATGAGAAATATTGTACAATTTCACTGAAAGCAACTGGTAGTGTTGTAGGCCCTGATTCTGTAATCACATCTATGAGACTTCTCCTTCCTTTTGAAGCCATTAGGATGCGGTGTTTGTCCTCACACAGCAGTCTGCCAGTAGCAGAGTCTCAGGACTGTGTTATTGCATCAGTTGTGAGCAGAACTTTCCATTAATCAATAATAAAGCCTGCTTTGAAAAAATATCTAGCTGCTTCTGAAATAAGTTAGTTATTTATTGTTAAATGGAGCATTGGTATTTGAACAAAACAATTTTGAAATCTTTGAAATTAAAACCAGAAGGTTTTTTACAGGGTTTGTGATAACTTTCAACAAGGTTAATTGTAGTATGTCATTTTGTATGTCATTTGGTTATTTAATTTTGCAGCTTCTCTCTGATTTCACTGTATTTCCTTACAGAGCTGTAGTGTGCATTTGGACAGGGAAGGGAAAGGATCAGTTGTCTATACAATTTTTTGTGAGAGATGGAAGTAATTTGAACTGAATGTGCTTGATCACTTAATACCCAAAGCATTATGGAAGGATTCCTTTTTCATAGTGATACATTTCCATTTTTCACCTCAAAGATTTTAAATGTGATGGAATTTCTTTGCCACCTATAAAAGGGGAACTGAGTCTGTAAGAAAACAACATCCACGTAAGTCTTATGACTTTTGCTTTGCAGGAATAAGAAAAAAAGCCTTGGCATAGTTAGGTGTAACAATCATGTCCTTCCTTGCTCTAGTACTGCAATGAGAAGGTCTTTGCAGGGCAGTTGATACTGAGCAGTAAAACAGTGGTAAAATCATGGAGAGGACCTTAGAGGGACCTGCCCTGGGCAGGAACACCTTGCACTATCCCAGGTTGCTCCAAGCCCCATCCATCCTGGCCTTGGACACTTCCAGGGATCCAGGGTCAACCACAGCTTCTCAGGGCACCCTGTGCCAGGGCTCAGCACCCCCACAGGGGAGAATTTCTTCCCAGTATCCCAGCTAACCCTGCCCTCTGTCAGTGGGAAGCCACTGTCCTTGTTCAAAGTCCCTCTCCAGCTCTCCTGAAGTCCCTTTGGGCACTGGAAGGGCTCTAAGCTCTCCCTAGAGCCTTCTCTTTTCCAGGCTGGACACCCCCAGCTGTCCCAGTCTGGTTCCAGAGAAGAGCAAACATGAGTAAGTAGTGTTGATTGCTCCAGTGGACTTCAAAGAGAGAGAGGGAGAGAGGCAGTGCTCAGTGCCCTGATCCCATATGTTCTTGGAGCTAACTACTCTACTGAGTGAGTTTAATAACAGTCTCAGAGGAAAGCCCTGCTGGTGAACAGAAGGCAGGCAGCACTTAACTGATTTTAAATATAGGGAAGAAAAAGAAGAAAACCAGAATGTCTGGTAGACTTGCAGCAGTTTTTATTCTAAGTGAGCAGACCACAAGTAGTGTAGAAAACCAGGATGCTGGAGGGAAAGCAGCTTGACTTGCAGGAAGTGAAACCTTTAGAAGTTGGAAGAAACCCCCAGGAGCTGCTGATCTTGGAGTGTCTGTGCCTCCCTAATCCAGTCCCACAGAGGAAATGTGCCCTCCCCTCCCACTGCTCCCCAGCAGGGTGCTCTAACAAGGGCTCAGATTCCTGATGACTTCAGGGACTCGATGGAGCATTCTATATCACATTCACTACAGAATTATGGTAAAGCACAAATGTTGGGGAACAAATTACAGTGGTCAAAGGGAAGGAGAAGGAATGAATGAGGCAGATTAGCTGGCGTGCACCAGTTGTTTTGTACTATTCTAGTCATGCAGAACAGCTGTAAATACAGTTTAAACAGCCACCAAGACCTCAATTATTCTCCTACTTGTTCATGTAGATTAGTATGGTCTTGCTTTATGGCTAAGTGATTTAAACAACAATTCTGGGAGCGACTGATGAGGTTCATTTACACCAGTGTAAATCTACAGCTTCTGTTTTTTGATTAAATTTTTATGTATCAAGCTATTCATCACTCATTTTAAATGCTGCTTTTTGTGGAACTCAGGGATGGTCTTTATCCATTTAGTGAAATGGGAGAAAAATCCAAGTTGTTTTTTTTTTTTTTGATTGGGTGGTTTTTTTTTGTTTTTGTTTTTGTTTTTTTTTTTTTTTTTTAATTCTTGGAGCAAATAAAAATAGTGTATCAGCTTACAGCAAATCTTCCAAGAGGCAAATTAAAAAAAAAAAATTAAACATAATGGTAAGAGTAAGCAAAGTTTGATCGAGAAGTTATCTGTCAATACCAATGTGAATTTGGATTCATTTTAGAACCAGTAATAGAAATTTTTCCCTGAATTGCTCCACAAGAGCTGTCACTAAGCTGATGGGTTTCAGGTTGGAATTACAATCAGTCAGGTATTTAAAACTATGTTTGTTCTTAAATTTTATTTGGTATCCCACTGGTGTGAGGGGATTACAGTAGGACACTAATTCAGGTATTGCAATATTACTTGGCTCCTTTCCAGGCTGAGTAGGATCTTACTTCTTAGGGATTATTGATTTTTATGGGGCTATTCCTCTAGAAAATTTGTAGGTAACTCAGTAAGGATGTGGTGTGGTCTGATGTGGTTTGGGTATTTGGACTAGTAAGTCACAAAAGACTTTCCAGGGGATGGCTGAAGGATCTTGAGCTTGGGACTTTCTGATCTGTAATGCTGCATTTCTTTTCTAAGACTCAAAGTGCTATTGTAATAAATCTTGCTTTGGTAATGAGGAAATGCATTCACTGCAGGGACTGTAGTGTTAGAACAAAGTGTAACAGCTTCCAATTGGCAGAGGGCAGGGTTAGATGGGACATTGGGAAGGAATTCCTGACTGTGAGGGTGCTGAGGCCCTGGCACAGGGTGCCCAGAGCAGCTGTGGCTGCCCCTGGATCCCTGGCAGTGCCCAAGGCCAGGTTGGATGGGGCTTGGAGCAACCTGGGATAGTGGAAGGTGTCCTGGCCATGGCAGGGAGTGGGACTGGATGGGCTTTAAGATCCTTCCAACCCAAACCAGTCTGGGATTGGAAAATACCTGTTCAGTTCTGGGTTTGGTATTCCTAGCAGAATGAGTTTGAGACACGCAGTACATTTCACTCTGGAGAAGGAAGGAAGCTCATTTTGTGGTCCAGGACAGGACACATGATTTGAGCAGGAAGGTAAATGACTGAAACACATGATGGTGAGTCTGGGGACAAAGAAGTGGACATTGCCTCATGTACACTGCACAGCTTCCCAAATTTCATCAGCCTTGCCACGACTTACACATGAGTTCTTGCATATTCCTAAAGACAAGACTCTTTAGTGAGTGACATTGATGATCTTGCCTCTTGTAGGCTGATGAAGTGAGAGTCACTCTGACTTGGGGCTGTTCTTGGGCTTCCCCCCATTATCTGATGGACAGATCTTGATGTACATCTCCAGAGGGCACCTGGGACATCAGCTGAGGACCCACCCAGTTTCTGGATTCAGTTTGAGTCCTTAGTCTCTCATCTTGGTTCCTTGACTACTTAGCCCTTTGCTCCAACCTTCCTTGTTTCACATAATAATTTGGATTTTTTACATGCAGCAGATTCTTTCGTGGTTTCACCTGCTTCCACTGAGAGACTTTTATTTCTCTTCATGATTCACATTTTTTCAGAATTATTCCTCCCCCTAATTTATAATGTATAGAGTATCTTTTAGTGACTCACTAATCTTTTTTAATTTCAGGGTGTCTCATAGTTCCTTCTGCCTCACCTTGCCCAGAACCTTTAATGATTGTGCATTTAATACTGTTAGCTCTTGTTTCTCCTCCTTTCCTCCTGATGTGTAACCCTTTTTCCCCAGACTCCTGACTGGCAGTGTTGTTCCAGCACCACTGTTTTCCTTATAAAGGTGAGTTTGTATTCCTGACATACAGACTCCCTAATGCCTTCATTTCAATTTTTGTTATTCTTCCTTCACAGTCAAGTACTTCATTTATGCTTTATGTGTTTCCATCAGACTGCCAAACCCAGCTGAGTGCCAGGGTCTCCCTCTGCATCTATTTTCTTTTACAGCTCACTGGAGGAGATTGCTTTCTCCTGTCTCTTCTCAGAAGCAGCCACTGCTGCTAGTTTTGTTAAAGGTTTAGCCACTCACTGCACAGATCTATCTCCTCATCCTGTCTAGCCACTTTCTTTTCTCACTGTGACTTAGTCCATATTTCTCCTTTTTTGTTGACTTCCCCTCCATATTAATATGGTCTAGAAACATATTGTGTTCCTCAAATTTACTCCAAAGTGCACCATAGTCTGGTTTCCTTCTGTTTTTAACAAGAGAAAACTGCTTCAGCAAGCCTAAAATCCAATTTTTTGATCAAAGATTGCAGCCTTTGCCACATGCTTGCTCATAGGTAATGCTGATCAGTCCTTCAGCCTTCTACCACAGTTTGTATTCCCTTGTTATTGCAGTCCCCTGTCTCTGCAGTTACTGTTCCAGCTCCTTGCATCATCATTTTTGTGGATGTTTTCCGTGCTCCTTCCTGTAGTTTGTAGGAATGCTGTGTTGCTTTTGACTGTCTTCTCTCTGTGAATCAGATCACTGGGTGACCTCCTCTCCTCTGACACGCTCAGGTGCTATTTTTATGCAGATGAGTTGCAAATCTGTTTGTCAGCCCGGGGTTTGTTTGCCTCTGTTCAGGCGTGGATTTCATCTCGCATCTCCAGCACTTCTGGCCTGACAGCTTGAGATAACAGAGGCAAAGCAGAGCTCTGTATCTCCCCTGGAAAACTCTCTGGTGTCCCTCACTGCTTATTCCACCTCCAGTATATTACCATCCACAATCAGTGATGTTTGTTATCTGGACATGTTCAGTTATGAATTCTTCTGCTCCAGCTGCAGTGTCACCATTATCTCTCCCATCATCTACAATGGTTGTCCCCGGTGTCATTTTTTCCCTGCCTTCCATTTAGATTCTTTCTAGCTCTCACTGCCTTCAGCTGTGCACAGAAAGGCATCCTGCATTTCCCAAGTTACACTTTGATTATTTAATTACCTTCCTTGCTGTCACCAGTAAGGGGCTGATCCACTCCTGATGGTATCATCTTTATCTGACTCTGTTAGGCTCACTGGAATAGAGCTTTTGTTTGCTTCAAGTTATCAGTGAGTGGTTTCATGCTCTTTTCATCTATAAAGCTGTTGAGACCCCTCTTATGTAGCTGGAAGCCTACCTTAATTTCCTTTAATTCTCCAGAAAGTTTTCCTAACTGCTCTGTTCCCAGTATTTCTTCCTTTATGCTTTCATGCTTTCTCAAACACCCCTACTCTCCTCCTTCAAATTTAATTTCTTAATCTTGAGGCTGTGAGACTTTTTCACATATCCTTGCATAAATATCTCTTTAGTTTTCCATCTGTGCAGCATTTGTCTAATCTTTTTAATAAGATAAGGCCAAGAACTTACTTTTTACTGTCCTCTTTTATTGGGATTTTTAATGCTATTAAGGCACTGTAGATATTTAAACCATTATCAGTAATACCTCATAGGTTTTCTTTTCTCTTTTCAAATACACTTTAATGGGTTTTAGGTGTAATTGTTAAAATGAAGATGATAATATACTAGAAATAAAATACACCTGCTTCAATTAAATTGCACAGAGATCTGTGAATGGAAAGCAATTGCAAACCTTGCTTTTGTAGGCAGACTGTGCCCATGGCTTTGGGAAGCTGGTAAGGTCACTTAAGAACAAGAAAGCCAATACTGGAATAATATAATAATAATATAATATAAGTAATCAGACAAGGAACATGATCTTAAAGCCCATCCAGTCCCACCCTCTGGGCAAGGACATCTTCCAATATCCCAGGTTGCTCCAAGCCCTATCCTTGGACACTTCCAGGGATGGGGCAGCCACAGCTTCTCTGGGCAACCTGAGCCAGAGCCTCACCACCCTTCCTAATACAAGCATAATTTTGTTGTGATAAAGTAATTACTTTTACCTGTGTCTATATAGTTCTCACATAGGAATCCTTCCTTGTGAGGGATTTAGCAGATGATCTGTCTCAAATCTAAATGTCTCCTCAGAGATTATGTGGTTTGAAAGTATGGAATAAATGGATGAAGGGAATAGTGCTGAGTCAGCTCAGATTGACTCAAAAACTGGAGCCAAAGCAGCTTAATTACTAATTGTGATGCATAATATCTTCCTTAATATTTCCTCAATACTTCAGGACTTCAAGTAGCAACTCTGAGCTGGCCATTACTGCTCAGAATAGTGTCTTTGAGGTTGTGATAAAAGGGTGTGTGACAACATCAGCTCAACACTTTATGGTGGTAAGGAAATGCAAATCAAACATGAAGAATTCTTAATAAAAGAATAGAGGATAAAGCAATAATGTCACTGCATATTCTTTGCCAACAGCTGGGATTAATTTGTTCAGTTCTGGTTCTCACATCTCAAGGACAATCCATTGGATCCATAAGCTGTCCAGAGAGGAGCAACAGGCCTGGTCAAATGCTGCTTTATATGGAACAACCAAGTAAGCCAGGGGGTTTCAGCCTGGAATACAGGTGGCTGTAGAATTCATTAGGAGGAGTGAAGAAGGGTTGGGGGCTTTTTCAGTGATGTTTTTGTTCTGATTAAACTTTTTGTTGTTGTTTTTGTTTGGTTTTGTTGGTGTTTTTTGGAGGGGAAGGATTGGTTTGATTCTTTTTTGCTGTCTCTTCTAACAGAACCAGAAGGGATGAAATTAAACCAGCAAGATGCATGCTGAAAGCAAACACAAAAGACTGGTCATTCTTGCACTGTGGCTATTTGCAGAGGCTCAACAGGAGATGAGACAAAGCTCATGGAACAGGGGTTTCTGGAGTGGCCAGACCCTGAATCCAGCTCAGGAAGTCTCTGAGCTGCCCGTGCCTGACAGCTGGGGGGTAACATTTCCACTGCCCCCTGGACACCCACTGCTGGCAGCAGTCACACACAGGACAGAGGTTGTGTGGCTCTCTGAGCAGAGCTGTGGCACTGGTTTGCCAGTACCTTCAGGCATTATGGGAGGTAATATTTTATTAAGACTAAATTGAAAGAATACACTTGGTTATGATCAGTAATGAGTTTTAATTTTTAAAAATCTCTTTTTTATTCTTTGGACACTGCATGGGTGGCATGTTGTCATTTGCACTGTGGTTAAGAGGGGGAAGATGGATTTTATTTTCCTCTGTGAGAGCAGAGTGGTGGGATCATTTTTTACTCTAGCAGGTTTTCTTTAAAGCAGTAACACTCAGCTTGTTATATTTTTCATCAATCTGTTACAGGCTGTGTGGCTGCTTCACATTTCTTCTAAATAACAAGGTCTTAATGATCAAATTAATGTTGATCATCTTACTTTCTTTTTCTGACATTATCTACCTTAGTAAGTAATCTGAGGCTTTCTTAATGATGAACTTGAAGGTTGAAGGTTCACCATTTTTGCGTAATTATCTCCATAAACCACTGATTGAAAGCTATATATTTCCTGTGTTGTAACAGACATCAAGGTTTTCCAGTGGAATATTTAATTCAGGTGGTGCCTCTTGTATTTGTAAGAAGAAAGGAGAGCTCAGGAATTTTCAGTGTTGCATTGTAGTTACATTTTTTAAAAAGCAAACAAGCCCCAAACAGATTGGCATTGTAGTATAGAAGCTCACACTCATTTTTCACAGATCAAATGAGAATAAGTAAATTTACATTAACTTTAATGCCTGAACTAGCAGCATAGCTACTTTAAATTCAGTAGAAGAGAGACAAAGCAGATATTCATATCTGAGCATCAGGATAAGAACAATCCCAGGTGGAAAGTGAAAATTAATGGAGCTATGACAATTCACAACAGCTCTTATATTTGTGTTTATAGTTTGTTTTCCTGCACCTCTCAGTTAAAGGAATTAAGGTTGTATTTTGTCTCTCATCTTTAGCTTTTGTGAACGTGATTTCAGAGCATCTATTACTATTAGCCTGAAAATAGCTTTTTGTTTTCATTTCTGGGATTGTCATATTTTAGACATAGTTTTCCTCCTCTTGTATGTGTAAGTAATGTGGTCTGTTTCTTTGGAAGTGAAATAAAAATAAATGTTATAACTCCTGAATGAACTGAGGCCATGAAAATGTATCTGGTGATGAACAGCTATGGAGATGCTCATCATTTCAGAGGTGGGCTGGGAATTTAATCTGGCCTTGGCTGGTCTGTGCTATCCCAGTATATGGCAAAGTATCCCTGAAAGTTGTAATACATCCCAGAGACTTGTCAGGTTGATAGAACTGAGAAAACTAGAGAAACAATCTGCTGAGACTATTGAAAATTGTTATTTTTGTAATTTTTCATATTAAAAACTCTTTGCTTTAGCAATTCTGGGGAATCTGTTGCTATTTAAAGACTATTCTCTGGAGTGGTAAACCAACTAACCTTTTATCCTCGTAGCTAATCCCAGGACTGTGAATTCATACAGGTTTTCACTTTTAGGTTTGCACCTTACAATGACCCCGTGGTGAGGTTCTTTTGAAATGCCTCTTTTTGGTTTTTAGCTACCAGCAGAAAATAACCTGAAGCATTAAATCTGAGTTTGCCTGTTAAAGTCAGTGAAGCAGCTGTTGTCTGTTTTATACAAATGAACAAAGAAACTATTCTATGATCAGAAAGTTCCCTTGTCCATTTTATTTTATCAGGCTTGTACTTGTTTTGTTACTATCAGAACAGAGCAAAATGAGATTATATGAGGAACAGAACCTGTTAACCTGGTTATTCTACTATTTTTTAAAAACCAGAGCATTTAAGAGTTTGACTAATTTAAAAATGGCTTTTGAATGGACACAATTAATGAGTGATAAGCTATAAAGAGTTAACTAGTTTTCTTTACAAGTCCCAAGGCCCTTTCAACACGAAGATGAAGTTTGAAAAGACATGGGAGAGATGCAGAAAGCTTGAATACATCATATTAGCTACCTCCTCTTTGTTTCCCTTTTCCACAGAGGCCAATAAGGCTGTCAGATTGATGTAAAACTTGTTGCTAGTTAAATTACAGCGTGTAGACTTAAATTAGTACATAGTGCTGAAAATGAAAAATAGCCCATTGCAGAGCAGGTGAAATTTGTTTTATTTTTACAGCTGGTTTTCTTACAAACTTTGTTACAAGTTTTCCTCCCTTTTTGGAGTTAAAGAACGTTCACACGTGCTGTGTGAAAAATGGGAGGTTTTAAAAAAGACACAGAGAGCATTCTTGCCTTTCCCATTATAGTATCTAAGAATATAGAAATTGCTTCTAGGAAAAATGTGCTGCTGTAAAGATCAGGCTTAGTCTCTTGGGTTTTGTTTTTAAGGAAGTCTGGAATGTAGAAGAATCCTGAGAAGATGATAACAAATCCCCTTTTGTTTCAGAAGAACAAATTATCTCCTCTTCTTGCATTTACTTGCTTGTGTGAGTAAAAGCCAAAGCAATAATTGATAATAGAGCCTTTTTTAATCAAAATTCAGTAATTTTATTTTAAGATTTGCTTAAATCTATTTTATTCTGTTAACTTTGTAAATAATTATTAGATGAGCTGTAAGATGATTTAGATTTGATATTAGGGAAATGAATTTTCATGGAAAGGTCTGTAAAGTGTTGGAAGGGGCTGCCAGAGCTGTGGTGGAGTCGCCATACTTGGAAGTGGTCAAAAACAAATGGATGTGGCACCTGGGGACATGGGTTAGTGATGAACGTGGTGGCTGGTGGTTAGGCCTGATGATATTAAAAGGCTTTTCCAGCCTTAATGATTCTATGATTCTAAAATGCTCTTACTGTTTCCTAAAAAAAATTCCATCTGAAAACTTACATTGCAGTCTGAATGAATGATTTCAGAACTGCCACTTGGGTGAAAAAATAGGTTTTTTAGGTGAATAAAAATAGGTTTTTTAGCCAGAAGGTTTACTTGTGAGATATGTGAATTCTGGGTGTAGAGTGTAGCAGAATTCACCACGCCAAACCCGACATTGGGCAGTTTTGTTTTTTTTAAAAAAAAGACCTTTCAGAGTCTGCTTTTAACATTTTGTGTTCTTTACAAATTAAAGAACAAGATTTATGTCACTTCTTAGTGTTTATGTCATAGGGTAAAGTTCCATAACTTTGCTTTCCCTTTGCCAAAAATGTAATTTTCCAACTTTTCTTGTGACTCCTTAGAACTGGACCACGGTTCCCTTGGCTTCCCTGACCCCAGGAGGAAAAAAAACGGTGTAAAACATGTAGCACATGGTTTCTGTGCTCTGCTCAGTCTCTAGGGGTAAAATTGACTGTATCTTATTGTTTTAAATAGAATAATCTAATCTTTTAGGTTCTAAAAGGACTTAAGGTTCATCACTCCAATCCTTACCACAGCACTGCCAAGGCCCCCACCAGACCTCATCCCCACATGCCACATCCACCACTTTTAAATAACCATGAAATAAACTGCAACAGCAGTAGCAAAAGAAGTGACCTATTCTCTGCAGAAGCCTACAGACCCAGAGGAGTGCATTAAATAGAGGAGGAAGAACATGTATAATAGGATATATTCCATGGGAAGCACGTTCTCCATAGCTGGGTTTGGTTTTTTTCTCTGTGGTTTTTCTGAGCACAGATGCCTTTCAAGTTGTTCCACCCAATAACTTGAGAATGCTGGGATGAGGAATCCTTGTCCAGTGGAGAGGATAATTGAAGCTCCTTCAGTGAAATAAGGTATCTTTGAAGTGACTGTCTTGTTAACTTCTCACTTAGCACATCAAAGTAAGGGAAAGATGCCTTTTTTTCTTGTAAATTCAAATTGTGGCTCGACTGTGTGGTGTCCTGCTTCAAAACCTTGCAGATGTTCCAGGTGATTCCCATGGTGAAGGTTTGGTCTTTGGTTATGCAGGAATAGCTTTCAGTTTGTAATGGAAGTGTTGGACTTTGGTGATCTCACTGCAGCAAATTGTGTATGGAAATTGAATTCTCACTGGATCTTCCTTTTGTGGGGTTTGTGTTCTCACCCTCAAAAGTGCTAAACAAAACCAGAAGTATTTTCCTTCTTAATTGTAATGTCAAGATCATAGAGTGAATGTTGCAGACAGTTTAATGTTCAAAATGTCCAGGTTTCTCTTGGTTTACTGTAAGATGTTATTAAATTTTCCCACTGATGCTTAAAATATCAGTATATAATATATTATAGTAGTATAGTATATATATAGT
>WBNO01029586.1:0-13822 GCA_013400575.1 Peucedramus taeniatus | reverse complement strand
AAATAATAAAATAATAAAATAAAAACGGAAAAGTAGATGATTGCTTTGTATTGAA
The DNA here is from genome assembly GCA_013400575.1 of Peucedramus taeniatus. Taxonomy (NCBI): domain Eukaryota; kingdom Metazoa; phylum Chordata; class Aves; order Passeriformes; family Fringillidae; genus Peucedramus; species Peucedramus taeniatus. The sequence goes on along the minus strand of WBNO01029586.1, from coordinate 13,767 downwards.
ATGTAACATCTTTTATGTATCCAGAAAAAAATAAAAGAAATATATTCCTCCTGTAAAGAGGATAAAACAATGTACACAGATATTTCAGGTTATATTTCAGGATTTTGTTTGACTTTTTTCGCTTTCATTTTTTCAGTTTTCTGAAGTTATTTACTGGATTAAAGGCAACAGATTTTGAATAGAGATAATATGGTTCAATGGTTTTGTCTCAAATTTTGATCAGAAGTTTATTTTTAAATTACATTTTATCCCGAAGTTGCTATTTTTTATAGTAACCATCTTAGGACCAAATGTTTTGGTTTTAATTTACAGAATTACAAATATCTGAATACCTCAGCATAACATCAATAAAAATCATGCTTAAAAAGAAATAAAAACAATTATACAATTCTTAATTTTATTTACAATAAATAAAATTATTCATGTACAGTCATTCAAAACCAAATCAAGACTGTTTCCTAAGGACAGAAATTTTTGTGTGTCTAGTTAAAAATGTAGCTATAAAATGCACACCTTCTCCCATACAATTTAGAAAAAATCAAGGTCCATATGTATTTTCCTAGCAGAAGCAAAGTATGGGAGTTCCCAGTGAAGATACTGGTATAAATAATATTTTTTAGTTCCATGACTAATTTACCTGCTTTGGACCTATATTTTATTTTATACCTATATTTGAGGTATAAATGTGAACACTTATGTGTACATGGATTGTAACTATGGCTATGGCATCTAATTAGTAATAGCAAAAGAAATTAATGGTTTTATAAGTCAATTTTTATGAAACTAAATTAGTAATCTTATTCTTTATGATACCTATCTGTATGTGTATCTATATATCTATCTGTATCTATGTCTGTATCTGAACCTGGCAATACAAACTCTATATTCAATGGGTACTTTTAATCAGATATTTTTTTAATGAACTTTGTTCACTCTTGAAAGTATAGTAAGTATAGGGAACAAGATTAAGCCATCATTCAAGTTTCTGTGTAGTCCCCCCCCAATCATTACAGTAATATTAAACTGAGTCAGAGAAATTATTTCATACTTCTTCTGTATCAGCCATTAAGTATTTTTAGTTTAGCCCTAATTTCACCCTTTTTATTTTCTATAATCAGCCATTATGCGGCCCTTAGGAATTTTTGGACGTGTGGTTAGTTCTCCAGCAAAGTAACACACATTTGCAGACACAAATTTAGTCTTGCAGAAGTTATAGGAAACTACTAAAACAAAACCAGCGCAGAAGAGGAAGACCCACCAGATGTGCTGTTAAAAATAACAGTCTCAAAAGCACAGGATCAATAGGAGCACTGCAGGGACAGCAGCACAGCCCCTACTTGGCAGGCTGACTAGAAAAGTCACTTCTGTTCGGTGCTGTGTGCTCTCTTTATCACATCGTTTTGTTCTCAAAGAAGGTACTTTAACAATGAGCGGCTCTGTGAAAACGCTCCGGACAGCACCTGCGAAGCTGTGCCCAGCCCTGCAGCAGTGACAGGGCAACAATCCCTCTCACAGCTCGCCGTAAACCTGCCCGGTGTGGAACTGAGCCTGGCAGATGACTGACACCCTGAATGCCAGCAGAGAGGCCGAGAGGGCGAGGAAGCACAATGGTCATGGGAGACTGCAATGACCCCCGTGTAGTCTGAACACATCCTATCAGCAAGCTGAGACTAAATCCTCAGATACCAGAAGTGCCCGCTTTGAGGAGAAGTTAGGGAGTGTCAACAGAAGAAGCGACACCTCAGCTGGTCCTGAAGCAAGTATTTGTTCATGGTGTTTGCTGTACAAAGTCCCTGGAGTATCACTGGGTACTGGCACTTGGTATTTTTGCAGGATCTACAAAGGCAAAATGTCTTATCTCACCTCAAATCTGTGTGAAAATGATATTTTTAAAGAGGTTAAGAAGAAAAATTTATAAGTGACACAAACAATTGATAGTCACCATAATGGTGGCACAGAGCAAACATTTATCACTTTCCCCCCCAAAAAAGAACACCTTTTAGGAACCCCTTAGGAAAGTCCACATACCTAAACAGAACAGGTAATGATGTACTAAAATGCACAAAATAGAAGGAATGAAGAGTTTAAAGAATAAAATTAGTTGGCACATGGATGTGGTCAAGACATGGGGGAGGAGTCAATCCAAGTTTGCAAAGACAAGCCACACCTCACAAAACACTGAGGGTTTCTCAAGGAATCAGTGTTCGTAGGGACAATAAAGTTCTGGCACCACAAACACTTAAAAGAAGCAATCTGTCATAAAACAAGAAAGTGTGACTGGACACATTCAATGGGTAAGAAACTAGAGGTCAGAATATATGCTCAGTTTTCCTGAGGACAGAATGAGCACTTGGAAGTCCTCTTTCATCTGGTGTGAACCTACTTCAACACAGTATTGTGCAGAACAAAAATCTTCATGAGTTCAAAAAGTGATTGGAAAAATTCATAACACTTAGATGTACTTGTGGTTTAATCAAAATATTTCTTGTTTTTAGAAATGTAAATAAATACATAAAACCAAACTGTTTCAACTCCCCCTCCCATTTCTTCACATGGATAGGACTTCTGAGTGTCTATAGATATAAATTTGGGATGTATAGCTCAAGGAAGTGCAGAATATGAAGATCACTCTCCTACTGTTAACATGACATTTGGAGAATTTTGAATTCTCAGTTAGAAAGAGAAGAACCAAAAAGGAAGCATATAATTATCTTTTTCTTAATATGCTTATGAATCCTTTTACCCAGCAAACTCAAGATAAAATTAGGGAGAAGTCTTATCTTCCTTGAGCCGCCAAAAATGCTGATTAAGTTTTAGCCTGTCTGTGAACTCAGAAGTACTGTTAAACTATGCAGAAGATCACAATTTTCCCCTGAGAATTCACACACAGCTACTTTTTAAGATTGTTGAAATTCCATGCTCTTCAAAGGAAGCAGTACCAGAAAAGTAAGAACTTAAAAAAAAAAAAAAAAAAAGGCAATTAAAGGTTTGGATGCTCAGCAAAGCAAGCGGTGGCTGAGAAGACTCAGTTGTGGTCGGAATAAATCCACTCCTGTGTTCTCACTTTACACACTTTACAGGAGTCAGGGATCAGCCTTGGTGAAGAAAGAAGGTGTTCACTGTTGTAAACAGTGGAATGCATTCTGCTGACTACCCAGCCCATGGTGTTCTCAAACAAGATGATTTGGGCAGCACAATCTGCTTTGGTAGTTTAAAGTCTCTTCCTGTACATGCATAGTCCTGTGATCAAAATGCAGGCATTCCCACAGCTGTCTCTCCATTTAACAAGGATGTATGTGTGAGAAACAATGCTCATTTTTAAAAATGTCAAAGGGTTATTAAAAGCCTTAACAAAATACAACAGAAGACTGAAGAAGGAGAAAGGACAGCGTGCCCGGGCAGTTGGTGACCTGGCAGCCACGCGCTCGTTTGCAGAATGGCAGCTTTGCCTCAGCCAACCCTGGCCCCTCCTAAAGTCTGTCAGTCAGTTCTTCTCTGCCATTTATTGGTGGAAACTGCTCTCCTGCAACCTGATGGGAGGTCAGGCTGCACCTCCTGGTAACAAGCCTTCCCTCCTCCCAAATTCCCCATGCAGGGGCGAGGTACCCAGCCACCCTCCACACGTCCTGGGTACCAAGGCAGCCATATGGGGGTATGGGGAAAGGGGACCATGGGGAGAACAGAGGATGTCCAAACAACAAATCACAATAACATAGCTATACATCAATAAAACTTCTCTTAACATTCACGTAATAGTCATCCTTTAATTGCAAGAGCCAAATCAACCCATTACTCATCTATAACATAGGGAAATACCTTTCTGCTGCAAATGTGTTTTCATCACCTACAGAATACAGCTGTCAACAGTAAGAATTCACAAATTTGGAGCTCTTACGACTCTATAGGGCAGCACTATCCAACCAAAGGAAAAATGTGTGGACTTTGCGGGGAAGAGCAAACTGCCTGAAATTAAAGGGATCAGAGAAGAGATTGTACTTTGGGATCAAAGTAATCTCTTCTTTATTATTGTAATCCATCAAGATGAATGATGAACTGTATTCAACAATTACAAGGATTATTTAAAATACCTTTCTCACTGTTTTTCTAGTAAAAGAGAGGAAATTGAGTGCAGAAACAAGAGAATCATGGCATGTGATATACTGAGAACAATAAGTTTAACTTTCTCTCACTTTTTCTAGGTGCCTAAATCACTTGCATCAATATTTGAAATGAAAGAAATATTCTGAGTCCTAAAGAGGTTACTGCCTATATTTCAGTTCTCAGAAATAAGGATCTGAGGGGAAAATTTTAAACATGTTTAATGTGATGAATGTTGAAAAATGTCTGAAGCCCCTGAATTGTTTGCGCAGAGTCAATATCACTAAGGCATAGCAGCACATAGAAGATTTATGGGACTGTAATAGAAAATTAAACCTAAATTGATGCAACAAATTACTGCATATAAGAACAAGCTAAATAATTTAAAAAATCAACTTGAATAATTTGACTAACTGGAGAGTATAGAGGAAAATTGCTGCATAGGTTAAAGTTTAGTGCACATCTATTTAGTGACTATCTTAAAGCAACAGTTATTGAATTAAAATAGGAATATTTTTAAGTGCATGACAGGAGAAAGTGTAAGAAACAAAGCAGATAATTCTCAAATTTCTGAGAACTGTGCTACACAGTGCTAATATCTGAACCCATTTTTGAAGAGGATTGTAAACAAATCAAGTCTCTTATACCTTTCATGCTCCTTCTGTGCAGTAAGAGAAACATTGTAAGTGTCATCTTAAAAATGTCCTGGCATGTAAGGTCATTTGAATTTAAAAAACATTGGATTCCATGCAAGCATTAGCATAATTTTAGTAAGAAAAATTTAAAAAAAAATTCTGACAATCCTAGCATTTGTTCATTTATTTCTTATAAAGCAATTGAATTTTTAAAGTACCTTAGGAGTCAAGTGCAGAATGGGAAAAAATAACAGAAGGAGACTAATTTTGTAAATATAGGAAAACTATAAAAATAATAATTTTAAAATGTGCCTTTATTTCCTGAAAAGATAGCTATAATGCTTAGGAAAAAAAGATTAAGATAGTTTTGTATTTGAGAAAAAATATAAAAAATATATTTGCCATCATAAAATTCTGCATGGGTTCAGACTACAAGTTGCCAGGTGATTGCTTCTGTTTTCTAGTCTTTATTCTTTAGGATTATCTAAGGCCCACTTAGGAAGCAGTGCTATATCTTATGCACATATTGATTGATTAAAAGAATTTTATTATTTTTGTATGCTTCATCAGCTAATTCAAGGTGTTTTGTATCTCCTGAACTTAAAGGCTGATATTGTCTCTTTTGTGCACCCTGCAGAAAGAAGGGAAAATCAAGCCAAATAATCTTTCTCACTTTTTTTTTTTTTTTTCCCTGTGGAGCAACCACATGGAATTTGTGTGCACTGTGCTTTTAATGTTAGGGAAAACCAAAGGAAAATAATTAGAAGGTTTTATAGCACTATAATTTATTGATGAAAATTCATTATGAATTCCTGAAGGGGGAATCACTGTTATGCTTGAACTCTTTAATTTGCTGATTTATTAAAAAAAAAAAAAGTCTATCCCTATTTCACAAAAGCATTTGATTCCATTCTTCAGAATAGCATCACACTCAGGAAAAATCATAATCATAATTGATTATCATAATGCACTCAGGAAAAATCATAATGCAACACAGGAAGGTAGAACAATTTGAATTAAAGGCATGGTGCACAAGGGAAGAGAGGTCCATGCTGTCTTTGGAGAGAGGCACTGAGGCTGCCTGCAGGCAGCAGAGCTGTGCTGGGGACCCCTCGTGTGCCTGGCAGCATCTCTGGTGGGCAGGAAGGACTCTGAGCTTGCTAAGGATGGGGAAGGGTTTCCCAACCTGCAGGTGGGTGCAGAAGTGAAGGGAGCTGCTGGAGGCCACTGGGCATGAGGCTGTATGTTTAGAAGTTCATTTTCACAGCATCAGAAACAGGTTAATTCAAAGAATTAAGAGGTGGACATTTGAATCCATGGCTTTTTTTTTTTTTTAGGTTTTTTTTTTCGTTTTTTTTTTTGTGTGTGTGTGTGAGTTTTGTTTGGTTGGTTGGCTGTTTGGTTGGTTTTTTTTTTTTTTGTTTGTTTTGACATTTGTTCTGAAAGAAACTCTGTAAAGGCTGCTTTGAAGGGAAGATATTTAGGGGTAAATTTTACTTTCACGGAAAAATTTTTCAGCACGCAATTACTTATTTTTTTCTAAATAATTTATTATTTAGAAAAATAATAATAATTCTAAATAATTTAAAATGTGTAAGACACAGCCCAAAAAGGCCAGTCATTTCAGGAATGAAAGATTGCATCTGTTTCTCTGGACTTCTGTCCACTGCATAGAAACCTTCTTTTTCCATAGAAACACAGCTCATTTTGGGATCCATTATTCAAGATGCTTTCTGAACATGGTGACACACTGTGGATTAGGCAAAAAATAGCTATCTTTTATAACATTTATCTCCCTGAAAGTCCTTTCATATTGATAGTTTCTCCCTGCCACTTGGCCAATTTCTACTCCTTTTCCCTCTCATGTCTACCATGCAGGAACAAGCAAAGAAATGCATTGAGGAGGTGGATAAAGCAGGTTTTTTTTGAAATTGAAGCTTTTGTTGCCATTGCACAAGAGTTACATAATCAGGTTCTCCTAATGGCACGCACTCAGGAAGAGATTCCACAGGCATTTTTGCTTGAAAAAACCAGGAAAGGACATTAATTTATTATTTAATTACTAAAACTAGGCTAAAGGTCATGAAAGAATGGAATAAAAGGAAGGAATATCACAAACAAGACTGAAATGTACCATATGCCTTTTTAAATTAATCACCATGAGGTGCCACCTGAGCAGCTCTATAAGGTACTGTATAGTGTTTCTGTTTCACAGGAGGTACAAGGTACATTTCAACTGTGAATTAATTTAATTGCTTTCATTCTGTCTCATTAATATTCTTTTATTGCAGGTTTCTTTGTGGACATAAATGACCTTGAAGGGAGTATGTAATTTCAAGCGTACATAAATTTGCTGATAATGCTAAATTGGACTGGACTGGTAAATAGAAGAGGAGAGAACCATTTGAAAATATTGGATTGGATAAGGCTTCGAGGCTGATAAAGTAGCTCATTCATTTTAGTAGGAAAAAGTGTAAGACAATGAAATGGTGCACTAGAAACATAGTTTCTTTGGGCTAAAATAATATAAGCTTCAGAATTTGGAACAAACAGACAATTTAATTGTGATTGACGGTAATTAAGACTGTACTTTTGCAATTTTTCATGCTTACTTTCAAGTCTCTGCAGTACTTCTGAAAACAAATGAGGAATAGGAGTCAAAATAATTTCTCACAAATGAGACTGAAAATGATGTTTAACAGAAAGCATCAGGTTTAAGATCTTATTTACCCATTGTGTTTTATTTTACCCATTAAACCAATTTCCAGATTCATTTGAAGCTCTGTGATTTCCTCTAGCAGTACCAAGAGACTGGCTTGCTCTCAAATGAGCATGAAGGGCTTGATCCCACAAAGATGATTAAATAGCTTGACCTAGCAATATGAAGGAATATTTCTAGTTTCCTCATCAGATTTTCTGTGTCACTCCTGATTCTACAATCTGTATGTTTGGCAGCAAAATCCACTGTGCCTGGCAATGGTTGCTATTTATATTGCAGCTCTTAGGAATCCTAGACATGAACCAGGTCTCACTTTGCTGTTCACAACATATGCACCTGCACCAACTACAAATGACCCATCAAAGAATACTTTATTTATATGTGTGACTTCCAATGACACCAGAGGTCTGAGGACAGCTGGTTCATTTAACAAACATAAGGAAATGCAGCTGCTGTTCAGCCGACATGTCTCTCTCCCACAGCAAAGCTGAGAGTTGAAAGAATCTCTCTGCTTCCTCTGTCTCCTCCTGTCCCTTGCATCTCATATCCATTTTCCCAGCCACAGGATTTCACTCCCTTGTTCAGGCTCTGGCCTCAGAAATGCCCAGAATGCGTGAGCTCACCAGCCCAGCAGCAAAGTTTTTACCTGTTTTCCTGAGTTTAGGTAGTTGAGCTGGCGTGGCAGGAGCTGAGGAGTGCTGGAGCTGGGGGTGGTGGTCTGGGGCAGTAGGTGAGGTGTGGAGGAGAAAACCTGCAGTCAGGAGCCAGGTGTGGGACATGATGTTGCCTGTGAAAACCCATCCCACTGCCTGCCCCAGACCACAGAGGACAACTGTGCTCCCAGCCCCTCCTCCAGTTTCCCTAGGCAGGATTCTTTGTGCACCAAAAAGATGGGTGTAGCACAGCATCAGGGAATACACCACAATGCTGCACTTCCCAATTAAATAATACACCCTTTCTAGTACAGAGGAGTCAAGTATTAGCACTACTGCTGGGCTGTTTGCAAGCCATATTTAAATTGTCAAGTAAAACAAAACATTTGACATGTTTCTTTTAATCTGTGAAAGAAGTGTGTAGTCTGTCCTTCATTTCTCCTAGCTGTTCATATACAAAAAAAAATTTAATATTGTCTAACTTGTATAATTTCAGTAAAAGAAATGTTCTATGTCAATCAGTGCTTTTTAAATTAATTTGAAGAGTAGCAGGGATTTAAACAAAGAGAATATAAGCTCAGTTGCCTTAAAATAATGCATTCAAGTTGTTCTGTTTTTAGTTTATTACCAGGCCAACACTTAAAAACATTAGCTGCAATTATTTCTTTTTAAATTCAGCCCTGCCATATTTTAATTAATTGACGAAACTAAAATGAGTCTTTTTATCTTCTTCTGGTGTTAATGGAAGACATTCTAGGATATTTTGGTTTATTTAAATACCGTGAAATGTGTTAAAAATAGCCAGGATAGAAAATGAATTATTCTTTGGAGAAATATAGGAGCAAAACCAAATTAATCTTTTTTTTTTAACAGAAGAAAAAAATCCCAAGAGTTTTTCTTTGTTGTCTTTATGTTTTCTATGTGTATCCTTGCAGTTTTATGGTCAGAGTGACTGCTGAACCCTTCATTCTGTGGGGATTCCCATTTTTTTTGGCCAGCATCAATATGGTTTGCTTCCATCTATTGCTTTCTCCCTCCCTGGTGTGAAACATAATTAACAGTATTGACAACATAAAATATATTATATAAAGATCGTGAAAGTCCCAGATCCTGACTGATACTATGCCTGAAGTACACTCAGAATGTCAAGGAGATTTAATTTGTGTATTTGTCTGCTTCAAAAATTAGTGATAAGAGCAGGTAAGAAAGCATCTGTCCCATTTTATCTGCCAGGTTTCTGATGCTGGACTGCAAAGAGGAGGTGAGAAGCTTTTGGTGAATGTACATAATGCCAGAGCATTCTTTGACCTGATCCTGAAAAACAACTGACCCAGCACACCATCTCTAAGGGAATTGGCTGTAACTCCACAGGAAAGGAACACACAAGCTTTTAACTCTTCTACTCAGTGCAGAAAAATCGGGAAAATTGCTTCTTATCCTCAGAAAAGAGAGTAATATTTGTAGCCCAAACAGAGTGCCTGAAACAGTGGGAGTCTCTGCAGTGGGGAGGTGCCTGATGCCCTGGGGTGGGCCTCTCCTGGGGGAAAACATTCCCCAGCCCATAGGGAACAACTCAGGATGATCCGTGGGGTCAGTGGAGAAGATTGATGAACTTGCACAGGTGACAGACATAAAGAGAAAGAAACAATAAGGCAGAGGTGAAAGAATAAGTCTTTGCAAAAGCCTTTTTTTTATTCATCTGGATACATTTTTCAGAATATGTTTCAGCTTGATTAGGTTCATCATGCACACTGTTATTTTTTAGATGAGCATATGAATCTAGAACACAGATTTGCTGTGGCAGAGGTTCAGAGTCATGTAAATCCAGGTGAAGTGTTCTTTTGTAACTTAAGATTTTGCCTGAATGCACAATTTAACTAAGACCTCCAGACTTGCTACATGGTGACCTATCAGGGATTTTGGATATTTGCTTGTGGGCCTGATGAATTGTCTAGAAAAATGAGATGAACAGGCAAACTTGTATAGAATGGATCTGCAAGAGGCTCCAGTATAGAATACATTGAAATATGACTGTTGAACCTTAATGCATTGGCACCTTCATTTATCTTCAAGGAAATTGGGAGAAAGGTGTTGAGAAAACATCTTTACAGATTGATCAGAAACATTAAAAGAAGGGAACAAGGATACACTTTGAAATTCAAAGAGCTTTTAAATTAACACAAAAAAAATCATACACTTTTCTGAGAGATAGTGTGAGATTTAGTATAGAACTCAAAGAATCCAAAGTGAATGTTTGGTGCCATTTTCTTACAAAATAAAAATAAAATAACAGTAAAGTTTAAAAATTCACAGATATCCTTCTTGAACTTGAAAAACAATAATGTATCTGGCTGGTGAAACAGAAAGTTTAATTCAAGAGGATGTTAATTTTGTGATAACTCATTTTATTAATTTTCATTTTTATACTTGTATTTACCTTAAATTTTAAACCTTTTTACCATAAAATTTTAAATAAAGATGACATTTTAATTGTATTTTACTTAATTTGAACTTTTATTAATGAAATATTGAAACAAAAAGTATTTAACTAAATATTTGACTAGTTTATTTTGCTTTATTACATAAATAAATTGTCAAGCAAAATATGTGCTAATATAAACCAGAAAATAAAAGAAAAGGGCATGAAAAATTGTATAAAAGTAAATTAAAAATTGTATAAAATTGTATAAAAATCAAATTAAAAATTATAAAACTTCAGTACTGAACAGCCAGAAGCTGCTGCACATGAATCCTGGTCTTCTTACACTTGCAACACTTTTTGATGGAAGAGGCCCAGTTGTATCACATCCCTCAGGAACATGCAGCAGCACTGACCCTATAAGGTCATGGTAAGGATGGGATGATCCAGACTATCTAAGTAATTCCCAGCACAGGAACTATTCTGGGCGATGCTTTTTGATTGATGTGTGCCTGATGCAGGCAGGCTGCTGCCAAGGCTGCAGGGAGGGAGGCAGCGAGGCAAAGGGAGCAGGGAGAGGGTGGCTGGAGCTGTGAGAGCCTCCCTGTGCTTCTTTGCTGGCCACGATTTGACTCAAATGGTGCTGTTAGAGGATGGCTGCAAAGTGGAGCATGGTTTTCAGAAAAAATAGAGGTGTGCTGACTTGCAATGACTGCATCATTGCTGATGATTTTGCACCATTCAGCCCACCTGATAGGGCTGTCTGGAAGGTGAGGCAGAGGTTGGGGGTGTGCAAAGCAGCTGTGGGGTGAAGGGAGGGAGGCTGAGAAAGATGCTGGTTTTGTAGATACTAGCTAAAAAAAAACATTGTAAATAGTTAAAAGGAGTTACAGAAAGAAAAAACTGCTGCACTGGATACATTACACACCATGTAAAACATTCACATTTACACACCATGTAAAACAGATAACACTTATAATTTTGTTTTACAGCTGTCAGCCCTGAGTCACTTTCAGAGATGAATGCAAGATAGGAACCTTGTGCTGTGGATGGAATATCCAGTGTCACTCTCCAGGAGTGCTACTGTGTCACTTGTTGAGAGGGGCAGAGAAGAGGAGGATCACTGAGTGCGGGGGCACACACAGCCACATGAACGGCTTGCCACGGGCAGTCTCATTGGGTAGACAGGTTTATTGTGCCAGATGAGGTGTGGTGTTAGGTGTGGTCTAGCTCAGCTTAGGAGCTGTCTTGCTGCAGCTGGTGCTTTTGGTTGCTCCAGTTGCTGGGGGAGGCAGTTAGAAGAAAATGTCTCAGAATATCACTTCTGATATCAAAGACTTTTCTTTGATCTGGGGGAGCCCATAGACTGGAATTCCGCACTGAGTCTTACGGTATTGGCAACAGCAGCAGCAGCCTCCATCCATTGCTGTTGTGATCTCACTGGAAGATGGTACCTTGGAGTTGGAGAAAAGACTCCTAAACTGCAATCCCTTGATTTCCAGGCCTTCCTTATCATTTGGGAGACTCTGCAAGATCCAGTTTAGCAGAGCATAGTGCAGATATTTATGCTGATCTGTGATGGACACACAGTTCTGATCCTGGACCTAGACATAAGCTATGTGGAGTTTCTTTTTTGGGTCTACACATGCTCTGAAACTCCACCACTTCCACTTAACTGGAAACTTCTCAGTAAAAAGGAGGACTTAGATCTGAATAGCCTTGATCCTGGTTTAGCCTCTCAGGGGTAAAAAGGTCTATCTTCACATGTTCTGTGGTCTACAGCTTTTGACATACCTGTCTTGCGGAAAATGATTGCTTTGCAGTGGACTAAAAGCACTAAGGTGTTAAAGCACAGCCTGTATGGTGTGAAATCACAGAAGGAATGTGGAGACAGTAAAAAATGCCAAAATTGTATGCTCTCAGATGGAATACTGAATGGAAATGTTCCCTGGAAGTTGCTCAGTTATGCCAGTGAATTATTTAGAAAGTGAAATATGCCAGTATAAATATGCCAAATCTGTGCCAGAAAAAAAATAATAGAAGTTTATTACCACAGACTACAGAATCCAGCTTTTGGGAAATGTTCCTAAAAACACTGGGCATATCCAGGGGAAAATGGCAAGATAAATCCAATTTGATACTGAATGGTATCAAGGGATATAAAAGAATGCTGTGAATAAATTGAAGACTAGTATTATAAGAGCCTTAGAACAGTATGTTATTTTGACACACTTTAGATTGCTAATGCACTTAAGAAAATACAGAGTGGATTAGCAAGGGCTATTTTAAAACAGTGTTTTAGACTGAGAGCTCTACATAAAAGGGGAAAGAAATCAAGTGTGAATCTTGAATAAAACAAAGGCTAAATCTGAGCACAGGGTTCTGGATGGAGAAGCATCTGACCTCCAGAGAAGAGATGGAAATCAGTTTCTGCCTCTCCAAGGAACCTTCCTTCCTGATGACTCTCTTTCCCTCTTTCTCCCTTGAAGAGAAAGTCACATACTTGAGAGACTTGGATCATATGTCTCATCAATTTTTTATTGATTGCTAGGATATACTGCTGTTTTCATAAAGTTAGCATTTAAGAAAGATTTAATTGTACTTTGCTGTCTTCAACATATTGCATAGTATTATAGCATTTATGACAGCTATAGGTATAACAACTATTGCTTTTGTTATAGCCCACAGAAACTAGGATATGTTGCTGATAGGGAAAAGGAGGTGCTAAGCATCAGCATTTATGCAGTCCTAATTGGATTTACCCTAATTGTATGTATCTCATGTTGCTCAATAAGCACTGCTCCATCATTCTTCCACTCACTTCAGACAATACTTCTCTTTCCTATTAAGAAAGAATAGGCCTAACCAGAACTGAATTATTATATGCATGATAGATGTCTGTCTTGGCCTACATAACTCATGTCTTGTTTAGTGCTAAAGTAGGGCATGGCTAAAGAGAGAAGAGAATTAGGCAACAAATGGAATAAATGTCTGAAAAAAAAGTTCCTCTGAAAAGTTTCTATGCACTTCTTTAGATTTTGAATCAGACTCTACAAAAAAACCTGTGGTCATAATGGTATACTCAACAGAACTGACTTCTAAGATGGGAAAAAAAGAAAAAAGAACACATGATATTGTCCATTTTTATGATAATTTCTGTAGGAGAGTTGCATGAGTGGGCTGCTGATCACACCCTCCTATGATTGATGAAAAGGACCCTGGAAATTGTTGCCCTGATTTTCT
>WBNO01029580.1:0-24271 GCA_013400575.1 Peucedramus taeniatus | reverse complement strand
AGCCAGAATGGACTATAAAGGACTAGAATCAGAATAAAGAAAATGTTTTTAACAAAGAGAATCTCATGTCCTGCATCACACCTTCTTTCTCCACATACAAATCCTGTGCCAGCTGGGAAACCCCTCAGCAGGAGCAAGAACACATGACTGGAGCAGCTCATGAACAGTCCATTTGACACACCATGAACATGCAGGAAACACTAAATGCACTTCTGCTGGACCAAGAACTTTGCCTGTGTGTTCACTATGGTAAGAACAAAATGAACTTAATCTGTGCAAACTATCTCTGCATTTACATCTGTGTGGTTCTCTTTCTACTATGATGAAGAGTTCATATCTACCAGGCAGCAGTAATCAAATATAGCTCAGGAAAGAGATCTCAGAAACACAGAATTCTGTAGAAAAATGATGAACCTACTGAGATGCTAATTTCTGGCATGATAATGAACAAATAATGAACCCTCATTTTGCTTGCAGCTAAAATTTAAATTTAGTTTTTAAATCATTTAGTTAGCCAATTTTCTCTAACCAAGAGAGTATAATCTATATAAGAACTATACTTGCTAAAATTACTCCTTCCTTTTCAAAATTATACATATTCTCATTCACAGTATGCATTACAAATTCTAGATGTGAGTTGATGCTACAGTATTTAGAGTGAAAGAAGGTGAGAAATATATGTTGATGAACAGTATTTTTTTCTTTAGATCAGGAAGAATGGTGGCTCTATCACCTTGCTTTCCATGGTAGATATTTGGTTTGTTATTGGAGTAATAATAACCAGTTATTACTGGTTTTTATAAGACAGGTAATCTAAAGTAAAGTTTTACATCTTTGGTTGTGATATCCTATCCAGATCTGGGCAACCAAGATCTAATAACTAATCTTTACTCATAAGACTTTATTTCACACATCTTGAGGCTATTTACTCCTCCATTAGCAGTGTCAGAATCATATTCTTATAATCTTCATAACACTTGATACTTTACAAACTTCCATATTTGATTCAGTTGGCAAATAAAAATATTTTTAATAAAGTTACCTGTAAGAATCCCTGTTACTGATGGTATCATGACCAGAATCTTCTTGTTCATCACCTGTTACACTGAAACAGACTTTCTTCCCATTCCTTTCACCCTTTTCATTATCACTGTCTGCTGGTATTAAAGGCTCAGGCGTTTTACGTTCTGATTTGGGAGAATATGTTATTGAAGAAAGAAGGCTGTGAAACACACAAAAAAAGGCAAATTCATGTTTTTCAAAAGTGAGCTAGCAACAGAATAATATTTCCCATCACCACCCCCCCAATAATTATTCTATAATATGTGAAAGGAATATCTTAATTCAGTAGATATCTTAATATCTATTTGAAACAAGGGAAGGAAGTGACACATTCTGCTGTTAAAAAGTCTAACAGTGAAACCCATTAACCTTACCAAATACTTAATTGTGTATGAAAGCAATTATTCCAGCTGGAGAAGAGATACAGCACATTCTTGGACACTTGGGGTCAAAGTGCCTATTAACATAACTATATTTAAATATGAATCCTGCACTTCTTAGCACAAATCAAGAAAACAAATGAAAGAAATTGTATGTCTGTGGAAAGCATGTATTTTCCCAATTACTATTGTACAAGACATGCCAGTGTGCATCACAAACTATTCTACTAGGGCATTTTAAAGATCTTCATCAACATCTTTGTGTACTTCCTGACATTCAAAGTGTCTAAGCCATTATCACTAGTAAAACTGATGATTAATACACAAGCGTCTGTGACGAGCACAAAAGTGACATCCAGCCAAGAAGAGAGAACAGTGCAGACTGCTACTTTTAGAACATGTAGAAATACTGGCAGTGAAAAATTCATATTCTTGGATGATTAATTCATGCTGAGATGCTCTAATTTACTTTTAAGATCAGAACAGCAATAATGGGCAATTGTCCTTTAATTCCTATTGCTCAAACACTCAATTAAAATCACACTTTCAAATTAATATTTGGATTTCAAAAGCAGCATTCTTCTTAAAAAAACTACTTGCTATTACCTGAAATCAGAGGACACTGAACTAAGTTTTTTTTCCCCCTTGAATTACTTAGAAATAGTACCAGGTTTTTTTTGAAGGAGATGTCAGAATGGTCAACTGGTAAACTTTCTACATGGTAGGATTCAAACATATGTTAGATCTTCTTATATGAAATTCTTGCTACTGATGGGAATAGACAGATAGATTTTATCCCACATATAGTTAAAGCTACTGATCTGAAATGCAACTAGAATACAGAAAAACGATACTAAAGGTATAATTTCACTAGAATTTAAACTCACCCCTCCACTAGACTGGTATCTTTTAGGTTACATTTTGCCTTAATTCTTCACACCTGTAAAACTTATTTTCTTAGAAAGAAATATGTAAGGGATTCAAAAAAAGATTAGACAAATTCATGGCAAATCATTCTAATACTGCTCTTAAACCAAAAGGTCCATTCCAAAAAAACCCATATAGTTCTGCCTGCTGAAAGATGAGACAAGGACAAAGATGAAACCATACTTTTGCTTGTTCTTGTGTTCCTACTGTCATCCACTTAAAAATAAAAGTTAATTCTAGTCACTTCTTGGGGGTTTTGTTGTTGTAAGAAAATAATCAAGAGTAAGAAACAAGCATAATGAACTGCAATTTCAGCTCCTGAAAATATCTTCCCCTGAGTAATTATTTGTCAAGACACAGACAGACTATTATATCCCCTTCTTTTATGTGACTGTTTAGTCACTGCCAAGAGCTCAGTAAAAGACTGATTAAGGTAGCTGGATCTTTTCCTGAGGGGGCTTTTCCATTTCTCTCAGCAGGCAGGCTCTTTTTCTGAGGAAAATTTTTTTGCTGAACTACCATGAACAAAAGATGGAACTTTGGATTACCAAGTTCTGGAGCAAGGAGTTACTGAAATCACTGACGTGCTTTTAAAAACTCAGTCCAGGGAGTTTAAAATAAAAACCTGGATACCATTCCTCCCCAATAATCATGCTTATATTGCTTTATACTTTTTTTTTTTTCTTAAACACAACACATGCACAATACATTTTCTCCAGAGATGGGCCTACCCCAAGCAAAATTACCTCAGATGTCTAGCTTTCAAAGGAAAAACACATGAGTGAATAGCAACAGCTAGAGAATCTCTGTGAGGAATATTTCAATGAAACAGAGAAATTTAAATCTTAAAAAAAAATCCTCAAATCCTCACCTGTAGAATTACTCCTATGTGCAACCCAAGTCAACACAACCCTGACAAACAAAACCTGCTATGGTTAGTCAAAGAATTAAAAATGGCAGTAACAAAAAACCTTCTGCAACCTCTAACCTTCTCTGCCTTTTCCTCACTCCACAGAGTGAGGAAACTTGTACTCTTGTGTCACCCCCGTCCCGGGAGGCAACACAAAAACGACACGGAGCAGCTCTGGTGGTAGCAAACTGAAAAAACTTTTTTATTAAAACATCTGACTCCATATTTATATCTTTCTAAAATCCCAGTGTCATTGGAGGGTTACAGTGCCACCTCCTCAATGTCACTGGGCAACCTAATTGTCTGTCAGGTTGCTCGTCCTCCATAAAGGAATGCAAAACAATAAGTTATTTACATAAAGTGCATGAGAAAGTTTGTGCAAAGAATGCAAACATCAGAAGGCTTAGTAAAACTTGAGAAAATCAGGGCGACACTCTTGAGGAAACTCCACTCTTGTATGCTCCTGAAACACATCTTTCCAAAAAAGAGCTGGGATGGTGGGAGAGCACTGAGTGCATGAGAACCAAGAACCCAGCAGACTCACCATATAGAAAACAAATTGAAAAAGGACTTATTTCTGGGTAACCCCCAGCAGCAACATGGGGTATCTGCAGCATCACTAAAGAACTATTGGGCTACCATTAAACTAATTGAATGTGAGCACAGTGGAGCCTTGAGAGGCTGTGGAAAGGGCATATATATTCTGTGTGCATTTCTCTCTCTCTCCATCAGTACTACATCACTTATCCAACCGAATCTCATCAGCAAACCATCTCATAAACTCTTATGCAGACAATATTAGGAGCACAAAATCTTCTCTTAAATGTTCCCTCGATGTGATCCATAGGCTCTCACAGACCTGCTCTTCAGATGAAACACTCATTTTCAATTCACTAACAGATAGGAGAGGTTGAGCAGATAACACTGCCCCAAGATTTTGTGAGCTGAAACACCGACCAGTACTGACCTCAACACAGAGCAGAGACCTCTAGTAACATGCACGAGCAAATTTTTTAGCAGTAAGTATAAAGGGTACCAAACAGTTGTTCAGTAGTCCAATTTTTCTGTTACACAATATCAACATAAATTAAAAATTTTGATAGATACCACCTTCATATAATCGGTCCTGAGAATATTAAAATAATGAGGTTGTTTAGGATAATCAGTAATTCAATAAAAAAAGACAACAGAAAAAATGAATTCTACTGCCTTTATAAAAAGCTCAAAATTAATATGTTCAAGCATTTCCTCCCAGCTGTTTAAGTATAAAAATTTCTAATTAAAGCACAGCTGTTGGATTATCTATTGTGTCACTCAATCTCTTGTTTCTTAAATCCTAAATCTCAAGAGTTAATTGGCACCTGTAACTATGTTCTAGTGTACCACGTACTTCTGAACTACTCACTCTTCCCTGTTCAGCACTTTAAGTAGGTCTCTTGGCTATCCTGTTTCTTCAATAGAACTGCTTTCCTCTAAAAAATTACTCACTGGCAGTCCACTCAATGTCCATGAGGAATAAAGCATGAAAAGTCTCAGTCTTCCAATCAGCCAAAGGTAAAATTTGCTGAATACATCTGTGTACCTTATACAAGATCAGCTACAAGGTCAGTGTACAGAAAATTTAGGAGTGAAAAAAGTGAACCCTTGTGTTTGTACACAATTTTTCTGTGAGTGTGTGTATTTATATATACATTTATACAAAAGAAAGACTCAGAATTTCCTGTGCTTTTGGATCACAAGCTCAAGGGAGTGGAAAGGAAAGGTGTGGCATACTGGCAACTGGAACTTCCTGAAATATTGACTAAAATTCCATATATAATTTTCTGACTTCCATGAGGAAGAGAGACAATGCACGCTTTACAGATAGTCATTTCTAAGTGCACCCAAGCACTGAAATTATAATGAATTCAATTAATTGACTTCATCTTCAGCATGATAATTAGCAGAACTATGTAAAGGCACAGGAAACAACATTTTCTTAAAAATACTGAGTCAACGCTTGTTTTCATTCCCATTGCAGTATGTGATACATTACAATTACTTATAATAATTACAATTACTTACATAATTATCACAACTACTATGAGAACAGTAAAAAAAAGAAAACCCATCTTAAGGACACATGAAAGGACAAATCACACTACAGTCCTCAAGATAACACGAGAAACAATGACACACCACTTATCTAAACTGGAGATCATGACAGATTGTCTTTTAAACTCAAAAAATTTTGTTGTTTTTGTTTTCAAAATTAATTTCTGACATTTGCATTACATATGGGATCTTTCAAAACTTAAATACTTCTTATCCTTCTTCATCCTTATCCCAAGACAGTAAATAGCCCAGGAGTCAACTCACTTACTCTGCAAAAGGAAAAGCAAGTTATAAATCCTTATCCAGAATTTGGACTAACTGTCAAGAGACTCTGAGTCTCCCTCATTCAAGCCAAAAAAGTCCTAATCACTCAAGGGTGGCTCTCCCTAAATCCATAGCTCTTCCTTAAGGTCCATTTGGTTTTGAAAAATGTCTAACAAATTAATGTACCTGTGGGTGAGTAGTGTCTTACCCAAAAATTCATCTGTGGGACTATTCAGCAATACCTGAAGAGTTTAATAAAAGCCATTTTTATACCTCTGCCCTTTGTTTCCATTCTTTGTGAAATTGTAAATGACATTGTGTCACCATATTTTCCTTACTTCAAATTAATTAACTTTGCCACATTCTAAAGAAAAAGTTCAAACTGGAAAAAACCTACAAGCTGTGGGCAAAAAAGGCATGCTGTGAAAAAGATCAAAATACAACATTACCTGCACTTAATTTTTTTATTTCAATTCTGTCTGAAGTCAGCATTGACTCCTATGCTACACAAAAGCATTTTAACAATTTAAATTTATTTAAAAGCATTTTAACAATTTAAACAAGCCCAGTTTTATCATTATCTTCAATGGAAAAATTAAAGGCAAGTCCAGATGGTAACGTTTACTTACTCATCTATTTGGCAGACACATGTTTCCACCTCTTTTAGTGCAGTTTGTAATTTGAACAGCAGTTTTTGATAGACATCTTGTGTTTCTAAGTCTTCTTCTTTTAAGAGGTACCTCAGGCCATGGCCCTCTTGCTGGCCAAGGGACTGTCCTGAAGGTGCAGCCATAGTAGTAATGGTATGTTGGACATAAATCATGGGATTCAGTTTACCTGGAAATAATCCAAAGGGATTTCATCATTATCTTTTTTTCAACATACATTTTGAAGTTAGTAAAATACCTAGCAGACACTGAAATATTTTTCTGCTTAAAATTCATGTACTTATTTAATTCTGCATTTTATTTGCATTTCAAAGTCAAGCTATTTAGGAAAAAGTTATTGTGAAATTATGGCTACCCATCATTATGCTGTAAAATAAAACTAAAAATCAAAAGAAGGGTGATTTCAGAAAGACTTGTCCTTAATTTTAATATTTGGGCTATAAACCTAAACTGATTACCTTTTAAGACTCTCTATCAGAAGCACTGGAAGCAGCTCTTTCAAGCTCAATTGACTTACCTTGATCAGTGTTTTTATTTTCCTTTTCATGGGAAGAATGTTTTCTGCTGTCTAACTGTACACCAAAGGCACTGCCAAGAGAAGTTGAGGTCTTAGGGTAAGACACTTCCATCACATTGATATGGCAATTGGTGGGGCAGAAATCACTGCTGTGAAGTGGTGAAATTTTTGACTTAGCTTGTTTGAAGGTAGGCCAAGCTCTGTTTTTTAATACTCTTGAAAACTAGAAGTAAGAAAGAAAACCACATTTTGATTATCAGCTCTTCTTGTGTCCACATGTAGCTAACAACTCTTGTGTACCTAACTGGAAAATAAAAGCTTAAAATATTTTGGTCATCCTTGACTTAAGGTGTCTTGACTTTGTAATTTGCATCTTTCTCTAAAAGGGAAAGAAAAACAGTCTTCATTTTGCATTTTTAAGGTGTTTTTTGTTTTTTTTAAGCAAATGATATTTTAAGAAGTAAATAGCTTTGTAACAGAGATAGAATTTATTTCCCATGGAACATAATAAAAAAATAAGAGTCTTTCTGGGGAGCAAGTCTGAAACTGCTGTACTGCTTATGACATTTACAAACACCTGCTGACATTTTCAAGCCAGTATTTTTCAAACATTCATAAATTTTTTTTCTGAAGCTATAATGAAGACATAATCAGAAAGTGTGAATTCTGGATTTCCTATTCAGGAAGGAGGAAGTCCTCTTTAATTATATCTTATCCTCCTGCATTAGGAGGAGCATTGCCAGGGGTTGGAAGCAGGTGATGATCCTGTTCTTCTCCTCAGCACTGGTGAGGCCTCCCCTAGAGTCTTGGGTCCCTGTCTGGGCTTCACAGAAATAGACATGGGAATATTGGAGAGAGCCCAGTGGAGATGGGCCCACTGAAATGATTCAGGGACTGGAGCATCTCTCCTGTGAGGAAAGGCTGAGAGAGCTGGGACCCTTCAGCCTGGAGAAGAGCAAGCTCAGGGGGAAACACATCAAGGTATATATGAATACTTGAAGAATGGTGCAAAGAGGACAAAGCCAGGCTCTTTCTAGTGCTGTCCAGCGCCAGGACCAGAGGCAATGGGCCCAAACTTAAACACAGGAGTGTTTCCTCTGAATATCAAGAAACACTTTTGCACTGTGAGGGTGATCGAGCACTGGCTCAAGTTGCTTAGAGAGGTTCAGGGAAGAGAGGTCAGATCTCCCTCCTCAAAGATGGTCCTGGACAACCATCTCTAGGTGGCCCTGCTTGAGCATGGTTGGCTGGACAAGACCTGCAGAGGTACATTCCAGCCCCAACCATTCTTCTATTTTGAGTGACATTAGGAAGCTGATGAGCACTAGTACAGAAAAACTGCAAACACCCCATTTTACAGACTTTCCTAGCCCAGCACCTCTTCTCCCCCCTATATATCAGCTCAGCAATGAGGAATGCTTTTCATGGTCTAATTCCAATACAGTGCTTAGCCACATCTCCCTTACTCTAACATCTCAAAATTTTGTTTAGTGTCTTGAATAGACTTAGAGTTATTTGGTTTTTAAGCTGAGAAGATGTCAACCCAAAATGGTGACTGAACTGGACACTCAGCAACTACATCTACATCAGAATCAAGTCATGTGATCAAGCTCTTCAATTGGGAAAGAGATTTGTCAGTCACAAGTAGTATTTTTGTCAATATGTGTCATTTCCAGTGCAGTTTGTTGACAGGGAAGACTTTTTTTCTGGAAAGATGTAATCAGTGTTTTAATCACAATATCTCTCCAGTCAAAATATTACACAGACCTACTTCAGCTATGAACCACAGCTCATGCATAAGAATATTTTCAAACTTGCAAAGCTTCTTCACTAATAAATGTCAGTAAAAATTTGAATCAGTCAACTTTTTTCTAACACTTCAGTTGAATTAAGACACATCCCTTCTGCAAAGTAAGATGTTTCTGTACTGGGACTTACATTTCTATTTATTTTGGTGTCATATTACTTCAGCCTGATGAATACTTGTTGGGATGACTACATTTAAATCTTTAGATCATAACAAGATCTGGAGGGTAACAAAAAATCCAATTATGGAGTTGTTCAAAGGCTGAAGAATGTACAAATTGTTAAGAAGGATACTAAGGACATTCAATGATGAAAATGTTTCTGCAAGCAGTACATATTTCACATCTCAATCTCCCACACATCCTGCTCCAGAGAGACCAAATACTGGCTATGATTTAATCAGGTCATAAGTCAGGACCAAAATTCTTTTCATATATGTGTTGAGAAACATCTGGGACTCATGGCACTGGAATCGAGGTCTATTAGGAGCAAAATGTTCTGATTATAATAATAGTAGGAACTGCAGAAATTCACAAGATTTTTATTTATAGAATTCAAACTTTCACAGTAAAACCAGGAGCCAAGCTGGGCTCAGGCACTCTGAAAGTCTCCCGTAACTATGGTTACCTTTACCTTGCCAAGAAAATGACACATCTATTCCTGAAATCCACTGCATTACTAATTGTCATTAAAAACTATAACTGTGAGACTACTGATTTTTGAGCATATGAGATTTAAAGTGCAGTCTGTATCAGGAATATCTGCTTCTAGAGTGTGTAAGAACTGTGAAAACTTCCTTGAGACTGTTTGTTTCACATCCAGGAAGCACAACAAAATTTGATTTACTGTCTTGGTCTCCTCTGTAGAGGCTATGTATCACAGTCAAATTTTTCTGCTACAGAAAACATATAAATCACCTGCATGCTACTTGAACTGTAACTGTTAATATGAAAATGAATAAGGTTTGTTTTTTTTTTTTTTAAATATTTTGAATTTTAGCCAAATTGGAAACATGGTGGTTTGTAATTCAGGCAAAAAAATGGAGAGGTCAGATGTTTGCTAAAGCAGTATCAGGATTCTTTTGATGTCTCCATTGGCACAACTCAGTTTATTCCATTTCTTTTTAGAGAGCACCTGGAGAAGTCTGACAAGCTACTTTTTGGTCTTTGTCCTACTGACTACTGAAGCTACAGGTATTCCTAACAGTTCTCCCTACTTTCCTTTGAAAACTGAAAAATCATTATCTACTCTTTTATACGCAGCTTCTGCAAATGTGTGAAGCTTTTGTATTCACTTTCCCATTGCTTTTTTTTCTTTTTAAATTTGTATGTATAAACTCTCAGAACAGACAAGTTTCTAAATGTCACAACTCAGATCCCCAAGTGAGGTAAGACAGGGCAGACCCACTTTTTTGCAGCCATTTTAAGACTACTTCAAAGTAATTCACCTCCCCACAGCTAGGTTCCATGAGAGAGGAACCAGGAGTCTGGATGAGAAAATGAGTTTGCATTAACAATATGGCAAATGGTTGATTCATTTATGCCCTGCTTGGTTAAACAACTATAGAGAAGGGCATTGATAGCAGCTAAAGGTCATAGTCTGGGCTATTTATTCAATCACATATCATTAGTTAAGATCTCAAGTATATGAAAGTCAGCACCTTCTCCGTTTTTCCATGCTATTATGTTTTATTAAACCAAGTGAAGCTAATAATTTACAGAGACATCACTATTAACAGATATGCTAGGGCCTAAAAGTTGAATAAAAGGGTTAAAATTTGGTACTTGAGTTGCACTAGAAAAAAACAAAACAACTCTCTTGTTATTGCTACATTTTTGGTTAACATCTGCAAATTCACTAGAGTATTGGTTTAAGGCATTTACAAGAATGATGGCCCTTTTGTGGAAATATGCAGTTGATTGTCTCTACAACTGAACACAGCAAACAAGAAAAAATACAAACTACCCAAAGTCTAAAAAAGGGATAAGAGAGAGAATGGCTTGAAAACAATTGATGCAATTACTCAATTAAGGCATTCATGCTTCAAAATAGCTAAACTTTCAGCCACATTTTTGTCACTGCCACGGAGACTCTGAAGAGTTATTCAAACTGTACCATATTCCCCTGTTTATTCCTTAAAAGACAAATATAATCAAGCTTAGGACGTGCAGGTCCTAACCTTTTTATAGCTAGAGATCCTTCTGTAGATATGCTCAATTTTCTCACTGCAAATGACACTGAATTTACTTTGAAGTTCAGTGGGGATCACGTCATTTAAGGAATTGAGGCTGTTGCAATTCTGCACAAAATGTTCATCGCTTTTTGCCAGGGCTTCAAGAATCTAAGATAATAAAAATAAGAAAAGAATGTTATGAAATTGACTAGAATTTCTCCTTACTAATCATCTCTTATAACTAAAGCTGAAAAGCCTGATAACATTACAGAAAATGGTGCACTGCAACAATCAATGAAGCTTGGGATGCAAAGAGGTTTTCTTAAATCTATTCCCTGCGAAGTTATACCCATAAGTATTTTTGCTTGGCTTCTCATGACATTGTCTGATAATGGATTTACTACTAATTTCCTACTAATGTAACCACTATGGCTCCTCTGAAATACATTATCTGCTGTATTTACTTGATCAGCACATATTATGCAGAGCTGCTGAATTAATTCATTCATTACTTCTAGAAAACCTTTGGTTTGGCAGAATACTAACACAATGAAAAAGCATAAAAGAAAACTGAGTGCTATCCTCTTGTATGTTCTCCATAAAAGGGCCAGGAAATAGGGCACAGAATAAGCTGTACTGCCCAGCAAAGACTGAAGCCTTGCTATAATGGTGAGAGAAAACTAATTCAAAGACATGTTGAAGAGATGAGGGTAGAATATAGCCTTTATAGATATTTCAGTAGATCCTGGACTTACTTTCAAGTTTTATTTGATAATTAAGAAGTAAGGGAGAGGGGCAGGTGGAATGGAAGACTTTGAAGATCTTTTAACATTTTTTTAGATTTAAAGGCTCAATTAATAACAGCAACATAACTCTTTTTGCCTCCTGAGCACACAATCCTCCTCCAAAACATCAGAGAGATAAAGGTGACCAATTATAAGGTATCAAATGAAAGACATATAATCATAAGAGTAAAAAAAGATACAAGTTTCTCCATTGGTATTAAACACAATAAGCATTAACATACAAAAAAATGCTTCATACCTTTGCAGTCAAACTGAAAAATCCCTTTGGTTCAATCATTTTTTCCAAGACATGGCACTTTATTCCAGCTGTGCTGTCATACTCATAAACCACTCCATACTCCAGATGAACATTGTCAACAGTCAGACTCACATGATCTTTCTTCCCATCAATTATTGCCATAGTGTTAAATTTGTCAATTACCTCTAGAATAAATAAAGTAACACAAATCAGTTGACAAGTCCTGGCCATTAAATGAACTATAAAGGACATAGGCAAACATTCTAGAAACAGGTATGTTCTGATAATTCTATTTAAAAACATTCATTAAAAAACCTGGCTGAACAATACAAATATCAGAACACCAAAAGATTTGTAGATGTTAAAATACTGGACTACAAAACAGGCAGTACTCTTTCTTTACAAACAATTATTGAAGGGGGCTAATTCCATTTCATTTATAATCCAGAGACATTAAGAAAGACCCAAATAAAGGGAAAACTGCAAATTTCTAAATAAAGTAGAAGAATATCACTATGAAAACGGTCAATATTCAGAAATGAAAACCCAATAACTACATTTATGAATGTACAGTTCAGTATTAACTGCCTCTTTAATTACAAGTTGTAGATGAATGCAGTTTTATCTAAACATTAATTGCCTGAAAATAATCTGAAGGACAGAAGTTTTTTTTCTTTCTATGCAATAATGACTAATGTATCTAGTTTGCCATAAATGATTACTAGTGGTGAAAATAAATCAGGCAATGCCTAGGTTTATGTTTCTTACAAATGAAAATAAACAGATTTCTCCCAAAGTGTATTTTCTCTAAATGGGAAAGATACTGGTTTTCAAAGAATAGCATGTTAAATTTATGTGTTTAGAATATATAAGAAAAAAATCCTTATGTAAATCACATCTTATGATCTGCTCAAAATTTCCTCTCCACTGCCTACATTTTCTTTGTATTATAATAGCATTCTCAGCAACAATAAGAGCAAACAAGCATCACATACCTTCCACTTTACAGTCAAAGGCGTCGCCTCCATCATCTCCAGAGGGTTTGGTGTTTGTTTTCTGAAGATCTTCCTGTGCACTTTCAATGCTGTTGTAAACCCACTGTATAGAATCTTGCTAGAAAAACAACAAAAAAATAGACAGCTAGAAAAAGGTTTGCAAGTGCAACTGATATCAACTATTTAACTATATTTAAGGCATAAGATAAAAAAAAATCCAGAGAATTTTGGCAAGTTATTTTTTTATTACAGCATATATTGTCATGAGACAGTATGAAGTCTGTGACAGCATGACATCCATCATTTTTATGTCTCTGCCAAAAAAAATTTAAGACATTTCAAATCAAACTCCAGATTGAAAAATATTTTTCCTCAAGAAATCATGGGGAAAAAAACAGTTTTTGCTTTGCTAAATCTGCTGTGCATCCACAAATCTGGTGGCAAATGTTATGGAATATCAGTCAAAGACAGAGACTGTCCAGTTAATCCATCACCATATGTCACTGGCACAAAAAACCTATACTACAGCCTTCATTACTTATGTTTGCCTTGACTACAAATATTTTACTAGTGTATTAATAAATGTCTTTTATTTTTTTTCCCACAGATTAGGACCCCCCTAAAGCCCCCCAAAAAAAAAGAACCACAGGCTCCAAAAGTCCACCATCTTCTGTGGCTGAGTGACACAGGAGCACAGGAATGGTGGCTTACATGTGTCATACAACCATTGAAGAAACCATGTGTAAATCTTACATCTTCTACCCAGCCCGTAACTCAGCCACATGTCCATCACACCCTTGTGAAAGGTCCTATCAAGCATGGCATTCCCAGATTACTCTTTGTCCCTTAAACTTCAAAACAAGCTTGACAGTTAGTTAATCACTCCTTCTGCAGCAGCTACAGCAGAATAAATGACATGATTATGACAAATCTGAATTCAAAAAGAAGTTCATGGAAGAATTCAAAGTTAAGCAAGGATAGCAAACATTTAGGCGGAATGTTAAAATCTTCATGCAAGGTGCCAAATACATCCAGTCAGCCTTTGCTAAAATACAACAATCAGCTTCTATCTTTATCCCATTGGTATGGTTTCTCTAGGTTTCCTAGATTCATCTATGCCTTGCTTTTCACTCGATGGAATGAAATATTTTAGTAAGAAAGCTTAACTTTCAGAGCTCTGCAGTGATTGTTGGAAGACACCTGTGCAGAAGCTGATCAACAGGAATGCTTCTGAAATCCACAATTCTTCTCAGGTTCACCTCAAAGCTTAGTGCTTAGCTATGGATTCTTACAGACTTGCTTGGCAGCACTGAGACTGCCATGTCAATCTCTCACAGTAAATACTAACTGCTTAATCTGGAAGTCCCTTTTCCAAAAGTTAACAATCAATCTAATGCAATATGACTTGGAGCAATGTTCTTCAAAATCATTACAGGAGAACCAACAAAGCATAAATCTGTCACATCATGATTAGTACCACTGCAAAGAAATTGTAATTCCAAGAAGTAAAATCTGGTCTCAATTCTCTTTATTCAGGCAAGACAGAAGATAAACACTGTCCAACAGAAATTATGCAGTTATTGACTGAAGGAATCTGAAATAAAGCTTCATGCTCCAGGCGGTTAGGAAGACTTTTTACCCTGAGAAGTAAAAGATATAAGAAGCAGAAAAAGATTCCCCTTCAATTATGCAATTGGGAACCACAGAAGAGACTGCAATATTCTCAGTAATTAAACAATAGGCTGTATGCACTCTACTTACAAAATAGGAGAAATCCATAGTCATCTTCCAAATAATAATTTAAAAAAACATAAAATTTCTGAATAAGAAATTAAATTTTAGCTGCCTTTTCACCAGGAGGAATACTACCATTTACTTCAGTCTAGACAATTCTCCCATCATTTTTGATAATACTGCATCCTAAATGAAGTTTTCATTTTCATTTTCTGAGGAACTTCAGTTATCTGTGATTTGCTGAATTATGATCAGCTATTTTTTAAAACTGAAATAAACACTATGTATAGGAAAAAAACTTCAAGTTATTATACAAGTCGATTAAAAAGCCCAAAATAATTTTTTAATGTCAAGGCATTCACACCAGGCAACATTAATCAACCATCTTTGGATGTCACTAATACCCATAGGAAGGTCTGCAGTTATACACAGAAAGAACAAAACTGCTATAATGAATTTAATTTATCTTTTATTCTAGCCAGCTCTGCTACTAGTGAACAGGACATTTTCTCTTCAATAGAGTGCACCTTCGTTTAAAGAATAGGTGAGCTTGATCTCGATATGCCATGTAACAATTTCAATTCTGTATTATCATTTAAACACAAACATTCCAAGAACATTTTCATAAAGACTGTATTTATATGACCCAGTTCTAACTATATAATTCTTATAACTATGCAGTAGGTGTGGGAGAAGGATTCAACTCTTGATTTTAATTGGATTTTTCTCCTCAGTAAACACTGAGGAGTTTACTGAGTTTATGAAGTTAATTAATAATATTGGTTCACAGTTTATGAAAAACTTGCAGAGAATTGGAAAATTACATTATAGAATCCAGCTTGGTTTGGTTTTCTTCCTAAATTTGTGTTTTGGAAGCTGAGATTTTCTCCTTAACTAACAAAGTTAACAAAATTTGCATGCATTTAAAAAAAGGAAATTTTGAATCCTTGACTATATACACCTATTCTCAAGACCAGAATGCAATGGGAACTCTGACTTTTATGGACGGAATATATGCACTCTGCTCTCTGTGTACTTAAGTGTAATGAAATTCCGGAAGAAGATCAGTTTTATGCATTTCATTCTCCTGCTGCTGAGCAGGCAGAAAGCTGTGTGATTCTCCCTCCATCAAGATGAGAATATACCCCAAAATTCCTCAGAGGACTGCAGAAAGGCTTGAAATAGATAATAAAATTGTCTATGATATTTTTTTCAGTGCAGAAACTAAACAGAATTTGAACATCACCATTGAGCAATCTTATAGTTCAATTGGCTTCCCTTCAGTTTTATTCATCACGTCTTTCCTCTCACCCCACTCAAACACAGTAGATATGTGCATAGAGATTAACACCACACTGTTTGCTTTGACCAAAAACAGAAATCTAGAAGAAAATGTGCAAGGGCACCAAATGAGACATACCTGCATTGGCCGCCTGTACTTCCTGCAGGCAGTGACATGAGCTATAACACTTGCATGAGTCTCTTTGCTGACATTAATTCCATTCACTTTGATTATGCACTGGCCAGGGTGGAGACCCGCCGCAGCTGCCACTGTTCCTGTTAATAAAAACCCACATAGTTAGCAGACTTCTTTTTCTAAACATCTCCTTTCAAGCTTGCAGTCCAAAAAACCTCTTTTTTTAAAAATAAATCAGAACCTGGTCTGACTGATCCTTACATACTTCCCCTGACCACAGAGTACTTCTGCAGACCACCTGGATGCCAAGAAAATGGAGTTTTCCAGCAGATGTTTCCATAAAAGAGACCAGACAATTTTCTAAAGGCTGCTTTATAAAACAACAAACATTGACTAGCAATATGAAAATGTAGAAAATTCACCTCAAAGAAAAGGACTTTAAAAGGATAAAATGGCTCTAGCTTGAAAGTCACAAGTTAGACTATTTTTATATGACCCAAGCTTATGAGCTTCTTGTTTAATTCAGTTGTTTCAATTTTACACACAAAACAGAATTTTTCTGGCAATACATAAAGTATAAGAGCATACTAGAGTATCATGAATGGAAATATCTAAATTCCAAGGACATTTCCAAAGATATTGTTCTTTTTTTCATCTTCCCTACCAACACAATTGTAGAAGAGGGTCTTACAACTTTAAATCAAAATCTCAAAGATAAATAAGTATCTCAAATTAAATTATCAGAGGGTGGGACAGGAGGACACACACAACATGACACCAAAGCAAAATATTCTCTTTAAGTAACATAAACTATTTGGTTCAGTGACTTATTTTCACAATTGAATAACCACGTTGGGAAAATCTAGTGACTGAATAGGCACTACAAAAAGAGCAGTTGTCCCCAGGTCTTTTCAGTGTGATTCAAACTCACTCCTGAAAGACAACCTGCTGGAGTATGACCTAAGTTCCAGCTACCTGAACATTTGCCTCCAAATGTCTCTTGATACTGCCACAGAGGTGCCAAGGAAGTAAAAATCTATTGCCTAGAGACTGCCAGACTGGGTTGCAGAAGCTAGGGGCTGTGAAAGAAAAAGCTAACTGAATTTGCAGGGCTGACAAATAGAAAGCTTGTCACGACTTCATGACTTATCAGTTGAGCATATTTGACAAGGAAATAACTTGCAGAATATACATGAGCTTCCTTCATTTTTAGGAATTATTACTATTAGATTAAAGCTGCATTTAAAATCTAATATAAAAGAAAGTCATTAGAAATTACATTATTACCAGCTATCGCAATCTCCCCTCTCCCCAAAAAGACTTAAAAATAAACATATAAATAGATCTTATTTAATACCTCTCTCAAAAAAAAAAAAAAAAATCTCTTCAGAAAACGCCAAGGTCCCAAATCAGCAAAGTATTTAAGCACATGCTTAAAATCTTCCACGTTTAGCAAATCACACAAGCAAGCACTTGCATATTGTTGAGGCTAATCGAAATAAAGTATGTGCTTAATGAATAATGATAGGCAGTTGAATTGAGATCCAGGTGCAGTAATAATTATCACATCAGCTACAAAGTCTGTAGTTTATTAGACTTTCTTTTGAAAATCTGATTTCTGGCACCACAGCCTAGAAAAAATGTCATCAAACTCTGTTCAAATCTGGCTGTTTTGCAGATCAGTTCACTTTTCGTGCCTCAGTTACAAAGGCAGGAGGAGCGAAATAGACACAACTGTCCCACAATAACTGAAAATGCAGTCAGTTTGCTCTACCATAAGCAACGTGAGGCAGCAAGAAACAATGCTTCAACTTCTTTTAGCACAAGTGCACTGCTCAAAAACACTGAGTTAGGATAGCAAGCATCTGGAAATCACATCCCAAAATAGTATTTACGTGAACCATCTGCAATTACTAAGATAGAGGCACTAGCACTCTTGAAAAGATTTGTAAAAAGCACATTTCTTTGTAAAATATTTTCAGAACATTGCAGAACCACACAGCCACCTAACAAATTAACACACAGGTTCCCAACAGCCATTCATTGGACAAAGTTGTATTACATCCCTCAGCCACTCCTTAATCTGTAAAGAATGCACAGCTTTAACTTTCCTACATTGGTATAAATACATTAAAAAAAAGAGTTGGAAAACACTTACAGTACACAAAGCAATTATATTTGAGTTTATTTAATATTATTTGTTACTTTGGGGAAGAAAAAATCTAAGATGGATTACTGGACCTAATTTTGACTTATCTCAACCAAGTCATTTAGATATTAAATGTACATTTACCAGTGCCATTGACAGCTCTTATGGCTTACCTCTCCCAACAGCATGGACAACAGATGGGCCAAAACCCCGTATTTGGAACCCAAGTCCATCTGCAGAGTCAGGAATCTTCACTGTCCTAATACAAACAAAGATTTAACATGAATGTAGCAAAGGGTAGCATTTTGTTACTCAGCAGCACGTAGGTTACAAGGGTGTAAAACCCCACACTTTTATTCAAATTAGTTTTCATATTTTGCAGCATTCATATTCCAAATACCGTGCATCACCAACATCAGAAATAAGAGCAAGCTGAGACAGCACAAACAATCTATATCACAGGGAAATTCAAAATGCTGATTATAATCAAAACACCCCCATAGCTTTAAAATTCCTCCCAAACAGACTGATCTTTAGGTAATTTGATGTAGCACAGCAACACTGAAAGCCCTGGAAAGGCAGGCAGACTCTCCCAGCTGAGAGAACAGAGCCTGGGGACCAGAGATCACAGCAACTTGATCAAAGAAACTGCAGAATAGGTCCATATTACAATTTAACAGAATCACAGAATGTGCTGAGTTGGAAGGGATCCACAAGGATCATCAAGGTCCAACTCCTAGCCTTGCATAGACACCCCAAGAGTCACACCATGTGCTCGAGGGCACTGTCCAAACACTTCTTGAGCTCTGTCAGGCTGGTGCTGTGACCACTTCTCTGAGGAGCCTGTTCCTCCCAATCACCCTCTGGGTGAAGAATATTTTTATGATATCCAACCTAAACCTCCACTGACAGAATTACAGGCCTTTCCCTCGGGTCCTGTCACTGGTCACCACAGAGAAAAGATCAGTGCCTGCCCCTCCTTTTCTGCTCCTGAGGAAGTTGCAGACTGCAGTGAGGTATTCTGTCATAAAAGGAAATTTTGTTTGATAAGCAGGACTTTCCTCTCATGAAGCCATGCTGGCTGTGACCAATGACTGCATTGTCTCTCAGGTGTTTTTCAATACTTCCCAGAATAATCTTCTCCATACCTTTACCAGACACAGAAGTGAGACTGACAAGTCTCCTTCTTGCCCTTCTTGAAAGTTGAGGCATTTGCCACCTTCCAGTCAGCTGGCACCTCTTCAGGTTCTCAAGAAAACTCAAAAATCATCAAGAGAGGCTTTACAATGCCATCAGCTAGCCCTTTGAGGATTCTTGGATAAACCCCATCAGGCCCTGCAGATTTGTAGAGTTCCAACTGAAGCATCAGATCTCACACTATTTCAGGGTTGGCTGAGAGTTGACATTCTCACAGTCATGGTCTTCCAACTCAGGGCACTGAGACCCCTTTGGACCACCATCCATGTCAAAGATGGAGGTGAAGAATAAATTAAACACCTCTGTGTTATCCCTGTCCCCGTTTGTGAGGTGACCATCTTCATACTGTAACAGGTTGATGTTATTTTTACATTACCTATTGCCATCAATATACTTGAAAAACTCTTTGTTGTTCCTCACATTTCTGGCCAGCTTCAACTCCAGTTGACCTTTGGCCACATGAATTTTCTCCCAGCAGTAGTGAGCAGCATCTCTGTATTCTTCCCATGTCACTTGACCTTGCTTCCACGGGCAGACGCTTTCCTTTTTAGCTTTATTTCCAGAGAATACTCCTGTTCAACCAAGCCAGCCTTCTGCCTCACCTGCTTAACTTCCAAGATTTGGGAATTACCTGCTCCTGTGCCCTTAGGAGGTGATGTTTAAAAAGTGACCAGCATGATGGACCCCAACAACTGCAAAGACATTTTCACTCTGAAATAACGAATCCCATCAGGTGTCAGTAGACAAGGTATTGAGTAGATCATCCCATGGTCAACAAACCCAAAATTTTTCTGCTGACACCAACCTTGGAGCCATGCATTGACCTGATGGATCTGCCTAATCCTATTGATATTATTCCTTGTTACTGGAAGAAGCAATGAAATCAACTACTGTGCTCCTGATCCCTCTACCAATCGTCCCAGGGCACTGAAGTCTGTTTTGATTGCCCTTGGACTTCCCTGCTGGACTTTCATTGCTGCCAGTTTGAACAATCAATACAGAGAGTAATCAGAGGGCCTTACTAGACTGGNCTTGCCAAATTCAGAGAAAGAGGAACCTTCTTGCTGGTACGTGCTCTGATGTGCCTCCAGCTTCATCTTTAACAGACCCAGGCTAACACTCCTTTGACTGATTACCCTTCAGGGTTCTGAGTCCATCTGCTTCTTCACCACAATGGAGGTTCAGGACTCCTGGGAGTCTGAGACTGTAGCATTGCTGAAAATAATTGATCTCTCTTTTTCTCGTTCACTCAAACACTGCATAGCCTGTTGACTTCTTCCTGTAGCTCCACCTGCAATACAGCTCCTCAATCACAGCACACTTTCTGCAAAATCTGTCATCACAACCTTGCAAAAAGGCATCAGGCTCTCCCAGCAGCCTGTGCCTCTCCTTGCTGAGTTTTCTTGAAATAATGTTCCACTGCAGTTTTTCTGAGCAGCTACAGAAAGTACTGAGTTTTGCAAAGTAAGAATCATCCACTGCTGTTTGTATGACTTGTAAGCACATTGTGCTGCACTCCTGCTTGGTCTAAGAACAAGAGTAATAAACCTACTGACAAACCTAACCAACAAAAACACAACTCTGAGAATCAAAATTCACATCTTCTCCTTAAAAGTAAGCCCTGAGCTTGCCCAAAGTTAGCCAGCATACCCTCATGATATCAGCTCAGGGTCTACAAAAAGCAACACAGCTGCATTAGCCCTTATCAGAGCTAGTTAGGTCATTCATAACAGTGCACTGATTTAACTTTGCAGCCTTTCCATCCAGAGCCAGCTCTGTTATTCTTTCAGAGATCTTTGCCCCAAGCTCCATTTCCCATTGCAAAAGCAAACAAATTCAACTTGATGTTGAAAAGTGATATTAAAATATATTTGGACTGTAGCAAACTTGATTTACAGGCAGTTTTGAATACTAGAATTGCATCATTTCTTGTATTTTTTTTTCTAGTATACATAGTATTAGGCATTTGGAGATTATTATCATCAGAGGTGAGATCCACACTTCATTGAAGTCTATTTTTTTTAAATATAATAATATATAGAGATTATTAAATTTTCACTTGAAACATTTTGTAAGTATAACATCACTGAATGTACAATATTAACTATTGATACCATCTATTTGCATTCTGAAACTGCTTTGAGAACATGCTAATAACTATGAAAGACCATCACTGGCAGTTTAGGCTAAGAATTCAGGAGAGAACTGTCTTCTGTGAACTCAGTTGTGCTAGCAGCAGCTGCTGACAAAAAGCAGGATACACTGAGAAACAAATTTGACTTCTGTGAACTCTGCATTCACTAGATCATCTCTCTTAACCTTGAAATTAACCCACAAGCTGAGTCAGAAATTAAACCAAGATTTGTATTAAAGAAAGGCCAAAATATGCCTTTTATGCTTTCTACAATCATGCCAGCTGGGGGATTTTTTAATTGGTTTTTTTTTTGCTTCTTTCTTTTGGGGGTGGGAACAGGTATTGTAGTATCAGTCCAGATAAACATCTTTATGCCTTATTTTTTTCTTTGCTCTTTTTCCTGTTCTGGGTGCCCTTTCTCTTCTCAAGACACCTTTGCTTATTAAGAGGAGAAATAGATCTTCAATCTACCACGTAAACAGAGCCATCTCTGAGTGAGGCACTCTGTATGCTGTATGGTAACAGAGAATGGCACCACTTTATTCTGCAAATTTTGAACAAAAAATTAGTCCTGACAAGTTTTTCTTAGTTTCCTTCTTCTTTGTCACGTATAACGTACCGAAAACTGCATCAACTTTACTAATATACTTATGCTCATTTATATGTTTCCTGAACCCACCAATAGGCCTCACTTTGTATTTCTTTTACATAATAAAACTTGTGTTTAGGTAGGAATGGACAAAACTGTGTACAGAAATGCATCTGTTACATAAAGATGAGGAGCTGTTTATTTCCTCCTGCTGTTTACACAACCAACACAAGCTGAAGGGGCCCATGAGACCGCAGAGTCTGACAATGCCAAACCAGCAACTAATCCCCAGACACAGGAATTTGTTTAATACACACAGCAAGAGATAAGAGATCAAAACTCTCCTTATAGTCAATGAAATTTCATTTAAACTTGCAGTACCTGCATGTATTTAAAGTGGCAGAGCTGAATATCTAAAGTACTCATGTGATTCTTTTGCAGACTCACAAATAGGATAAAACAAAATCAAGGCAAATCAAATTGCTTGCTTTTACAAAGTCAGATCAGATACAGCATCTAAAAACCCTCTTACAGTAGTGCTCTCTAAAGTTCCACTAGTCTGAAAATTCACTTCAGCTGTTGTTTGTAAAATTTCCCAAAGGAATGATAACTTACTCTCGAGGTTTGGTGCTCACAAGAACCCTCAGGGGCTTTCTGCTGTTCAAGCAGGCTTTCAGGAAGCAATCCACTTCACTGAAGGGTCGCAGAAAAACCAGGTCACCATTGATGGCAAAAATTTTCTTCCCAACTTCCAAGCCTGCCATCTAGAAAAATAACAACAGTTGTGTACATGTTTGCTTATTATAACCACTAACATTATGTTTTCTTCTGCTGGCATGCAACCCCAATAGACACATTTTCTTCACATTTTCTTTACATTCTTTATGACTCCTCCACATACCATGCACAGGGGACTTATAACACAAAATGTTTCTAAAACTGGTCAAATTCATGTGAAGGGTAAGCAGTCATCCTGAAGAGAGCTAAATACAAGACCTAGTCTTAATTAAGATTTTGTGGCAGTATTACAATATTAGTTAATTTTTTAGTAATTAAAATAACAGCTTTGATTGAGCTATTTATTTTACGACAGGACTTAATTTTTCATCCACCATTTTCCAAAGGAACTAAAGCTTCTTTTCATAAAGAAAGACCCAATTAATATTTTAGTAACTGAATATTTAGTAAGTTCCAAAACAAAGAGTTTTTAAACTTAGCTCTAACAAGAAAAGCACCATTACAGTTGAACTACAGGTGTACAAAGAGTGGCTCAGGGTGGCAAAGTGGCAAAGCCCTAGTGCCATCCGAGAATATGGCAGAACCGGACTGCTAGAAATCACTTCATTTAGCTCTGTGGCTGAATTATATTATTCATTTGCTGTGTCTATAATTTAAATTTGTACTCCACCATGAGATTTAGAAAGCCTTGAAATCGAAGTCCAAGTTTTTCTCTCCTAAAAAAAATCATACTTTATCTTTACATATATAGAGACTCCCATGCTGCTCAGTAAAATATTAATTAACCCAAAGAGAATCTAAAGCAATGCTACCAAACAGGAAGGCTGTAATTTATTCATTCAGAATCTCAAATCCTTGATTTTATCTAAAGCTTGATACATCCTTTACTATGAAATATACCAACTGCAACTCACAGACTAGCTCTATACCCATTTCATATTCTACCAATGTTTATTTCAATTATGATTAATATCATCACTGAAATACTATAAATGCATAAAAATAAAATGACAACTTTTATATCATCACTCAAGATGACAATTTAGCTGAGCAGAAAATAAGTGTCAATACAATATTTTAAATAAAACAAAAACTAAAAAGAAAAACAAACAAACAAACCAACCAAAACCAAAACAAACAAAAAAAAAAAAGGAAAAAGGGAAAAAGATTCACAGGCACAGCTTTCTTGGTAAGTGTTCACTGTCACCTTCTACTACTATAGTCTTTCCTAAATTATGTACAAAACATACATCTCTGATCAAGTAAATGAAAGAGGGAAGATAATTTATAATATTCCATACCTCAGCATTTGATCCTTTCTCCACCACTTTAATAATTGGCACCTTATTTTTATCTTCTAAGCCAAAACCATAGGTTCCTTCATTAGATCTAATCTGTAAAATAATTTTGAAAATATATTGTTCAAAAAGAATATATATTAATAAATATTAATTTTAATTAATTAATAAAAAC
>WBNO01029578.1:6621-29874 GCA_013400575.1 Peucedramus taeniatus | reverse complement strand
TATATCTTTTAATGAAAAGGAAAAAAAAAAAAAAAAAAAAAAGCAAACCCAATATATTTTGTATTTGGAAAAATATTACACATTGCAATAAATTAATTTCTGGTGTAATTCACTATGTTGAATTTCAGCAGAATCCTGTTGGAGCTTCATCTGGAATGATTCTGGAGGTGACTGCAGGGAAGAAGTTACCAGTTTCCCATGTATCACAACTGACAGGTAAGTTCATGTCCCTTCTCAGCCCCACTGCAGAATCTTATTTTGCACTTTGTTTTTTTAAATACGTGGGGCCTGATCCTTCAGCTCTCTAAGTAACTTGGCCAGGAGTCTCTGGCATGCAGCTGTTGCAGGGAGATCTTCAAAAGGACATTTGCTTCTTCACAGGTCATAACTAAAAAGGTTCTAAATGAAATAGATGCTTATCTTGAGAATTTGGGAGAAGTTGGAGCTGAACCAACACGCAGTGGATTTGGGATACACCTTTCTGTCTGCTCCAGTGAGGCATCCAAAACAGCCAAATTAAAGGGAGCTTGATCTGATTTCCTACAAATAGGGCTACTTGCATGGATTTTAATTTTTAAGTAGGGATATTATGCCTTTCAAAGAGGGAATTTGGGAGCACACATATGAAAAGGCTTATTTTCAGAAATTGAGATGCTGCAATCTATTTATGTTTTTTTTTTTTTTCATAAACCATGTTTTCCTAGCACGGGGCTAAACTGTGCCCTTGGTTATTGAATGTAAATCTGCTGATTTAAATGGAGTTCACTGCAAGTGGGAACAGGACTTAGCCATCATTTTCCTCTGCTGTCTAATCACTGTAGTCTGAAGAAAAGCAACATATGTATAATGGTAACTGAGATGCAGGAGGGGTGGAAGCTTTCTACCAATGAGAAGCACATTAAATAATTAATTCCCAATTGCCTTTCTACATTAGTGCTTTTGGCTATAAAAGCTGGTCAGCTTTGTAAGGCCCCAGGCAATGAAACATTTGGTGCATTGTCAGGCCAAAAGTGGAGGTAATAGATATCCAGCATGGCTGGGAAAGTGCTGCTCTCCATCCTGCCATTTACATATTCCAGCTGCACAGCCTCATTCCTCATCCCTTCCCTTGCCTTACTGAAGTTTGACAGGACAGCATCTCTTCTGAGGTGGCTGCTGAAGAAGCCAAAAGTGCATTTATTTTATCAAAAAAGAGAGGAACTTAACGTCTGAGTCGAAAAATGGACTGTACAAAGCTGGTTTCTGTTATCAGCAGACGAATCTGACGGGTTAATAAGGAAAAGACTGAAAGTCCCCCTCTTTCCCCATTTGCCCCCCTTGCCCCATCTGCTGTCCCCCAAGCCCAGGCTGTCACCTCAGGTCACGATGGGATCTTTTGGGCTCGTACGTCATCCGCAAGAAAGGTCTTGCCACGAGAAATGACTTCACAAAGCCTTTTGATGTGCAAGGCATCAGAGGCTGCTCAGCTCACCTTGTGAGATAAAGATACCTGTGCGTGTGTGTATGAAGCTGAAGAAGAAAAGGAAGTGCTGGAATAAATTGCCTGGGGAGGTGGGAGATTCTCTGTTTATAACAGGTCTAGACAAACATCTGTCAGAAAATATCGACTTCTATTTGATCTCATCTTGGAGCTGGGGGAAAGACTGAATGGTGCTGTCAAGTCCTTTTCAGCCCTGAGAGAACACAGTTATACACATATATTTATATCTGCTCAGGTGTGTGTATAAATGTATGTATTTCCACACTTTGAGGGACAAGCTCTTGGCCCCTGTGATAATTTGTGTCTGTGAGTCTTGTGGGTAATTACACCCAGCTTTGCTCTCTCTTAGCTTCAAATTTGAGTTTCAGTTCTATTTTAATGTCTTTTGTGCCTCAAGTGGATCAGATCACAGTGTCTAATCTACTGACTGTGTTTTTCTCCCCTCCCTTTTTTCTCATGTTCCTTCAATTCTGGGAGATTTCCAGCAATTCCACTGAACTCCCAAAGCACAGCTGTGAATGCACGTGGGGTTGCACTTCTTGAGGTAAGGTCGTGGTAGTAGAAACTTATCTTTTATCATCAGTTGTAATAGATGGGTGCTGGGTGAAGCTGTTAGGCTGAGCATGAGGACAGCATGAAAACTTTGGGGGTTTTTATGATTGTTTTTGTACACAATCACTTTCCAAAGCATTCCTCAGCTTTAGAGACAACGTGCTCATGGCTGTTCCTGGCACCCCTGTAATTTCCTTCCAAGCATGCAGACCTCAATGGGATCACTGAGCTGCAGGATGCAGCTTTGAGGAGAGTCTTGGCAGCTCATTTGAGTTTGTGCATGGAGGACTGGGAGACACCAAGGGCCAGGACTTGTGATCCTTTACACAGCTTCCAATATTAATTATGAATACTTCCATTAAAATACATTTGAAAGGGAGTTTTATCACCATGATGCTTCCCTAAAGATGGGGTCCTGTGCAACTCAGCACTGGAGATAGAGTGATAGAAAACTTACATTCCAGGGAGGTGAAAAAGGGTTTTGCAGAGCTGAAGTAGAGGAAACTGTACAGAAATTCTTTTGTTGCTGCCCCCAGAGCACAATTACACCAGGCAATGCCAGTATACCCTTGACATCCCGGTGTGTGGAAGCAGGAGGTGCTGCAGCAAGTTGCAGAAATGAAACACTACAGTTTTGTAGCAGAGACTGAACTCTGAATTTGTGAAGCCAAAAGCTGGGATGAGCCAGGCTGCAAAGGCTGATCTAGGATTTTAGTCTTCATGAGGTTTCAGAGGTGACTTCTCTTGCTTATGCACCTTATCCTTCCAAATGATCCCCCCACAGCAGAACCCTTTGTAGCCACATTTGTGATCTGATGTCCTGGCTGAAGCTCCCTGCTCCTGCATTGGTGCAGCAGTTGAACTCTGCAATGACCATGGAGGGGACACATCACTGCTTCTGCCAAGTCCACAGAGAGGCAGAAACATTTGTCCTGAGGACAGACAGGGGCAGAAAGCCCTGACAGTGCCTGAGAACGAGCAACCAGAGCTCAGGAGTGTGTCCTTGGGCAGGGTTTGAAGAGCAGCTGAGAGTTAAGTTCACGTTTTGGACGTACCTTCCTAGCAGAGCTGAGCTCTCCTGCATGTTCATTCAAGGACTGTGAGCAGCAGGGAGGAGAAGGAGAATTATGAGCTCCCCGGGTGCAGAAAACCAGAGGGGCTCTTGCAGGGTGTGCTGTGTCCCAGCTGATGATGGGTGTGGTGCAGATTTTGACATCAGGAAAAGAACTCTTTGCAGGCCAACCTCTGGCAGAGCTTGGTCAGGCTGTGCAGAAAAGGCAGGGTGAGAGAGGGATGGTGGCTGTCCCCTAGAGCCACATCCAAGAGGAAAGAGCTGTTTCAGGGGGGAAAATGAGCACAGGCTGGCTGTGAGCACACAGGAGCTTGTTGTTGGGACAAGGTCTCCAGCACATGGTGCTCTGCAGCAAGGGTGATAGAAATCACACTCGTTTTACAAAGGAGCCCTGCGGAAGTACAAAGGGCTGAGATGGGCTGTTCCCTTTCTCTTATCTCACTCTTTTTGATTTGAAACACCGCTTTTCCTGAGGTCTGCCCGCAGAGGGTGGGGCAGGCAGACACCAAAGGCAAAATTCCTGTCCAGCGAGTGCCTGTTTGCCCTTCCCAAGGGGCACATTTGCATGCACCGGAGGCATCGGGGCCAGATGGTGTTTGGGGGTAAGGCAGAGGAGGAAGGGGGGATCTTCCCCCCATTTTATTTTGTACATTCCTTTTGCTGGTGAGCCATTCCCACCGTGTCTGGGGTGGTTTTTTTCTGATGCCTCTTGGGTTTGTTCTGCAGCCAGCACTTCTGATTCTGTCTGGCCACATATTGTATTTGGCTGGTTGTCTCTCTCACTCTGAAAATTCCTTTATTTTTTTTTTTTTATTTTTTTTTTCTCTGTGGCATTTTAATATCTCACAACTGACACCTTTACCAAGGGATTAAAGGTCTGTAAACAAACAGCTGTTTTACAGGCAAGCTTTAACACAGGTAACAAGTAAGAACCCCTTGTAAAAGAGATTTGGGGAAAATTTCTTGAGTGTGGGTAACGCTTTTTAAATATTTCTTCCACAAAACTAAGGCATTAAAAACGATTCCTGAACTAACACTCAAATAAACCACCATGAATTATTCAGGTAATTAAAACTTTAAATTAATTTTAGGGGAAACTAGGAGAGAGTGACCTTGAAAAATTATTGACCTTGAAAAGTTTCTAAAGCAATCAGAGAAAATCCAAATGCTTTTGGATGAGTGGTAGAAGCAGTTCAGCTGCCTATACCTTCAGCTTCAGGGAAGGAAAGAGAAGAGCCACAAATCTTTTATGCTGATAATTTATTTCACACTCTGGTAGAAAAGCTATTGGAAATATCCTCAGAGTTGTGCTGGAACTGTCTTGGCACTGTAGGTCTGGCCTTTTTATTGAGGTTAATGAAAGCACTTCAGAGCTTGGCCCTGGGAACTGGGGAGAGCTGGATGGTGGGGATCACACAGCCAACAGACTCATGCAAGGAGCAGGGATCCCTTGGCAGGGAGACCACGAGTGGGTTTGTCCTACTGTGAACTTGTGTCAAAGCAGTTTTAACTCAAATCCTTTCCTTTTGATGATCTAGAGTAGATATTTTTCCCTTTATCACCTGAGAGTTTCCATGTTCTGTTCTCCTTTAAAATCTTCCATCTGGTAAGTTCTGGGGAGCTTCTTCCTGGCAGGGTGTCTTCCTGTCCTGCATCCACCCTCTCCTGCCTGGCACATGCTGTGGAATGCCTTAGCAGGTGCTGGAAGGGTGCAAGGGCTCAAATCAGGAGTGACAGCAGCTCAGAGCCCTTCCCAAGGGCTGGTTTTGGCAAATTCCAGCCTGGCCCAAAGGCTAGGACTCCTCAGCTGAAGGGAACAGTGTGGCCCTGGCTCTGCCTGGAGCTGGCATGCAGTGGGACAGGCTGAGGCTGTGGAAGGTGCTCAGTCACAAGGACTCCAGGACGGTGAAACAAAGCACAAGGGACAGAGGAGGTGGATTAGCTAATTAATGCACAGCTGATTAGGAAGTTGGAGCCAGCCATGCAAGCCCTGCTCACCTCCTCTCCTGGTTCTCACCCCTCTCACTGTGAGTGTGACACAGGGAGCCACTGGAGTCCACTACAGGAAAAGTAAATATTGTTGTTTCAAGCAGAGAATGGTTTATTCTACAGCAGAACAGAGGGTGTGCTCTCTTGGAGAGCCCACATTGAGCTCAGGGGGCTGTAGCCCACCCAGCTGCCAGTGGGGCTGCTCCTTGTGGCAGGCACAAGCCCAGGTGCCAGCTGTGCCACCCTAAACCCAGGGATGTGTGTGTGGGGCTGCTGTGAACACATCCAGAGATGGTCCATCACCTCTTCAAAGGTCCTTTGCTGGTGTTTGGGCCAGTTTTGGGCCAGGTGCCCAGGGCAGGATGCAGTCACTGGGGTGCCAGAGGAGCTGTGAGGGGCAGGATGCAGCTGGAGCAGGCACAGGAGGCAGAGATGCTGGGGGAGAGGAGGGTACAAGCTCTGCCCTTCCCCACTGGAGCTGTGATCCTTTGTATAATCCCTTTAGCTTCGATGGCACCATGGTGATTTACAGCACTAATGCTTTGATCCAGAACATGATGGACCATGGGACACAAATTAAAATATGAGGGATGACTGCAAAGCACAAGTTTCCATTTGTGGCCAGCTATTTTGTGAAGATGTGACTGCAACCAGGTGTGAAGATCTTGCAGGAGATGAGGGAAAACCAAGCCAGTCCAAGCAGATTTGTTAGAATGTGAATGGGAGCACAGCAGCGTGAGTGCTATTAATAGGATTTACACAGATTAGTAAACTAATCTGTGCATTTCAGATTGGATTTCATATTATGGAAAAGAAAATTAAGCCACATACCACACAGACTTCCCAGGCAGTGATCTGTGAGTGTGATCTATTTGCTGGTAGAAGTGGCTGCTCAGAAAAGTTGTGACAGCTCTGTTGGGTGGGTCAGTGACACCCACTGGGAGCTCAGGAGGGGGGACAGTGCTGTAGCAGAGCTGTGCTGGTGGGTTTGGGAGACAGACAATGAAAGGAGCAGTTTGTTTAAGGAAAGGCTCTTAAAATGCATTGCCAGGGGGTAAAGCAGTGTCCAGCCTTGGCTGCATCACCACTGTGAGGAGTTGTCCTCCTTGCTCAGCCAAAAGGAGAAGCTGTGGCTGCCTCATCCATGGAAGAGCTCAAGGCCAGGCTGGATGAGGCTTGGAGCAACCTGGTCTGGTGGAAAGTGTCCCTAACTATGGGATGAGATGAGTTTTAAGGTCCCTTCCAACCCAAACCTCTATGTTTCTGTGAAAAGTAACTTTCCCTTCTCTGCATGTGAACTGAAGAGGAGCAGAATTGGTCAAATGCCACTGAAGAGGGGAGGTAAAGGGCCCCCCAAAGGGAAGGGCAGGGTTCCACTGCTGTGCCCTGCTCCTGGTACCAGTGTGCAGGGGGTGGGCAGGGACAGGGAGGTGGGAGGCATTGGCACAGCTCAGGGAGAGATTGAGCACCCAGGACAATTCTG
This sequence comes from Peucedramus taeniatus, assembly GCA_013400575.1. NCBI lineage: Eukaryota > Metazoa > Chordata > Aves > Passeriformes > Fringillidae > Peucedramus > Peucedramus taeniatus. The sequence goes on along the minus strand of WBNO01029578.1, from coordinate 23,298 downwards.
AGCAGCCATCTGTGTAAGCTGAAAGTTTCATATATTATGTATATATAATATCAAATAATAAATTTAGATTGCATAATATAAATACAATATATGTTCCATATGAAAACATAATATATGTAAATATATAGTACACATTTAAATATATTTTTATATAAATAAATATGTTTGATCAGTAGGGTCTGGCCTCAGTATTTTGACTGTGCTATTCCAGGAGCTAAAGCTGGGGGTCTGGGTGAAGGGAAGGGAATTGCTATTACTGTTGTACTGATGAAGAAACATAAATCCAGATATTTAGGAACTGGACTTTTGGTTCCAAGTGGTTAACATCAGCTAATCTGGGATAGTTATAGTCCAAGCTGCCTCTTGAAGGCCTCGAAAAATAAAGTATAACCCATCTTTTTCTTGGTGCTTCCTGTTATTTTGCAAAAATACAAGTATTTAAACATTTAAACACACATTATAGTCAGGACTGAAGGAAGACCACCATTAGCCTTTCAAATTTTTGTTTTAGGCCAAAGCTTTAAGAGGCAGAATGAGCTGAGCAGCACAGTGATTTTTCTTCTTGCAACACCTTGTTAAGTTACAACAAATAAAAATCCCAAAATTGATTTGCTTTGTCTGGGAGAACAAACACTTTGGATTTTTCCTGGGCCAGGGCAGAGGGTGGCAGCTAATAAAAGGAACTTCAAGGTTTCTCTCCCTTTTCTGCCTCCTTTCCCACAGCCCTTGGAGGTTCCCTGGTCCTTGCTGTGGGTGATAACTGAGCTGAAAACCATTTGTTACAACTGGGAGCCATTTGCTTTGTGATGATTGTGGATGCACCAAAATGCAGTTTGTATGCAGACATGTCCTGAGGTGTGGGGGGGAGCTGGGGTCTCCAGTAACCTGCCATGGAATGGTCTGTGCTGCCAGGAGCAGGATGCTCTGGAAATCCTGACTGTGTTACACAGGGATGTAGAAAGAATTTGCTGGAATTCTTTAAAAACAGAACTGCTTTTACAGTGCTGATTTTTAGGAAATGCATTTGCATGCTGCTTTTGGGGGGTTGTTTTTAGGTCAGTGAAATGTGTCTCTAACTTGAGTTATACTGAATTTTTTGCTTTAAAAATCAGTTATTAACTTTACTGGTTATACTGCAGTAGTCTAGGAAATGAATTCAAATTCAAAAGCCTAATTTTAAGTTTATGGAAATTTGGGCCCAGAGGCAGCTTTGACAAATATTCTCTTGAATCTGTAGACCATTTATTAGTTTTATTTCTAAACAGCCCCTGTTTTATACTCCTGTTTATTCTCCTGAAGTGTCTTGTTGCACAAGGTGCTATCAGACCCAAAGGCTTGGAGAGTATGAGGCAACACCAGTTTTGAGATAAAATGCAGATAGATAAATAGATAGATGTGATACATCCAAATTTATATGTATTCTGGCTTGGAGACCTTCAATATCTCCAAATTTATTTCTATATTTTAAAACCAGGAACTTAAGAATGAAGTAGAGCAGGAAGTTGTGGCCATAACTCCTCTGCCTACTTCCCCTCTCTCACCATTTACTAAATATTGCAAAGCCCATAAATTGTGAAAGTTGACAAATCAGATTGTTGCTTAAGTATAAGATTGAGACTTGGGGCCAGGAGATTTCAATCCTGCATTACCTGGAATATATCATTACTGACAGACTTGTTGGGATTCAGTTTCTACTGGCTATAAAGTGGGATTCTCAAATCAGGTCGTGCCAGCCTCGTTGCCTTTGATGACATGATACTCTGCTTGGAAAGGGAAGAGCCATCAGATGTGACACAGCTTGGCATCCACCAGCCTTTGGTGCTGTTCCATGCCCCAATGAACTGGGGAAATTTGATCTGAGCAAAGTCTCTGCAGGGTGGGTGGGAGATTGTTCTGAATCAGTGATTGTCTTGTGCTTCCAGGTCAAAACACCAAAATCTCTTGATCAAAGTGATCAAAGTGATCTCTTGATCAAGTGTTTCTACTCAGCACAGCTTTAGGCTGTGTTTGCAGGAACATCTTGGGTGTTGGAAGAGGGTGTGCTGATTAAATACAGATGAACTGATGATTCTGCACAAGTTTCACAGAGTGGGGATCCTGGAACACGGGATCTCGTGGTGCCTGTGCTGGAAGTAGAGCTTGCAGGACAGGAGGCACTTCTTTCACTGGACGTGGCTCTGGCAAACCCTAAGCAGGAGTGTTCTGTACTTTTGGGCTTAGGTGTAGCTCTTCTACTGCTTTCCAGTGTTATGAGTATGTTCAGCTGCTTATTTCACATTAATTTATTATGGCTTCTAAAAAGACCCTAATAACTGAGAATAGTTAGGAGAAGAACAGAAACAGGCTCTACCCTGTACTTTAATCTGGTCCTCCAGGCCACCATCAAATGACTGTTCCTGGTTTGTCATGGCCATCATTCACCTGAAACAAGACTTGCTTTTGTGACCCAAACTGATCCAAAACCTAAGTGAAAAAGATTCAGATCTTGGGGAAGAAATCTGGAAGGAGCAGGAGCACTTCTCACATGTACAGGAGAGCAATGTTTGCTCCCATTACTGGGTAACAAACACAAACTTGAGCAGCTGCTCAAGTGGTTTCATTTGCTGGGGCTTTTTCCAAAGGAATGGGATGAAGCTCTCCTGCCTTGAGGCTCAGGTTAACTCTGCCTTTGGTTTGCACAAGAAAAAAAAAAACCCAATAACTACAAGAAACAGGCCAGAAGGGATTTACTGAGACCTGCTGAGTATAGCAGGAGGTGCCAAATGTCCTCCTGGCACCTCTGTGCTGGGCCAGTGAGCTGTCCTGGAGCCATGGAGGGCTGGCTGGGGCTGGGTGATCCCTGTCCTGGGTGATCCCTGTCCTGGGTGATCCCTGTCCTGGATGATCCCTGTCCTGGGTGATCCCTGTCCTGGGTGATCCCTGTTCTGGGTCATCCCTGTCCTGGGTGATCCCTGTCCTGGAGCCATGCAGGGCTGGCTGGGGCTGGGTGGTCTCTGTCCTGGGACCAGGCATCCTGCAGCACTGCTGGTCAGTGCAAGGCAGCTGTGCCTGGAATGTGCAGCATGCCCTGTGCTCCTGGGAGCACTTCCAGGCCCTCCCTGATAAAGCCAGACCTCGAAATAGGCTGCTATCAACAGCCTGCTGCCAGGTACTGCTGTTTTTGGAAGTTCTGGGTCCCACCTCATACCAAGAGGTCTGCAGGGTTGAGGGGAAGATGGCAAATGAGAGCAGACCCTAAAAACCTCCCTTGGAATTTATCTGGAGGGTCCTGGGGAGGTCACAAGTGAAAAAAAAAATACAGGGAAGATGCCAAAGGGGCTCAGCTGAAGCCCCTTCAGTGCTCACTGACCTGGAGGCTGGGCCTGCTGTGGTCTGGCACCCAGTCCTTGTCCTTGTGGGCAGATGTGTAAAAGGGTCTTACTATTCTGGTCTGGAGTTCATTGCTTTCTTGGCAAAGCTGGGGGACACCAAACCCTGAGGGTGATGTAAGGAGTAAAAACACCTCAATGTTCTGAAGCTCTGGGGAGAACAGCACTATATTATAAGGAAGAGGAGGAGAAATGCTGTAGCAGCCCTCAGAGGCTGATGTGACTCCCCACACAGGGGTGTGATGTGCCTAAATCCTTCCACATGCAGGTGGTGTCACTTCCCTCGAGTTTGCAGCTCTGTCTCTGATACTGTTTGAGTCTGCCTCTCCTCCAAGAACAGCACTAACAGGGCAGTCAGCCCCTACTGCCTCTGCTGCTCTTCTGCCACAGGCTCTGAGCAAGGGGACAACACATTTAGCAGCAGCAGGTCAGAAATCTGAACCTGTCTGTGGTGGACTTTTGGGACTGGGCTCTAATATATGTTGCCTGCAAGAAGAAGAGACTGCACCTCTTGCACAACTTCATAGTGGACCTCAAAATATATTTTTGTCTTAATCTGGTCAGTGCTCCCTTCCACCTGCATGCATACAACACAACAGATAGTGTTTTTTAATACAGACAACTTGCATATTTATATGTGCATTGTGAATGTGCTTGGGATGGTGTTGAGTGTTGCCTTTTAGAGATGCCTTCTGATCCCCTGGCCTGCCTTGGTTTCATTAAGCAGCAGTAAATAGCAAAACCCCAGCATCTCCCTAGGACATGAGTAACATCTAAATTGTCATTTGTTCTCAGTATATCCTTTTAAGAAGTCACTGAGTCAGGACATGCAGGAGCATGCACAGCTCAGGCTCTGGACTGACCCATCCTCATTCCCCTGAGCATTTCTCCCCCTCAGCTCCTTGGGAGATGAGTCAAACCTTTCTCAGACCACCTTGATCTGGAAGTGGGTGGCTTTGGAGTCCTCCAGAGCCTGCATGTGCATCACCCTGAGCTAATGATCCAGGCAGGAACAGCTTTTTGGGGGCTCAGGGATGCTGCTCCAGGGCCGGTCTAGTTATCAACAGGGCTATCGGCATGAGAAGGTGGCTGTAAACACAACAAATAAATGAAAGAAGCAAACTCAGCTTTGGTGGCAGCAGCAAATCCTCCTGCTGCTGCCGTGGGACGTCGCATCCAAGCGGGATTGGGCTCCCGAGGAGGTGGCGTGAGCCAGTGGGCAAAGCAACAGGGGGAGTCAGAGACCTGGCTTTGCAACCTGCCTGTGCCACCCACCGCCTGCACGGCCCCGGGCACATCACCTCGCCTCCTGCCTCCTCCCAGCCCGCTTTTATTTCTGTGCACCTCGGGGAGGGGCTGCGCTTCCAGCCGCAGGGATGCCACGAACACCGAATCCGCTCGCAGAGCTGGAAAGAAAATGATGCGGTGTAAAGTTCTGGGAGTCCTTTCATAACGCCAGCTCTATCACAAAACACTTTGGCTGCCACAACAGAGCTTATCGATCAGCCTCGAGTATTCCAAATTGAGTCTTTCTGCCCGAGAAGTAGCAGGATGGAGAGAGAATTAAAGCACTTACACAGGAGAATATCGTACATGAGTTACTGAGTAACCATCAGCACTGCTCCGCTCCTCTGGACTGCGTGCAACCTCTGAACATTTTATCTCTTTCCTTCGGGTTTTGCAGGCATGTGCCAGCTTCTGTAGCATATAAACTAGGTGCTATTTTTATTGAATCTGGCTTTAATGCTGTAGATTTTTCACACGTGTGTTGGTTTTTTATTGTTGGTCTCATTCCTGAACTTTCTGGCACCTCTAAGTGTGAAATCGGTTATGTGCACGTTGCTTGGCAGATGAATTCCCATTTCTGGGAATCATTTTCCTTCTAAAATGTATTTTTATATTAAAAATATGATCTGTATCCATATACCGGCCTAAGATTCCAGCCCAGAGATTTCTGCAGCCAGAGATCACCACAAAACAGGGGATGCAGGCTGGAAGGAGACCTCTGCTTTCCAAGCTGTGAGTATCCATATTAAAACCTTGTTTTACTGACCCAACCTCTGCCTCTTGGAGCAGCAAAATCCCCTTCTGATCTGGCACCAGGGACAAATCAAGACAAATATAGAGGATAATAAGTGCTGTCTTCCAGCATTTTCTCCCTGCTAGATCAAGAGAAACCACCCATCTCCCCGAGCCTTCCTACCATCAGCTCCATCCCGGCTACTGCCTTGGCAGCCCCCCCTCCTCCCTCCAGCATCCCCAGGCCCTGCGGGAAAGGCAGGGGCTCAGGGAGCCAGCTGCCCACCCTTCCAAAGGTGCTGTCCCCCCTTTCTCCATCTGTGCAGAGGAAGAATGCTCCATCTTCCGCCAGGGAAGAAGGAACCGTGGCTGTGTGTGGTTTTCTCGCCCAGGGTGACCTGGAACACATCTGCGGAGCGCTCCGAAGCAGCAGGAATGCGCTCCGTTAGGACATGATTCATCCTGCATACCGCATGGGTGGCTGCTCGGGGAGAATTTGGGCATTTGCATACGCTGCTGAGACCTTCCGCTTCTCAAACCCTGCACTTCATCCAGAGCTCCTGTGGGGGCTGCACAGCCAGAAATCCCTTCCCGGGGCATTGGCTGGAGCCAGCCCAGCAGCGGTGCTCCTGGAGCTCCTTCCCTGCCCGCACGGAGAGGCAGAAAGGAGAGAAGCTGCTCCCAGCCAGCTCGAAGGATGAGCTTTAGATCCTCAGCTCCTGCTGCAAGCAAAGCTGGGACAGAGCTGCTGCCCGGGGATCAATTTGGAATTTGGTTTCTGCAGGCAGGAAAACATCATCAGAGTTCTGCTCAGGCAGAACCAAGGCACGGCAAAGGGAGCGCCGCGAACGCGACTGAGCCAAGGAAACGGGAATTGGGCAAGGAGGCAATTGGCTCTGGCTTAGGGCTGCTCCCGGGTAACCGGATTATTCACCCCGGCAGCTGCAGAGTCGGATCAGCCCCAAGAAAAGAGGGAGATGCTCCCCGGGCTGGGAGGGGACTCCCTGTGCTTTGCCCTGCGAGGGGAGAGCAGGATGCGGCTGTGATCAATGGGAAAGGTGGAGGAATGGTGAAAAACACCAAGGTAATGTCGTAGTGAGTAACAAAATCACCAATGTCATGTTTTTAACTCTATCTATTAAAACAAAAAAATAAATCTTTCAGATCTCACCTTGTTTCCTATGGCCTAAACACAGTTTAAGGGGATGGAAGGGTGTTTTCCAGCTGGTGTGTGCAGGCTGTTAATTATCTCTAATGTATATAAAGCTTCAGCGAGGGAAACTATTTCACCTGCACAGATTAGTCTATTTGGATTTACTGTCTATTTGGATTTTGGCATCAAAATCGTAACCAGGCAATCCTGGTACTTGGAACACAGATCTGAGGTAATATGGTAATGTGTTTAAATCCTTTAATATCAGGGGAACATAACATTTCAAGCTGTTCTCAAAAGGCTGCCAAAACCAAGTCTGACACTATGTGAAACATTTTAAAGAAAAATTTCAACAAACAGGAATTTAGCAAATAGGAATACACCTACCCAAAAAAGCCCCTGACATAGAAAACATGCCAGTGTCATGGGAACCACAAGTAAATACTGACTAGCCCTAACCAGCAGGTGGAAATAGATTTTAATAGTATCTAACTAATTATGGTATAAAGTCGGTTTGAGACACAAATAGGTTCAATATGAGGTATAAGATTTATGTTTTTTAATTTAGTATTCTAGAATTCCGACAAAACCCCCTCAAGTCAACAGAAAGTCTGATTTCTTGCTTAAATAGGGTGCAGATCAAATCCCTGGCAAGCACAGGCGTTCCTAGTTGCCATCACCTTTCATGATGAGTCATTAGAAGCCAAGTTTCTACTTCAGATTGCTTTTCCAACTCAAAATTCAAAGCCCTCATGACATCCAAACGGAAATATTTACACAAGATGTGTATAAATATAAAGTTTATTCAGTATAGTGTTTAGAAAAATAAGTTCACATCATCTCAGAATACAAATAAAACACTTAATTGTCCAGGCACAAACCCCTATTACAGTACAACAAACATACATACTTTAGATCTCTTTGGTTGGGTAATTAAGCACAGATATGTTTGATGATACACTCTGGGGCAGCATCACCTAACAGTGCAGTAAAGTCCTCTTGATTATTCCCTCCTCTAACGCGTACATTCCGCTTAAATTTAATATTTGTTGTAAGGCACAATAAAACCCATATTGGAGAAATAACTGGTTAGTTCTGGACAAACAGTACATGCAGCAAAAGAACAAACTTCCTCTGAATGTGAATCCTGAAAGCCAGAAGATTCACCCCCTCCTTGAGTTCAGAAATTTAAGAAGCAAATTTTAAATTATAGGAAATATACAACTAAGGTATAAAATATCCTTCAAGATAATAACTGCTAGGAGATACAGGAAGACTTCAGGCATCCTTGCTTTTAAAAATACTATTATTTTTGTTTTCAGAATTATAAAATTACTATTCTTTTTGATGATTTGACATTCTTCTCAACCACAAGCACTGGGCAGTTCATGTCCCCAGAGCCCTGCACACATATTTCACATGATACTGGAGGGATGTACCCTCTTGTTCATCTGCCCTTGCTAAGAAAAGTGCACAGACACTGGAAATCTATGTACATGAAAAGCTCCTGTGCACACAGGGCCAAATTCCACCCTGATTTATTTAATTGAAAATCATTACTGAGGTGATTTTGCATGATTTGAAGTCAGGACCTGTCCATTACAGTCATCAATCTCAGACTGAGAGCAGTAGTGACAGTTCCAGCCTCACCTCTGGGTGAAATCACTTTCTGAATGAGTCTTCCTGAATCCACAGGTAGGGGAAAGCAGTAAGTGGGAAGAGGTATATGCTTTGATAAATTGTGACTGTTTGGTTCTACCCAAGTGTCAGCCTTGTGCTCTGGTTTGTGCTGCCACTGTGTACTGGGCCAAATCCGTCCCTGACCTAACACCAGTGAAATGAATGGACCACATTCCCAGCTGGCAAAAAAGGACATTAAAGTCAGTGGAAACGTGCTAGTTTATCCCAGCTGAGGACCTGGCCAATAGATGTCTGTGATTTACACTGCTGAAATGTCCCTGTAGGTAAGACCACAGGGATAATGCTGCAAATAGTCCACACAGAGCATTCAATTAATCGTGTTTCTGGTTTTCTGCAAAACTCTGGGTGAAACAGAGGCAGCTTTAATCAAAAGTAGTAAAGAAGAGAGGGTTTTTTACATCGTGCTTTGTAAGAAATTTCTTGAACCTTAGGCATATTTTTCAAAGCTGAGTCTGGGACTAGTAAAGCAGTAGAATTTGGCAATGTTTTCTGTAAGATTTCCAGTGGACTTAGGAGCTACAAACATATGTGAAGTTGAAATGATCCTTTACTCTCATCCATAACAGAGAGGGAGGGAAGAGAAGGAATGTGTATGCCAGGTAGACATACCTTCCATTTAAACAACAGAATGTGATAATGAGGGCTGTCTGTGGGGCTTGGACACTCACTGCCTTCCCATGTGTGGGAGACCAGCATCCAAATCCCCTAAACACCATGTAAAAAATCCTTGGTTTGGGAATCAGTGGAGCAATGCCTTATTTACAGCAGCCAAAGATCTGGCCCTGGACACTTTTTGGGGCTTTGAGTACTGTCTATTGAGAGCAGTGAGCCTGCCTGCCTGAGGGCCACAAAATAAAAACTTACCCTTGTAAGGAATCAAACTACTTATTTCAATTTCTATTTTAAACACACTGTACCGTGCAATGAGTCTTTACATTGTGCATATGTACCTGCAGGAAACATGAGGTTATAACTATGTTATCTGGAGGGAATGACACTTATTTTCAATGGGAGAAAGAAAGAAAGAGTAAAAGATAATAGGAAGTTACTCGATATCTGGAAGACTAGAATAGATTTATCTCACTTTGTCCCAAAACACTGCTTTTATGTACATCCTCCACTCCCACTGAAGAGTGGGAAGTTTCCTATTAGAAGTACCAGACACTCCAAGAAACGTGCCACTGTAACAACATACACAGTTTTTCACATCAACTGTGCTGCAAAGCCATGGAATTCAGAGCCTCAGTAACACGACAAATGCAAAGAAGGAAAAATTAAAAATAAAGTAACAGGTACTGTTGTAACATCACAGTCTCTTCAGTTATGAGAGATGATCACACCAACAACTGCTCTGAAATATTCCCTAGCTTGCCTCCAAATATAGTCTGAGCTTCACAGACCAAATGTTAATCCACCATCAACTCCTTCAGAGCCAAGTACACATTCTCCATTAAAACGACAGCGATACGGGGTATTTCTAATTTTCCAAATGGCTGAATGATTTCATGCAAAGCATATACAGCTACTGTCATCACCATCTTAGTTACATGGGTGAAGAAGAGGTGGGAAACAGATTGCTCATGCTGGGGCCCAGCAAACAGATAAACAAGCAGAGTGGTTAGGAGAACTCTGGACTATCCGATTCCCTGCTCACGCGGAGCTCCCGGGAACGTCAGGGAAAGTTGTGCCAGGGGAACATACAGCTCCATGTCCTGCTTGTGATAATCTCTGCTATAAAGCACTTGCCTCAAACCCCCTGTTTGCCTGGGAGCACCTGGGGACAGCCAACTGCTGAGGGGCTGCTCCTGCCTGCAGAGCGTCAGCGACTCCGTACAGCTGCAAGTGCTCCCCTTGCACAGTCATCCTTCCCTTCTCCTGCACTTTTCCCTGCAGCTCTGGCTCACAGCATGGACTCCAGCGCTCACCAACAGAGCTCAGCCTCAAGGTTCCACAGAAAACCTTGCAAAATACCCAATATAGTGCAAAACTACAACGAGAATGCCGATGCCGTGCTCACGGTGCACAGAAAACCCTTCATTCCCCAAAAGCTTTCCATGGAACCAGTTAAAACCAAGACAAACACACTGGGATATGCCAACTTAATTATCTTTCCTTTCCATTTTTTTTGTCCTTTACAAGTGATCTTGCTCTGTCCTGAGCCTGATTCAGAGCTTATGAAAACATTTCCCACTGCCTTCCAAAGGCCTCAGACCAGGCCCCTGATGAGGATGAACACATGCTTTAGTTACTGTATATATTCACATTAGGATAAAATATTACAAAACCAAACCCACCAGGATTAACAGCACTTCACTTTTGTACATCTGAATTCTTACTATTATTTTAAAGCTTAAAGGATGTGCTTTTCCATGCTACAAAAACTTCTCTGGAGGAAAGGTTAAGATCTGTTCCACCTGCCCAGAGGCCACCTGCTTCTGCTGTGCCCAAGGAGAAAGGTGTGGACACCCAAGTGGACCTCAAAATATACCACAGCTGCTGCAGTTCCCACCACAGCCCCCAGGCTGCTTCTCCTGGGAGGATATTTATAAATACACACTCAACTGCACTCCTGGATGGGGGCCTTGCTCCACCAGCAGCTGAAGCCCTCCCACACAGGCTGTTTGGCCAATGTGTAAACATGGGATTCCTTCCTCGACCTGCCCATCCAACCTTTTCTGCTCATCTCACGGAGCCAAGAGCTTCCCCTTGGCACAACCCTGTGGTTCCTCTGCAGACCCCTCCTGTCCTGCTGGTGTGGGGCAGAAGGACCCATCCTTGGCTCTCTGCACTGCCAGGAAATGTCACCCACCAAGTCCAGAAGACTCTTAAACCTCATCTTACTCTTGCAAGCAGGGGCGCCCAAGTCAGCGGGTCTACTTGCAGAAGTAAGGCATCAGGATTTGGCCCTGAGGACGGATATTTGCAAATCAGTGTTTGTATTCCTCCTGCCACTGTGCTTTAGTAACAAAGATAAGGCCACTAGGAAGAAAGGCACGTGGAATTCTGTAAAAAATACACAAAAGGGTTCAACTAAATTGCAAATTACTAACAAAACAAACAAACAAAAAAAAAACAACCCTGAACACAAAGACAGAGGGGGTAGAAACAGTGACCTCCTGGGTTTGTGAGACTGGGAATTAATTTTCTAGTTTCAGTGTGATTAACATTTTACTTTTACAGTCTATTGCTTGAAAAAAACTACATAAAAGTAAAACCTTGTCAGAAATAACTACGCTTACTTCCTGCTCAAACAATAAAATAAATTAAACAGCCAGAAAACGTTTTCCTTTTCAATGCATTGTGTCTAAAGTGAAAGGGAACATAAACCATAAATAAAATCCATTGTACTAATTAAAAAAAAAAGTCTCCTTTATAAGAACTGAAACAATATTTACATTCATACTGGATAGAAAGCTTCTGAATTGCATAATTAGAGTTTCAAACGATGCTTTTTCTGGTGCACTGACAAAATGCTAGCTGTAGCATTTAGAAACCTGTACATGATTGATGTGAGACTTTTGGTTTAAAAGCAAGTCTGCCAGAAAAAAAAGCAAACATACCAGTAACAATATTATGATTTTGTTTTGTTTCTTAACCTCAAACAACATAAAAGTAGCCAGAGAGGTATCGTCTAGAGTTCCTTAGAAATCTCTCAATGCCCATGGACTGGAAGTAAACAGAAAAAAAAAGTCTGCATTGTTTCTACCATTTTGGAGTGAGATTTTTGTTTTCCATCTGAAGCTAGGAGTGTATACTTACTGTTAAGAGTATGTTGTATTATGGAGAGTCTAGTTAAATTCTCAGGGTAGTATCTGGTAGCCAAACCTGTACCCATTCCTCAGTACTTGCCCTGGCCATTTCCTTTCTCCTTTAATCTGCTTAAAAGAGAATACTGCATGCAAATCAAGTGTGGCAACCTAATTCCATTGCTGGAGATTCCTCTGTACATTGATTCAGACCACTTAAATGTTCTTCTGGTTTCTTTAAATGAAAAAAAAAAACCCAGCAAACAAAAAAAACCCACAAACACCCCACTAGGTGTTTGTTAGGGCCTCAACAGGAGACTTATCTATTAAAACAGAAAGCAAGAAAAGAAAGAAGTTACAAGTCTTGCATAACTTCATCCATCTGAACTGTCTGCAGTTTGGCAAGTTCTTTTTTGTCCGTTTCCAGTTCTTCACATACCGTGTCAACCATGTTACTCATAACATACTTAGATTTGGAATCCAGCATCATTAAGTTGCCAGTTGACTTACTCTCAGAATTAGGTAAGAAATTCTCTTTGACATCGGGTACGGCTTGCAGAACCAACCTGTGCTCTCTGACAAAATCCTGATGCACTTGTGCAGGGGGGTGGCTGACACGGTCTCCACTTGTCGAAACTATTTCTCCAAGCACGGGCTGCGCTGTGGAAATGGACAACAGATCCTGACTGGTGATGAGGGGACAGTTCTGGAGGGTTGCATAGTTAGTGTTGCTGATAGATATCACCGTAGAGGTACTGGTCACGGGTGAAGACATGGACTGGCTCTCTGAGATACCAGAGCTCAGTTCTGCAGCATTTAAAAGAGTTGGTGGTGTGAGGGAAAAATTATGTGAGGGCGTTACATTCACTAAGGAGGAGGCCAGGGACTGGAGTCCTGCACTGGATATATTTTCAGAAGACATGTTGACGTTCAGTTGAGTGTTCTGACTGACTGGCATCAACTGAGAAAACACCAGGCTTCTTTCCAGTCCTTCTTGCTTGACAGATCCTACTGCCTGGCCCGAATTGGGAACTGTATAAACCACTGCACTTGGAGTGAGGGGGCTGAAGAAAACCTTTCCTTGCTGCACTGTTGAAGATTCAGTCGTAAAAGTTCCTCCATCAGATGTGCTGGGGTTTACTGAAACATTACCTAGGGAAAGGGAAGCAAAAGAAAAGAAAACAGAGATTACAGCTGGCAGAGAGTTATGCAGTCCTGGTCCTTTTTACCTTTGCAATATACACATACACTAATACTTCATGTAACACTGAAAAGCAATTTTTGTAGCAGGTGAGAGAAAACTTGGTGTAAAGAAATCAGTGTTTTTAATGGATAGTTGCTTCTAGAAAATTTAAAAAAATGCTTCTGATATATTAGATTAGGTATCTTACAGACTCTCATTAAGGAGCAAACAGTCCCCAGCCATGTGACTAAAATGAATGTGCTTTGGCCTTCACTAGTTGCCACCACTCAATTTCTATCTAAGAATAGAAGCATGAAAAGCTATTAAAGATAGTTCAGTGACAGACTACAGCTTGTGTGTGGGAACTGGAGACACGTCACATGAAATCCACTGCTGCTGGGGAGAACCTGCTCGAGTCAACCCGCACAGAAAACACGAAAAACCGGTAATTTCGATTGGTCTAGCGAGGTAATCCTCAAGCACTCAGCTCTATTCCCTTTCACCTTGTTTTATCATGTTTTTCTAAAATCCTAATCCTACCACATCCACCATGCTGTGAAAAGTCACCCAGCAGTGCCTGCCCTTGCTGGAAGCCATGGCACAGCTCGTGTGATGTGGTAGTGAGCCAAAGCAAGGAAAGGTGGCCAGAGATGACCTGAAGTTGTTTTCACTGGACTTGCCATGTCAGTTCTCATTATGGTAATTCCTAAAATAAGAAATACTGGCTCTTGGGACCGAGTCCCACTTGGAACACCTTTCTTTCTCAAAAGCAGTTTAACTATAAGAGACTACAGTTGGACATAGCTGAATATTTTAGATCAGCACCGAAGATTAATTTTTTATTTTAGTTCCCTATTAATTTCAGTTAATCAATTATGATTTTTTGAAAGATGTTATGCATACAAGTAAACTAGAATAATAAAGCCAGGTAACTTGAAGTTACCTGTCAGTATTATTTAATGGCTTACTTGAAATAGCCTGCAGCATGCTTCACTTGGAATAGGCAGCCAGCTATCCATCCAAGACAACCAGAACTTTTCTCTGCACCAAAGATATGGTGGATCCCTCTCCAGTGGGCAGTCAGTATTTTTAACAATGGGAAAAATGGTCAGAGAAGAGCTTATTATGAATCTTAGGACTTTCAAATACAACAGTCCTACAATACTTAAAAGGACAGAACTTTCTTTCTCACCTTTGCTGTTAGTTTATGCCTTGGAGCATGTGGATTAAGTGGCTTTAGTAATTACAGGTGGCATTCAGACTAAATGTCTTCTTTCTTTAATCTTGCTTAAACTATGTGCCAATAATTTCCAGTGCCTGTGAGTGCCACATTTTAGGACCTTATAATTGTGTACTGATTTGAAATGTGGTTGCACTTGGAGCTTTGGTGTTTCTCCCTGTGCTTCAGGAAGAACAATTCACACCCTGTACACATCAAATTCAAAGAAGCACACGAGCACAATTTGACTTTCATTATAGTATTCACAGCTCCTGAAACTAGAGAGAATCATTCCAGTTTAATAATTTTCATAATCAAAGTGGCCAATGAGTATCAAAGATGCTCAACTGTGCTTTTTAACTGATCTGCTTCAAAAAAGGGATCCAGAAGTAGGTTTGTGCTCCCTGGGATTCTTCCTGGCCAGCTGCAAGATTCAGACTATGGTATGTTAAGACCAACTCTAAAGTAAACTTGGGGAGGAGCCTGCACACTTGGCACATGAACCTGTGATGACATCTTTCCTATGACTGAGGGCAGTTTTAGCCAAAGAGCCTCACATTTTATATCTACGAGCCAGTGCTTACTTCTATTGTTTCCCTCAAGTTTAATCTTTCTTAATTATGGAACAGAAAATGTACAAGCAACTGTTCGGTCTTGTTGTGTCTACAGTAATTCAAAATGTACTTTTGTGAAATGCCTTCGTTAAGAAAACAAAAGAAAAAACAACCACCACAAGAACAACAACGGTAACAATTTCCAGCTGCCATAATTTTCATTTTCATAAACCTTCTCATTAAAAGAATTCAGTGGCAAATGGGGAATATTTTGAATTACTGAAACATGTAAAATGCACAGATGTTTGTGAAGACTCCTATCACAGACTTCTGTGAACAGCATGAGATGAAAGGGGTGTAAATTACCAGACCTCCTTCCATGCTCCTAACAGAGGAGCTCAGCTTCATCTAACAGTCTGCCCACGAGCATAACCCACTATAAAGGGAGGTAAATGGTATTATTTGATGTGCTGTGTGTGACCATGGCTGAGATACTATGTTGATACCTTGGAAGAAAAGGACCACAGCTTCTAAAATGTTAAGTGTGCCTGATTCCAACCTTTTCTCATACCTCTTACTGCAAGAGGCAAAGCTTTTACCTTGTGAAGCTGCCACAGAAACTGGCGGCAGCTGCAGAGAAGAAAAACCAATGCTTCCGTTCAGCAGCTGGCCATTTGTTCCTGAATTGGGGATCTGGACAATGCCATACTGGTTTATTTGGACAGGAGCAGTAAAAGTAACTACGGAGCCTCCATCCTGGGAAGCAGCAGTTTCTACGCCTTCCCTTTTCACCTCTGAGCTCGGTATCAATCCCGGGAAAGTGACTGGGATGTTGCTAGGGCTGAAGGCTGCTGTGGCATTGGGGACCGAAGCCTGAAGGAGTTTGAAGTCTTTAACATCTTCTGACGACGATGAGGACAGTATGTCAGTGATGGACACCCCGTTGCTCACAACGCTCGCCGCAGTTTTGGGCGAATTTAAGGTAACAGTCTGCGAAGTGCCCACGCTGAGTCCATTGAGTATGACACTGTTGGGTCCCTGAAGAAACGAGCTACCATTGAGGAAGACAGGAGAGGTACTGGCAGGCATGAGGTTCCCATTCAACAGGACACCAGACGAGCTCAAGGCTATTTTAGTGTTTCCAAGCTGCTGCATGTAGACAGGCTCCATGTGGCCGGGAAGGCTGAGGCTGGTAACGCCGTCGGATGAGCTGGAGAGTGGATGGGGAGATAAATCCTCCCGCCCCTTACTGGATTCATCTTCTGTGCTAGGGTTGCCATCTGACTCGCTATGGGAAAAGATGGAGAGATGACATTGCATTACCACGGCATACCAGGATCTCTGCACCAAGGGGGACTTCTTGCTTTAACACGAGTATGTGAGAGCTTCCACGAACAGTTTTTTTCCTGTGTATTGCCTTTACAAGGCACTTTAAACGAGTATTCAAGCCAAGGGAGGATGTTTCTTAGAATAGAACACATCAAACCAAACAGTCGCCAAAGGAGAAACTTTACAGACTGGGTTATGGAGTTGTAAATAAATTCCTCCACCCCGGCGACCGAAGGGGGCTGCCTGGGCCCCCCTCCGCCGGCCCGGGGTGTCCGCACGTGTGAGACCGGCCGCGGCCATTTGGCAAAGCGCTGGGAGGTGAGGCAAGGCCGGGAAGCGCCGCCGGACCCGCCGGGCTCAGCCTGGCGCCCCCGGCCCGGGGGAAGGGCGAGACCCCGGCCCGCG